>CM076573.1:637287195-637666841 GCA_034641835.2 Pinus albicaulis
AAACCATAATTTCATTCATAGTAATGATTGAAATTACATTCTTCAGATACACAGCCTGTGTGTATTCATTTATTTGAAAAAAACAGAAAAAGCATCTTTGAGAGCTCATGGGTGGAGGAGCTCCTGTGACTAAGTGCCCAATTACATTCTAGGCAGCGCTATTGTGCTGGGAACGTGACCAAAAAAAAAACAGAATAACCCACGAAAGTGGCCTTGAGACAAGCTGTCCGAGATAAGGAGAAAACATAGAGAGTGCATTCAGTATAAGCTGAAAGTAGAAAACAGTGTGCCAAAAAACCAGATTTTGTTTGAGATGTCTGAAGGATTAATCTGCTGCTGGTCCAAGAGGAAAATCCCTGTAAGGTCTGTGGAAAACTCATAGACCTGTCCATCTATCTGTTGTATAATACCCCACAGGCCTTGGTCAATGTTGAGGCCTTCTTTAGGGATGCTGTCAGCTGTCCATGTAATATGACTTGTAACTGATAGATATAGATTGCTCCTCATGTTTGTTGAATGTTCATGTCTTTCAAGTTTCAATGGTAATTGGCAAGTTTTTGCATCTATTAGACGTTCATGTATTTTAATCGTGATTGCTAATGGATAGATGTACTTCCCTTCTGTCTATGAATGCTTCCTGAGTATTGAATTATATACGAGTCTATGAATGCTTGCTGAGTATTGAATTATATATGAGTCATGAACAATGTCAACCAGATAAGAAGCCTGAGTACAGTAGCTGTGGCCAGATTTGGACAGTAATAACCAGCCATGGAAGTTGTAGAATCCCTGTTTAATATGTTCCAACCTAATAGGCCTTACTCTCTAGAGTCTACACTGATGGTATGGAAAAATTATATGAACTATCAAAAATGGACCTTATGAGAAAATTCATGGAAAGATACAACTTGAAACCACTTTGAAACGTGTGCCTTTATTGAAAAAGGATGCTTCTCTCATCTAAGACAAAGGAAAAAGAAATCCATAAGCAGAAGTGACAGACCCTGGGACTCAGGTTTCTACGGTAGAATCTATTTGAGAGCAAACATAGCAAGCATACCTAGTCCAATTTTAAACCATATCTAAGTATATTATTGGTGTTGTAGAAGGTAGAATCTCCTATGTTTACACTGTACGGAAAGTAAACATTGCAGATGAGGTACAAGTAACTAAAATGACACCCCCTGATGGCATAAATATATCAGCATTAGCAATTGGTTTAGATGAATTATAAGTGGCTGGACAAGTAATTAACAGCTCATAAGGCTTCAACATCATCCATGTATTTGAATCAATCAATAAATGTTAAGATCCATATAATATATTATATAACTTAAAAGTGATAGATATAGATTGCTTCTCATGTTTGTTGAATGTTCATGTCTTTCAAATTTCAACATTAATTGACAACTTCTTGCAACTATTAGATGTTCATGTATTTTCACGGTGATTGCTAATGGATACACATATTTCCCTTATTTCAATGGATGCTTGCTGTGTATTGCATTATATGTAAGCCATGTGCTATGTCAAGTTTCAACCAGTAGGAAGCCTTTGTATAGTATAGTTCCTGTGGCCAAATCTAGACAGTACTAACAAGCCATGGATGTTGTAGCATCCCTGTTTAAGACATTCCAACGAAAGAGGCTTTACTATTTACACTGATGGTATGACAAAATTATATCAATTATAAAAAACTAGACATGTTGTCGCCTGGATTGTACAGGGACCACGACAACCGCTCAGGGTGGGGGTTGTCACTCTGATCCCCACCCACTCCGTTCTAGCTGTCTCCTAACAGCAGGTTATGGGGGATAGTCCCTGTTAACACTTCAAAATTCCCCCAGGCTGAGTAGAGAAACCCAAAGATAACCAAAAAACACTTTAAAACTGGAATCTAGCCCTTCCAGCTTCAAAGAGGGCTCTCTCTATATGAATCTTCAATCACTTAGATGAGTGGTTGTCTTAGGTTTTAGACTAGCTATCAAGATCAGAGATGAATAGGCTTAACAGTTTGATGACAAGGGGAAAAATCCATTGGGCATGGAGTCATATTGAACTAATGATTTTCAGTGATATGATGGGAAAATAAGGAATCCTTGAACAAGGGCAAGGTAGGCAATTTTTATGGTGTCTTTGTCAAATTTCGTTGTAGAGAGGTGAGCATAGGAATAGTGGAATTGATAACATCTAAAGCATATAGCTGAAGATGAATTTTTAGATATTGCAATGGAGGAATTCTTGAAAGTAATGAAACAAAAACAAGAGATAAACATCACCATAACAAACTAACACATGAATCCCTGAACAAGTAGACTTCAGCCTTCATCATTCATTGAAAGTTTTTAATGAACATGTAAAATGTTCAATGTCTTCTCTATCACACCCTAACCAACCTTTTTCTTAGTAAAAAATACATCATATATACATCAAAAACTATTAGTTCCTCCCTTTAGGAACCAAATTCCCCAAAAATATTCAGTTTTATACTTGTAGTGGGAAATCTTTAACAAATTACATTGAATACATGCATAAGGATGAGGCTCGAACCTCCAAAACATTTCAAGACATTTGTCATAACCATAAGAATCAATTTCATGAGGTTTGGATTCGAATTTCAAGGTCAAACTGCTGACTGTGTGGAAGCATAGCAAATTCGTTGTGCTACTTCCTTCTTCAACAAAAACGTAACGAGTTCATGATTTGCATGCTTCTGATCACCTTTGAATGTGTCACACATGTGAAAGAAAACTTGTAAATCATCAGATACCTATTGGATAACATCTCTTCATACTGTAAACTCCCATCCTTGAAAAACATCACCTACAGCAAAAGCGTAATGAATTTTCACCTACATAGGTTTCACTAAGTGTTGGGGTTTCTGACCAAAGAAAATAGTTAATTGATGATGTTGAAAACCTTAAAAACCTTCTTGAGCCTCCATACAAAAGCAATAGTGCCAAAATCCTAGTCCTGGTCCTAGTGCTTTGACAGTAACGCAACAAATTTGTTGCATTACTGTGTTACTTGCCTCCTTTACAAAACAATTCCAAAATTGCAGAGAATATGATTGAAATAGGCTAGTGCACTTCAAATAAAAAGGCAAAAAGCAAAATTTATCTTGGTTTCCTGTCCAAACTGAAACCTTTGTTGCATCAGCCAAGAAGTCTAGATTTCCTCTTTCTTCCTTCTGTTTTTCCTGCAATGCTTCCTGTAACTTTTGTTTTGTAGCCCTCAACTCCTTCAAAGTGAAATTTTGACTGCAAATGTTCTTGAGTTGTCTATGTAGGGGAAAAGTTCTCTTCAGCATATACTTAGCTTCAAACAATGTTGGCTCACAAATATTCAAGTGGTCATGTATCTTTTGTTTGGCTCTTTCATCTTGTTCTCTAAGCCTAGTAATTTCATCTTAAGCTTTCTTAAATTGCTTCCTCGGCCTATGGAAAGTGTTTTCCCTTCATCCAACTCAATCTTCTTCGTTTCTTGCATTGACTCTCCTTTGATCAAACTTTCTTTCTGTAGCTCCAATTTCCTGGTTGAAGATCTAGTTATAGGGACCCTTGATTGTGAAATCTATATCTCCTAGATGTCCTCTGTTTTTTCCTTTCTTTTACCTTCAGATCTAGTGGCAAGTGAGGTTGTCTTCATCACAAGTTCTGCTTCATCAATTTTAAATGCCTTTTCCAAAATGTTCTTCTTCAATTCCCTATTATCATGTTGAAGTTGAGCAATGACTGAATGGGCCTTTTTCAACTACTCCTGCAGTTCCATAATCTCCTTATCCCTATCATCCGAATCAACATTCTCTGACATGTTGCCTTGAAATTCAGCATGCTTTTTAGGTGTTTTCTTAGTGGGTAACCTCTTTGCAACAACTCTTGTGAGTGGTTTCTTGGAAACATCCACCACCTCAGGAGAGAAATGAATTTTTTTGCCCTTTTTCCTATCAGATGGGTCAACTGAAATTTGTGGCCTTTTGACTGAGCTTCTTGTTGTTGGTTGAACATCCTTTGCCATTGATGAAGGTGTATCTTTCTTGCTCCAGGGGCTATCAAAAAGTTCAGTTGTCAACTTGGATGAATCCAAAAATGCTTGCCATGACTGATTTTTCTTCTTCAGCTCTTCCACCACTAATAATTTGATCAAGGACAAATGAAAGAAACTAGGCTCCACTTGACTTTGCTTACCCTGAACCTTATCTGCTCCTGAACAAGTAAAAAGGTAGACTTAAAGGGCTTTTACCTGTAAAATGCATCAACAACCTGAAATGATACTGATAAACCCTCCCAAATCTTCCTTCACAAGTGAAATATCTTTGGATCACCTTAAGTAATTTGTTGTAGGGTTCAAGCAGATATTCTCTTGGCAAAATAGCTCCATATTCTTTGTTTTTATACTTTGGCTTTAGGAAATTTTTGTAGTTGGCTATATCTAAATGCATGCCCTTGAACCATCGTACTCCACACAGAGAGATCTTTGTAGCAGCTGAAATAGTAACCTATGACATTGGGAAACTCAAATCTTCAACCTTGGCTTCTACCCCAGTGAAGTTCAAAGAAAATTCTTTGGTCAGTTGAACACTCTAACCCTGTATCTTTTCACAAAACCTGATGCAACCAGACGAGTCAAATGCAACCCTTATAGTTGGATCTGAATTTATCAAGGCAAGATCTTGAGGCTCAAACCTGACTATGTCTCCCCCTTTGTGCTTTTTCATGTCTGGTGTTGTCATGGCTCACAATGAAAGGGTAATTATAGGGTTTTGAAATGCAAAAACAGCGGTCAAACAACTTAGCGCAGCAAGACAGCAGCAACTATGGAATTAGGGTTTAGATGAGGGTTTCTGGCAAGTTTTGGATGGGAATCCCCTATATTAACAAGTTCAAATTACAAGAACCCAACTCATAGACCAAAATGCAACAACTTGTTTTTATATGCAATGAATTTTCCAATACAAAGGCGCAACGACAAAGCGCAACAACTCACAAGTTATGAGGGAAGGAAGCCAACAGGGAGCAAACTAGGGCCTGATTAACGATATCTTCTGTTGTGCTCCTATCACTCGGTGCCTCCAGCGATGCAAAGACTATGGCTCTGACGACTGCAAGGTCACCGTGTTAACCACCGAAGAGTTTCCAAGCCTCTCAAGCTAGGTGAGAAGGGTTTCCCTACATCTCTATCAACCTAGCTTATGCTAAGAGGTAAGTTTTAATGCAAGCTAAATCTAGGATGTTTATGCAACGATATTGAGTGAAATCACTTGAGTTAAGATTGCTTAAGCTATTCAAGTACTTAGTATGAATTATATTTTTATAAGAGTACTTAACAATAAGTTAACAATCTCAAACAAGATAAATGCCAAAAGATACAAGTGCAAGCTTCAACTATAGATCAATTCACAATATGCTTAACCACTTCAGAGAAATTAGAGCACTTATCCAACAATGATTATCAGCACAAGATGTAATGCCAATTGACTCTTAGATGCTCAAGTTAACTCTATTCATCAACAAGAATAGCCTTAGATTTTTGAGTGCTTTCAAGTGCAAACTTAGACAACTTTTGAGACCAAGATGAGATAAGCAAATTTTAAATTTCTGACAACATAGATCATCAATAATACTTTAGAAATTTCAGAATTTATTAGTGTTATGACAACAGTAAGTAATCACTTCAAATTATGAAATTTTCCCAACACATGAAACATAAAATTTCCCAATGACCAGCAAACGTAAATTTACTTGTTTAGCCCACTTTATGATGATGTATTAAGTGATATATCAGATCTGAAGTAAGTTATTACAGCGGTAAATAAACCAACAGATAAGTGAGCTAGTGATGCTACAATCAATGCCCAATATGCCCAAAAATAGGAAAAATTCACCGAAACTGGAAAATATCAAATTTTTAGCCCTCTTTAAGATGTGTGATTCAAAAATTGCAGATCTGTTTCAGTAATTTATGCAGTAAATTCCAACAAACAGAAAAACAGATCTAGGCTAGATCTAAGATGCTCAAGCAGCCAAAATTTAGAAAAATGAGATTTTACAATTTTAAGTGAATATGACCAAGTTATATGTGATTTTAAGGCCTCATTATCACTGTCGTAATAAAACAGAGAAAAAAAAGGGTCTAAATATCAAACCCTAGGCCCAAGGCCTTGTAGATGCACTTGCCCAAGCTGCCAAAAAATTTAGGATGAAGATGGCACCTGAAAATCAAATTTTTAGAGCCAAAAAACCTACAAAACCACCAAGGAATCAGTCCTAAAAATTTCAGAGATGAATCTAGGGAAAATTAGGGAAAAATAAGCCAAGGAAAGCCAACGCTAGGCCAAGCAAGGCTAGCATTGAGGTAAGAGGAGGCTAGGAGGGAAGATCGAGGGTCAAAGAGGCAAGAGGAGGCCAAAAAGAGGCAACACAAGGAGAGAGGTTCCAAAGGCTAGACGTCAGGGTTTTTAGGGCAATTTAAGGCCTAAAAGGCCACAACTAGCCCAAAGGGCAGCCGTTAGGGTCAAGGAAGGGCAGTTGTGTGGCCTAGGGCCCACGGCTAGGCCTTTTAAGGCCTTAAGGCCTTAACGTTGGGCCTAGAAGGGGAGGTCAAGGCCTCTAAAGGCTACAACCTACCCTAAAAGGGAAAAAAAGGATGACGCAGGGGAAAAAAGGCTGACGCAGGGGAAAAAAGGCTGACGCAAGGCCAAAGGAGGCCGGATCCGAGCCCAGGATGCTCAAAAATTGAAACCCTTCAGAAAATAAATAAATAAAAATAAAAATAAAAAAATAAAAAAAAATCTCCTTTGGATCTGAATTTTGTTGCAAAATCTTCGGTGGGTTGCCCTGCAAAATTTCGTTGAGAGTAGATCTTACCCTCAAGGGCCCAGATCTAGCTCTTCTTCCACTTGATCTTTTGAGTCAACGTGCAAAAATGAAAATAAAACACCCAAACCCCGAATATATACAAAAATTCTAAAAAGCCCCAAAACCCAAGTTAGCAAAAATTATTTACAAGATCTACAAATATACATGGGTTTTGAAAATTTAAATTTTTGAGAAAATATTTTTATGGTTTTTTCTTTAATGAATGACTAGAAACACTTTAGATATCCCAATGCACACTATAGCCTTTGCGAAGATTTAATCCACCACAAAATTGTTTGGTGTCCAAGAAAAATGATTCTTGCCCAAGTTTCTGAACTTGGAGGCCAAAGACTGAAGTACCTACGAACACTATGTATTTATCTCAAAATAATCTGTTAATCATATATAGAGAATCAAACCACCTAAGATTAGCCCAAAACTATCAATAGCATGATTTTATTTCTATCCAATGAAAACAAAACTTACCATTATTTAGCACAATATAGGAAAGTTCGTAGTCAATACGTACCACAAATCAATAAGCATGGAACATCTTGAGTTGCACCCCAAAGTCTTTATTATGATAGAAAAAATAGTTTCTAGTGGAACAATAGTTTACAAAAATGCTTCAACAACAATTTTCTAGCTAGAGACTCAAATGACTCTAATGACTCTTTTAATATTAGTTGTTGACTTTTTATTTTTGAGGAATTTTCGAATTTATCATTTAATTCCAATTTTATTACCTCAAAATTAATTATTTTGAGCTAATTTCCTCAAAATTTTGACTTTGACTTAACAACCAAGGTCCAAGGGCCCAAATTTTCTTGAAATATACAATATTCCCTTGGTGGAGGACCTTCAAAAAATAATTCTTTTAAGACCCACGAATTTTTCCACTTGGAGAATTAATTGTCCTAAGACAACTTAATTAATTATTTTTTTGGCTTAGTATTTAATTTTATTTTGCCAAAAAATTTAATTAATTTACACGAGGGGATTTAATATTTTTCCACCCTTTAATACATAATATTTTTACATTTACAATCCTCAAAGGGGGAATACACATACCCAATTCTGCGACACAACATGATCTAGTAGACCAAGTGATTTGTAATAAAATAATTTATCCAACGAGCTTAAATTATTCCCAAATCACTTTTACATCAGACTCGACTAAAACACTAGGACTCACCTAAGACTTTGACAAAAAATTCCACCCTACATTTGGGGTGAGGTTGGAGGGAAAAACTTTGTTGACCATTTGTGTTTAGAAACACAAATGAATTAGTGAGATGAAAAACCTCCTAGGATGAAACTCGTTCCACAATAATAGGCTTACCTAGGTTTTTACATACATTCATGGTCTTACTAGCATCATTTACATTACATAACTTGCAGAATGGATTTACAATGACACATAAACTATTGACATATGATCCGATCTTGTTGAAAAAATTAGTACTTATGCTTCCTTGGAACTTTGGAAAATGCTACGCAATAGGACCTTATGAGGAAATCCATGGAGAGATATAAGATGACAACACTTCAAAATGTTTGCCTTTATTGAAAGGCATGTTGCTCTTATCTAAGACAAAGATAAAGAAATCCATAAGCAAAAATGATAGACCCTTGAACTCATATTCCTTGTAATATCCCTTTTCAGGGATATCCCTCAAACACAAGCAAACTCCAACCAGAGATGGACTGGGAGGGTGTTTACCAGATATGTCGCCTCTGAAAAGAGGACGAGATCTTGAGGCTACCTGGCCCTTTCCAGACTTTGTCTAAGAGTATAGGGGAAAAACACACACAAGTGGTATAGTAGCTGGGATGCTCAAAGAGAAGATAACAGTAGTGCAAGCATACAGTAGCATATACATGGAATATAAGCAAATACTCAATAAATGCAAAGAGAAATGCTAAGCCATTTTATTATACTGAGTAATGGAAAGAGTACAATAGGTGATCAGAAAGATGGCACCTCGACTTGCACAAGGCAAGCAAAGAAATACACTCAGAATGATAAGGAAATGGCCTCTCTCTGAACTGCGTCCAAGCTGCAGGAGAACTGTTATGCTGCTGCTACTGCTGGAATCAAATGAGGATTTGGGGCTGCTCCCCTCCACAGAAAATGCTGAAACTCTGGAATTAGCCTCTTCTCAATAAACCCAGAAAAGCCCAGAAAGCTTTTCGAAAATAGTTGACCCCCGAAAATCACCCCCTTGACGCTATCCCTCAAGGCTCTATGCTGCTACTAAAGAGAATACTCCAAAACTCCGCCCAAAACTCTGCCAAAATCCTCTAATATGCAAGGGCTGGTCCCTTGCTCAATCTCCAAGCTCAAATCCTCCAAACAATCCCAATCCGGAACTCCCACCAAAAGACACTATGTCCTCCCTCTCAAGACTGCGCAATCACCAAATGCACTGCTCCTCCGCAACTCCCACAAATCGATCCTCCTGCAAAAAGACTGATGAAGCTACCTTGCCCGAGCAGGCACTCGAAGTCCCCCGGGGCTAAGGGTGAGATCTCCGAACGAAGACACTCGATGCACTGAACAGTGTTGCAGACAGGCTAAACAGCCAGCATGCTCAAGAAGTCGAAGTGACTAGCTCAAATGCATAACAATTGAATGACCAAATGAGGAGGTTCCTCTCTCTTTTATAATGTTGGCCTCTCTCAAAACCCTAAGGCCCATCTCCTCCAATGTAGCCTCCCTTTTGCCACGTGCTCCTCTCCATCTGCGCAGTCCCTCCAAGTGTATACGTGGGCCCCCTCTCTACGTGGTACTTGGCCCCCCTTGGCTCCCTTTAAGTTACAACGTTGTGCTACTAGGGAGTGACTTTTATTCCCAAAGTGAGTTATGTCCCCCCTTACTCACCTCTTTATTTATAAATAAACTATAGAAGGCAAAATTGAGCAAAATCGAATATTCCAATTAGCCATTGCTAATTAGGAATATTACAGTCTCCCCCAGCAAAATGTTTCTTGTTCTCAAGCAACTTAAGTGATGGATGCTGCAAAATTTTCTCACTCTCCCAAGTGGCATCCTCGTCCGACAAATTCTTCCACCTCACCAAGAATTCCCAGACCGTCCTACTTCGTAGCTGCCTCTCCCTGGTATCAATAATAGCCTTTGGCTACAACACCAAATGCCCCTCATCATCCGTGGGTGGTAGCTCATCTGTCACTGTCACTTGCTGCCCCAGTGCCTTCTTCAGGCATGATACATGAAAAACGTTAAGAATCTTGTTGCCTTGGGGCAGCTCCAACTCATATGCAACCTATCCAATCTTCCGTATCACCATGTATGGCCCATAAAAGCGGGGCTTGAGCTTTTCAGCTCCTTTCTGCTTCAGTGACGACTGTCGGAATGGCTGTAATCGTAGGTAGACCAAGTCCCCTACCTCAAACTGTCTCTCCACCCGACCTCTGTCAGCATACAGCTTCTGTTGGTTTTGCGCTATAGCCATATTATCCTTGAGAGCTCGGAGAATATCCTGACTCTCTTGGATCCAAATCTTGGCTCTTGGAGCCTTGCTAGCACCAAACATCACATCAGCAAAAGACAAAGAATGATATCCATACAAAGCGTAAAATGGAGACATACCAATGGACATGTGATGTGTAGTGTTGTAGCAGTACTCTCCCAGATGCAGCCACTTCAGCCATGCTCACTGCTGCCCACTGACATAGTTATGCAAGTAGCCCTCCAGCCACTTGTTAACTATCTTCGTCTGCCCATCCGTCTGTGGGTGATAACTAGTACTCGGTGTCAACTCCGTCCCCACCAACCGGAAAAGCTCCTGCCAAAATCCGCCCATGAAGCGGCTGTCCCTGTCACTGATGATGGTCTTAGGAAGACCATGTAGCCTGAAAACCTCTCTGAAGAACAGCTCGGCCACCTGTGCTGCTGTGTAGTGCGCGGATATGGCGAAAAAAATGCGCATACTTTGTCAGTCGATCAACGACAACAAAGATACAATCCTTGCCCTGCACCATGGGCAACCCTGTGATGAAGTCCATCGATATACTCTCCCATTTCCCCTCCGGAATGGGAAGAGGTTGCAATAATCCTGCGGGATGGCTCATCTCCCCCTTGTTCCTCTGGCAAACATCGCACTCCTTGATGTGCTAGAGTACATCCTCCTTGAGGCCCTTCCATGAGAACCTCTCTCTAATGGCCCTGTAGGTTTTGGTAAACCCCTGATGGCCGACCAATGGTGAGTCATGTGATGCCTGAAGTATCTTCTTCTTGAGCTGAGATCCCTCAGTCAAGAAGATCCGATCCCTGTAGTAGATGATCTCATCGACCACCCTGTACCTGTCATCCGCCACCTGACCATCCCGTACCTCACATGCAAATTTGTCCTTGGAGTACTCCACTAAGAGTCGAGCCCTCCAGTCTGTATCCAAGCTCATAAGAGACAACGTGGCCGGTCTACGTGAAAGGGCATCTGCTACCACGTTGTTCTTCCCCTTGACATACTCAATGTCAAAATCATATGTCTGGATCTTACTGATCCACTTCTGCTTCTTCTGCTCCAAAAAGAACCTGAGGCTGTTGTGATTAGTCCTCACCCTAAACATGTTCCCCACCAAATACTGCCGGAATTTGGCCAATGCATGCATAATGGCCAGCATCTCCTTGTCATATATAGAATACAACCTCTCGTGTGGAAGGAGCTTCCGGCTCTCAAAGGCTATAGGGTGACCTCCCTGCATCAATACTGCGCCGATCCCCTCTCCCGACGCATCACACTCCAAAACAAACGGTTGCGTAAAATCCGACAATGCAAGCACTTGGCAGCTGCTCATCACCTCCTTGAGCCTGTCAAAGGCTCGCTACGCTGTATTTGACCAACTGAATGCCCCCTTCCTCGTCAAATTTATCAGGGGTGCAGCAAGCTATGAGAAACTCTTGACGAACTTCCTATAATAAGTACAAATGCCAATGAATCCCGAAGTTCTGTCACGTTCCTCAGCTCCGGCCAATCTCTGATGGCCCTGATCTTCTCCTCGTGGAATCTCACTCCGTCCACCCCTATGATGTGTCCCAGGTACAACATCTCCGTCAACCCAAACTCGCACTTGGAGAGCTTGGCATAGAACTGCTGCTCCTCCAAAATGCGCAATACTGTCTCAATGTGCTAGAGATGCTCCTCTCAAGTCCTGCTATAAATGAGGATATCATCAAAGAACACCAACACAAACTTCCTCAAGTGACTGCGGAAGATGTAATTCATGTAGGACTGGAATGTCGCTGGGGCGTTGGTTAGCCCGAAGGGCATCACCAAAAACTCAAAGTGCCCATAGTGACACCTAAAGGCGGTCTTGGGAATGTCGTGTTCCCTCACGCGAATCTGATGGTACCCAGATCTCAAATCAATCTTTGAGAAGAACTGCGCTCCTTTCAACTCATCGATCCTAGGTATGGGGTACTTGTTCTTCAGGGTCTTCTTGTTCAGGGCCCTGTATTCAATGCACATCCTCAATGTGCCGTCCTTTTTCTTCACCAACACCACGGAAGAAGCAAAAGGACTCGTGCTCGACCGAATGTGCCCAAGAGCCAGCAACCCCTGGATGGCCCACTCAATCTCATCCCGATTGTTGGCATGTGTTGTCCTTGATGGCAACCTACTTGATGAAATAACACTGTTGGCAATATGATGCAATGTGTTGTCTTTGATGGCAACCTACTAGATGAAGTTGTTCTTGATGGAAACTGACTTGATGAGTTGTCTTTGGATGGCAACCTACTTGATGAATGATGGCAACCTACTTGATGAAGTTGTTCTTGATGGAAACCTACTTGATGAGTTGCCTATGATAAGCAACCTATGTGTTAAATTTGTAAGGATGATGTATCTTGTGTTAAATAAAGAAGGATGATGTATCTACAGATCAGCTCAGAAGTAATAGAAGAAAGGAATTTTAGTAAGTGCCAGAAAAATGATAAATATGATGTGTCACAAGGCATACGCGGGTTTGTTAAAGATAAGTCGCGTATGTACGCGGAAATGTACGTGACAAGTAGCGTATTCCCTTTTGCGCTCCAAATTTAGAATACCAAGGGGTGTTACCATGGTATTGACCCATTGTATTGAAGAGCTGGATTATCTATTTGATCCCGTCTAGGAATACCATTAGTCGTTGAGTGGTTTTGACTCATGGTATTAACAAAGGCTAAATCTATATAAGGAGAAGAAGATCATAATGCAAGGTGTGCATAAGTCTGGGTTTTAATGAATACTTCACTTTGAAGTATATCTGCATGGAAGGGTAACAGTTTATTGATTGATCTGAATTAACAATGCACCTATGAAGAAAATGATGAAGAGGGATCTCTAGATCTGAAATGACTATGTATTTTCTAGATCTGTTTATGGAATGTTTAGATCTGAGATGAGGAGAATATTTTCTGAAGTGAAGGGTAAGATCTAAGCTATTTATCTGTTCTGAAGAGTTGCACAGCCCTACAAAGTTTGAAGATCTATACGCAGGTTCGCTTCATAAAAAGCACGTGCATACGCAGGTTGGATTCATCAAAAGCGCGTATGGAATGTGAGGTTGGTTCTGGAATATGTGCAGAAGTATACGCAGGTTTGTCGCTATGAAAGCACGTATATACGCAGGTTCAGTGAAGTAAAAGCGCGTATGGAAACTAGGGTTGGCTGAAATATGTGGAATGAAATGTCTAATCTGTTCTGTTGGTTTACTGTTATCTGTCAATAATGTATTGATACATATCTGGGTTGTTTGAATGTTGAATATGCTGATCATTATGTTAATTGAAGATCAAGTTGTTGGTTGATTGGTTGATGATTCAATGAATGAATTGATGGGGTTATAAGTTTCAATTTGATGTATGTTGAGCTTAAATGTGTGGAGTCGGTCCAGTCTGAAAATCTGATGAAAAGTGGCCTACAAGGTGTGTTGTATGGAAGCTGTTGGATCCAGTATGAAAATTGATGAAACGTGGTCCGCAATGGTGCTGAGGGTCGAAGCCTTCAGTGAGGGGGTTGTAGCTCCCTTCTAGTGGTAGCTGGTAAACGAGAGCAGGGGGTAGTAGCTCCCTTCCAGGAGAGGCTGGTAAACGAGAGCAGGGGGTTGTAGCTCCCTTCCTAGAGAGGCTGGTAAACAAGAGCAGGGGGTTGTAGCTCTCTCGTCGCTTCATCCACGCGTACCGGTATGAGTCTACACCCGCACATGGTTGTAAGATGTTTTCTTTATAATAAATATTGAAGACAGAGACGGCGACAACGGTGGTTTTCTCCCGAAATGGGTTTCCACCTTAAATCCTGGTGTTCATGTGTGTTGCTTATGTGTGATGGTTTATTCTGTTATTACTGCACATGCTTACTGCTAACTAAACATCTGATGAATGAATGATGCAAAGATCTAAGTAAAGAATTAAATGCATAATAAGATCTCTGGTCATACGCATGTTTTATTAAGGATATCCGCGTGTATACGCGACTTGGGTTCAGTAAAGTAGCGTATGGGTTTTAGAGAAAGAAAAAGTAAAAAAAATTTCAGTCTGCACTAAATACTGATTCACCCCCCCCTCTCAGTATTTTTCCCAACAATTGGTATCAGAGCAGGTTCTTCTGCAGAAGCTTGATCGCTTGAAGGAGATCCGTCACAATGGGAAGTCATGAAGGAGTATTTTCTATAAGGCCACCTCTATTCAATGGAAGTAATCTGTTATTCTGGAAGATACGAACAAAATCATATTTGCAAAGTCTTGGTGCAGAAGTATGGGCAATCGTGGAAGAAGGTTATCAGTATCCGGCAACTATTCCTACTGATGCAGCAGAAAGGAAGAAATATGAAATCAATGCCAAAGCAGTCAATGTTTTATTAGGAAGCATGTCTGAATCAGAATTTGTTAAAGTAATGCAGCTAAATTCAGCAAAAGAAATATGGGACAAAATCATTCAAAGTTATGAAGGTGATTCAAAGGTAAAAAGTGCAAAACTCCAAACTCTTAGAATTGTATATGAAAATTTAAGGATGCATAGTGATGAGAGTATTGCCAGTTTCTTTTTACGTCTAGATGATATTGTAAATCGTATGAAAAATTTGGGTGAAACCATAACCGAGACTACTCTGGTGGAAAAAGTCTTAAGATCTTTAACTTCGAAATTTGAGTCAAAAGTAGCAGCTATTGAAGAAAGGCAAGATCTGCAAACTCTTACCATTGTTCAACTACATGGTATCCTAACTGCTTTTGAAATGAGAAAAGAAGGTCCCTCACAAATCAGAGAAGCTGCCTTTAAGGCATGTGCAAAAGGAAAAGAAAAGGAAGTTGTCAAGGAATCAAGTTATATTTTAGAAGAAGAAGAAGCAAATTTTGTGAGAAGACTCCAACGAGGTACTGGAAGATTCAGAGGTAAGCTTCCCTTGAAATGTTTTGCTTGTGGAAGAGTTGGTCATTATGCTGCTAAATGTCCTTATGAAGAAAATCATGATAAAGGGAAACAATTTGAAAAAGGAAAGAGTTATTATACAAATGAAGATAATGATGAAGAAGATTCTGACCATGATCTGCAAGTACTCATGGCATCTACCATGGATGATGATAATTTCAAAAAAGAAAGGGATTTGATTGGTAAAGAATTGCATAGAACAAGAAAGAAGGGTTGTTTTCATGGATGTTGTTTCTATTGTAACTCATTTGGTCATAAGGTCACTGATTGCCGGTTAAGTTTGATGAACAGATCTGATAAATTGGAGAATTTCCAGCACACTATAAGAAATTACAAACAAAGCTGGAAAAAGAAGAGGCACCGGTCAAAAACGTAGGGAATATTGACCCTACTGCAGTGATCCGCTTCTAAAGCTTACTTCGCATAATGACTGCAGGAGTGATGTGAGATACATTATAGGAATCAGTAATGTATCATCACAGGGGGAGCAATGTATGATGATTCCCATGGTTGGTTTGGTAATTCTGGTTATGCTTATTTCTGACAGTGCATCTGATGTGACAAAGAGAAGACAGGTACAGGTAGCACAAATTCAGGGGGAGAAGAAGGAGTGTAAAATTTTCAATATTTCACTTTCCATACGCAGGTTTAATGAACTAAAGCCGCGTATACACGCGAGTCACAACGGAGACAGAAGCGTATGCTTTTCTGTTAAAGAAAACAGTGAAGAAGGCTCAAGAACAGGAGCACAGGTTCAGGGGGAGCATCAGTCTAACTGCTAATGATTGCATTGTTGGCATGGGAAGCGTTCGAATATCTCAGACAGAAGCTGGAAGTAGTCTCTACCATGCAGAAGATCAGATCTGCTTAAAATCAGAAGATTAAAATGGATACGCGGATTTCCTGAAAGATAGTCGCGTATATACGCGAGTTTATACATAGAAACCGCGTATGGTTGGTTGCTGACAAATTTTTCTGGGTCAGCATTTTTCAACACAGCTGCAGTATTGATATTCCAGTTCTCATAATTCTGTTGCATTCTCTGATATTATTGATGAAGATGCCTTGATGATTTATTGTTGAAAGTGTTCAGGATGCACAAGCTAAGGGGGAGCATTGGTCTTATGGAAAGGATGCATTGTTGGCATTCTCATTATCCTTGCTGAGAGCAATGCATTGTTGGCATTATGATGATTCTGATCTCTCCCTTGAGGTCTTTTTGGTATTGGTTATAAAAGTCATATTTGTAATTTGATGAAAAGGTCATGTTGAGACCTATGATGTAAAATTGTAATATTCAGTCATGTAAGGACTTGATCAAATTTGTAAACCCACTTGGTTGGGTAGTTGAGTCAAAATGTGTAAACCCACTTGGTTGGGTACTTGAGTCATATATGTAAATCCACTTGGTTGGATCTTTGATGTAAGTATGAGTCCTTGGTGATAGGAAAAGTCATAGAGTCATGTACTTCATTGAAAAATATGTTTTGAAGATTCAGCATGAACTCAGGGGGAGCATGGTAACTTCAGTGCACATCAGATCTACAGAGCTCTTCTTTCTATAAGAGAAGAAAAACCTTGTTTTGGTTTTGATCCGCCCTTTGCCCTTGATGTCAAAGGGGGAGATTATCATGGTGTTTGAATAGGGGGAGAGTATCATGGTGATTGCATAATGGTTATAATCAATGTATCTATCTTTTGTGGTGATCAAACACCATCATGGTTGCCATCAAGTCCAAAGGGGGAGATTGTTGGCATGTGTTGTCCTTGATGGCAACCTACTTGATGAAATAACACTGTTGGAAATATGATGCAATGTGTTGTCTTTGATGGCAACCTATTAGATGAAGTTGTTCTTGATGGAAACTGACTTGATGAGTTGTCTTTGGATGCCAACCTACTTGATGAAGTTGTTCTTGATGGAAACCTACTTGATGAGTTGCCTATGATAAGCAACGTATGTGTTAAATTTGTAAGGATGATGTATCTTGTGTTAAATAAAGAAGGATGATGTATCTACAGATCAACTCAGAAGTAACAGAAGAAAGGAATTTCAGTAAGTGCCAGAAAAATGATAAATATGATGTGTCACAAGGCATACGCGAGTTTGTTAAGGATAAGTCGCATATGTACGCGGAAATGTACATGACAAGTAGCGTATTCCCTTTTGCGCTCCAAATTTAGAATACCAAGGGGTGTTACCATGGTATTGACCCATTGTATTGAAGCGCTGGATTATCTATTTGATCCCATCCAGGAATACCATTAGTCGTTGAGTGGTTTTGACTCTCATGGTATTGACAAAGGCTAAATCTATATAAGGAGAAGAAGATCATAGTGCAAGGCGTGCATAAGTCTGGGTTTTAATGAATACTTCACTTTGAAGTATATCTGCATGGAAGAGTAACAGTTTATTGATTGATCTGAATTAACAATGCACCTATGAAGAAAATGATGAAGAGGGATCTCTAGATCTGAAATGACTATGTATTTTCTGGATCTGTTTATGGAATGTTTAGATCTGAGATGAGGCGAATATTTTCTGAAGTGAAGGGTAAGATCTGAGCTATTTATCTGTTCTGAAGAGTTGTGCAGCCCTACAAAGTTTGAAGATCTATACGCAGGTTTGCTTCATAAAAAGCGTGTGCATACGCAGGTTGGATTCATCAAAAGCGCGTATGGAATGTGAGGTTGGTTCTGGAATATGTGCAGAAGTATACGCAGGTTTGTCGCTATGAAAGCGCGTATATACGTAGGTTCAGTGAAGTAAAAGCACGTATGGAATCTAGGGTTTTGCTGAAGTATGTGGAATGAAATGTCTAATCTGTTCTGCTGGTTTACTGTTATCTGTCAATAATGTATTCATACAGATCTGGGTTGTTTGAATGTTGAATATGCTGATGATTATGTTAATTGAAGATCAAGTTGTTGGTTGATTGGTTGATGATTCAATGAATGAATTGATGGGGTTATAAGTTTCGCCTTGATGTATGTTGAGCTTAAATGCGTGGAGAGTGGGTCCAAATCTCCGATCAGGGAATGAAAAGTGGCCTACAAGGTGTGTTGTATGGAAGTCAAGCAGATCCAAACATGAAAATTGATGAAACATGATCCACAATGGTGCCGAGGGTCGAAGCCTTCAAAGGAGGGGGGTTGTGCTCCCTTCCGGGGCGGGTAGCCGGTAAAGGAGAGCAAGGGTGCAGCTCCCTTCCAGAGAGGCCGGTAAACGAGAGCAGTGGGGTTGTAGTTTCCTTCCGAGGAGGAGTCGGGTAAACGAGAGAAGGTTGTAGCTCTCTGTGGGTGCCTGCGTGCTGGTATGAGTCTGCGCCAGTACATGGTTGTAAGATGTTTTCTTTATAATAAATATTGAAGACAGAGACGACGGCAGCGGTGGTTTTCTCCCGAATTGGGTTTCCACCTTAAATCGTGGTGTTCATGTGTGTTGCTTATGTGTGATGGTTTATTCTGTTATTACTGCACATGCTTACTGCTAACTAAACATCTGATGAATGAATGATGCAAAGATCTAAGTAAAGAATTAAATGCATAATAAGATCTCTGGTCATACGCATGTTTTATTAAGGATATCCACGTGTATACGCAACTTGGGTTCATTAAAGTAGCGTATGGGTTTTAGAGAAAGAAAAAGTAAAAAAAAGTTTTCAGTCTGCACTAAATACTAATTCACCCCCCCCCCCCCTCTCAGTATTTTTCCCAACACCGATAGGCCTTGGGATGCCTATAGGGGGTAGTAATCACTGCCTGTATACCCTACTCAAGCTCAATGGTGTGCTCAAACCCCCGGTCCGGTGGCTGTCCTGGTGGAATCTCCCCAAACACTGTGGCATACCTATCAAGGATGGACTGTATCTCTGGGTGCACCGTCTGCCCTGCAGTCCCTGCCTCTGATGCACGCAGCTCCACTGCCCACTCTACGTCTCCCTTCCGGAAGACTACCTCCATCCGATGAGCCGAAACAGTCTGAGGCAGATATGTGTGTTGTCCCAATATCTTCTCATGCCTCCCTACTTCTCATCATCTCACTCCATCTCTATGGCCTTCCAATCTGCCGTGACCTTCCCTAGAGTGATAAGCCACTGAACACCCAATACCATGTTCGTGTCCAGAATATTGACCACGAAAAAGTGGTCGGTCAGTGTATAGGTGCCCATCGTCACTGACAACTCTGGAACATAACGAGCACACATCATGGTCTGATCTCTTGGGACCAAAACTGAGAATCCATCGAAGCTTTCTATCTGTATACCTCTCCGCTCAACCATCTGTGCATCGATGAAGTTGTGGGTTGCCCTACTGTCAACCAAAACTGATTCTCGCTGGCCACGTACTGTCCCTCGTACGCGCAGCGTCAAATACTTGGGAACTCCTCGCAATGCTACAAGGGCCCCTCCGGTAGGTGCAAAAGCCGCACCACCTGCTGCTGCTGGTGGAGGTGGCAAAGGATTCTGCGCTGCATGACTGTCTCCTGCCTCCACGTCATCCTCCTCATCCTCTTCCCTGCTACTCTCGGAGAAGACCTTAATAAAATGTGCTTTGCCAGCAGCACATCTATGTCCCGGTGCCCACGACTCCTGACAGGTAAAGCACAACCGCTTCTTCTTTAGCTCCCTCCTGGCATCGTCATCCATCTGTGCCCGTCCTAGATTCCCCTTTGGAGGCGGAATCCTCACATCCTTCCCCTTGGGCTGGAAAGCCTGTCTCTAGGGGTAAGGTGTCCGGGTCCTAGGTAAGGCATCCTGTAAATCCCGGGTCCTGCTAATAGCATCCTGGAGTGTGGCTGGTCTAGTAGATCTGACTAGACCTCGAAGTGGCTCTGCTAACCCCTCAACAAACATGTAGATCATCCGTGCTGCGGATAGATCTGGCACCATCATTGAAACCCTCAAGAAGTCTGCAATGTATGTCTCTGGGCTCCCGGTCTGTTTGAGCCTCGTCAACTCAACAAAGTTTTGTTCCGGATCCCTCCGGTCAAATCTCTCTATCAATCTCCTGGTGAACTCGGCATATGTCGTCACTGTGGAATGTCTGAGTGTAACAATCCCATGGAACCACCAGTCCTGGGCCTCACCATCTAAATGTAATGTCGCCACCTTGATGGCCTCCGTCTCTGACATCTGGTTGAGTTGGAAATAGATGTCCAGCTTCTCCACCTAAGACTTTGCCGAACTGTTTGATGAACCATCAAACGTAGGCAAGCGGAATCTGCTAGCAGTGCGATGGGTATCTCCATCATGATAATGCCGGTGCCCTCTATGATGGTCGCGGGGTCTACTGTCCCGCTGGAGCTGAACAAAGTCTCTGGACAAGAGAGCATCCCTGAACTCCTGCCCATAGGTCTGATACTCTGCAAAATAATCGCCCATATGGCCGGGCTCTGTCTCCTGTTGAGCTCCTGCCCCTGTGTCTGCTCCCAGAAAAGTGGGCATGGTAGAGCGTGTAGGTGCATGTGATGCCTGGTGCTGAGGAGCATCACGTTGAGTGGCAATACGCTCCGGCAAATGGTGGGATGTACCCGATCCCTCACCAATCTGGAAACCCCTTGGGGTTTCACGCTGTCTAGCCTCCACAGCGGTGAATCTCTGCTCCATCACCTCGATCTGCCTCGCCAAATCCTGTACTGATCTGAGGAGCGCTTCCCCAAACTGTTTTGCATCACTGTCATCTGCCATCGGCTCCTCCTGCTCTGCATCCACCACCCGAACACAGTCTCCCTCTCCGTAGGTGTTCTCCAACCTACGCTCAAGATCCCTATACTTCCTACCTCTGTAGCAGATGTAGGGCTTCTCCCCCGGTGTCATAGACTACTAGCTCCACAGGCTGAGCCAGATCTATGATCTGATACCACTATAATATCCCTTTTCAGGGATATCCCTCAAACCCAAGCAAACTCCAACCAGAGATGGACTAGGAGGGCGTTTACCAGATATGTCGCCTTTGAAAAGAGGACGAGATCTGGAGGCTACCTAGCCCTTTCCAGACTCTGTCTAAGAGTATAGGGGAAAAACACACACAAGTGGTATAGTAGTTGGGATGCTCAAAGAGAAGATAACAGTAGTGCAAGCATACAATAGCATATACATGGAATATAAGAAAATACTCAATAAATGCAGAGAGAAATGCTAAGCCATTTTATTATACTGAGTAATGGAAAGAGTACAAGAGGTGATCAGAAAGATGGCACCTCGACTTGCACAAGGCAAGCGAAGAAATACACTCAGAATGATAAGGAAATGGCCTCTCTCTGAACTGCGTCCAAGCTGCCGGAGCACTGTTGTGTTGCTGCTACTGCTAGAATCAAATGAGGATTTGGGGCTGCTCCCCTCCTCAGAAAATGTTGAAACTCTGGAATCAGCCTCTGCTCAATAAACCCAGAATAGCCCAGAAAGCTTTTTGAAAATAGTTGACCCTCGAAAATCACCCACTTGAGGATCTACGCTATCCCCCAAGGCTCTGCGCTGCCACTGAAGAGAATACTCCAAAACTCTACCCAAAACTCTGCCAAAATCCTCTAATATGCAAGGGTTGGTCCCTTGCTCAATCTCCAAGCTCAAATCCTGCAAACAATCCCAATCCGAAACTCCCACCAAACGAGACTGCGTCCTCCCTCTCAAGACTATGCAGTCACCAAATGCACTGCTCCTCCGCAACTCCCACAAATCGATCCTCCTGCAAAAAGACTAAGGAAACTACCTTGCCCGAGCAGGCACTCGAAGTCCCCCGGGGCTAAGGGTGAGATCTCCGAACGAAGACACTCGATGCACTGAACAGTGTTGCAGACAGGCTAAACAGCCAGCGTGCTCAAGAAGTCGAAGTGACTAGCTCAAATGCATAACAATCGAATGACCAAATGAGGAGGCTCCTCTCTCTTTTATAACGTTGGCCTCTCTCAAAACCCTAAGGCCCATCTCCTCCAACATAACCTCCCTTTTGCCACGTGCTCCTCTCCATCTGCACAGTCCCTCCAAGTGTATGTGTGGGCCCCCTCTCTACGTGGTCCTTGGCCCCCCTTTGCTCCCTTTAAGTTACAACGTTGTGCTACTAGGGAGTGACTTTTATTTCCAAAGTGAGCTATGTCCCCCCTTACTCACCTTTTTATTTATAAATAAACTATAGAAAGCAAAATTGAGCAAAATCGAATATTCGAATTAGCCATTTCTAATTAGGAATATTACATTCCTATAGTAGGATCCAGTATTGAGAAGACAAAGAAACATTGAACATTTTCTACCCTTCTAGGAAGTCTGCCTTACTGTAATAAATATGTCAATTTTTGAATAGCTAAAGGGGAGCGCAAAAACCTCAACCTGAAATCGCTGGTCATATAAATGAAGGATCAGAAAAACCTATCTCTTCATCTCTCTCTTGACACAACCACCCCACTGAAATCAGAAATCTAATATCTCAATAACCTGCAAGAAAAGATGCGTACCCAAGAAGTACTATTTCAGCAAGAAACTAAAATTCAGAATTCATAGGTATAGGTTGTTAAAGGAAAGAAGCATGCCCAAATCGTTGAGTTTGATGAGGTCGTCCAAGCTAATATTAATGAGGAACACCATAGGCAAGCCAATGAACTAGATTTGAGAGTGTGAGGGCTTCCCCTTCTATTTTGATCCTTTACAATAAAGCCTTTCTTTCCTAACGTTGTACGTTAGGCACTAGATGTACAGTTCTGATACCAAATTATGGAAGCACTTTGTGATATCTAACTATCTTTACCAATCTTTAACATTCTTTACATCCAATTACAAAGTCAGCCAACGATATAAACCAATATAGAAGCTCAATTAACATAAACCTTTGAATGCACATGAGAGAACTTAAAGAACATAAAATAAAAATTGGAAAACCATAAAGATTCACAAAGTACATATAATTTTTACCTTGGAAACTCTTAACTGGAAAAAACAGGGAAACTTTGAGCCTCATCACTCTTACATTCTCGACCAAATATTTAGCCAAACTACAATGAACGGCAACTTTGGTCCACATCTAAGACCAATGTGCTCATACATCATTGATCTCTACCAATCGTAAGTTTCTCCTTACACATCATCAACATGACATTATGATCACAAAAATCCCTAATTTGTAGCTCCCAAATTAGTGATAGATGGTTGAATCCTATTCGCCAAGATCTCGAGAATCTCAATATTTGTAACCATTTCTAACATAGTTCAATTGCAGTCGACCCTTCAACTATCATTCTTGATTGACTCTGCTCAACTCAACTGCAATTGCTCTCAGCTGCACTAGTGGACTCTCATCTTACGTTGACTTATCGACTACTTGTTGACTTCAAGTGTGGTTCTTTCCCTCAACTTAACCATCGATTTTTATTCTACTTGACCATTGTTCGAAAATCAATGTATTGTAGATTAGATTTGAATTTCCTTTACATGATAATTACTTGTGACATTTAGTTGGCCTTTTATTACTTTTGTTATTTCTTTTCATCAAGCAATTATTGTTGAAGAATGTAACTAGTGTTGGTCTTCATAATTGTATTTGAAAAAGAAAATGAAATTTTATTAATGAAAGATTGACTTATTAAAGCATGGCTTTCATGCTTGGGTCAATGGTCAATAGGTTAAAGCTGTAATATTCTGAAAAGAAATAAATAGTAATATAAAGCAACATAAACAAGCATCTACAGGAAATAAAGAGACATCACATAAACAATGCAAATATGGAGAAACGTTGAGCCATTTTATTATGTAACTGAAAAATACAATGAGCACAAAGGTGATCAGAATGATGGCACCTTGGCTTGCACAAGGCAAGCTGGAAATACTCTCAGAAATGCTTATTGAATGGCTGCTCTGTCAAGGACTGCGTAATCTCCAAATTTTGTTGCTGCTGTTGCCGGACTGTTGCTACTGCTGGAATGGGATGGCTCTTTGAGGTTGTTCCCCTTCTCAAAAAAATATGAAACTCTGGGAATGAGCTCTCCTTCAAATACCCAGAAAAGCCCAAAAAGGAATCCCAGAATGGATGACCCCAGAATTTGACCTCCCTTGGGAAATAACGCTATCCCAGTGAAATACGTTGGCCCTGAAAGATCCTCTGCAAATGATGGCTTCCTCCTATACCAAAATGATGAAATAGTGAAGGGTCGATCCCTTGACACTATCTCGAGCTGAATCCCCTGATATATCCTCACTCCCGGAACTGCCTCTACCATAAACTGCGTGATCCCTCCAAGAGACTGCACTGTCCAAGCAAATGCGTAATCCTGGCTAAAGATGCTATGGCTCCCTCTTGCAAAATAATTGATAGAACTCCTCACTCGAGCAGGCACTCGAAGTCCCCTAGGGTTGAGGTTGGGATCTCCGCTCGGAGACACCCAGTGTGAACAGCACTTGCAGACTTCGCTCAACAGCAAAAGCGTGCTCAATGTCAAAAGACAAAAATCAGAGATGCATAATAGAATGAGAAAATGAGGAGCCTCTTCCCCATTTTATGCTTTGAGAGCCTTGCTCTCACTCGGGCCCCACCAAACTGTGTTGTTCCTCCACCTCACCAGGTACTCTCTGACTGCCCTGCTCCGTAGTTGTCTCTCCCTAGTGTCTATGATGGCTTCTGGTTGCAACACCAAATGCCCCTCATCATCTGTCAGTGGAAGCTCCTCGGTTGCAGTCACCTACTGCCCCAATGCCTTTTTCAGGCATGATACCTGGAAGATGTTGTGGATCTGGCTACCTGTAGGCAGCTCTAGCTCATATGCAATCTCCCCAATCCTGCCAATCACCCTGTAAGGTCCATAGAAGTGGGGCTTAGGCCCCCTTCTGCTTCAGCGTCGACTGTCGCTTTGGCTAAAGTCGTAGATAGACCAAGTCCCCTACCTCAAATTGCCTCTCAACCCATCCCCTATCGACATACAACTTATGTTGGTTCTGAGATGTAGCTAAGTTATCCTTAAGAGCCCGGAGTATATCCTGACTCTCTTGGATCCAGTCCTTGGCCCTGGGGGCCTTGCTAGCACCAACATCACGTCAGCAAAAGTCAAAGCACAGTATCCATACAAAGAATAGAACGGAGACATACCGATGGACATGTGGAAAGTGGTGTTGTAGCAGTACTCTCCCAAATGCAACCAGCGTAACCATGCCTTCTGCTGCCCTGTGACATAGTTTCGCAAGTAGCCTTCCAGACACTTGTTCACTATCTTTGTCTGCCCAATGGTACTCGGAGTCAACTCTGTACCCACCAAACGAAAGAGCTCTTGCCAAAAGCCACCCATGAAACAGCTATCCCGGTCAATAAAAATGGTCTTCGAAAAACCATGCAATTTGAAAACATCCTTGAAGAACAACTTTGCTACCTGTGCTGCTATATACCGTGTTGATATAACGAAGAGGTGTGCATACTTTGTCAGCCAATCAACAACCACAAAAATGCAATCCTTGCCTTGCATCGTGGGCAACCCTGTGATGAAGTCCATCGAAATGCTCTCCCATTTCCCCTCCGAAATGGGAAGTGGCTATAGTAATCCCGTTGGATGGCTCATCTCTCCTTTGTTCCGCTGACACACCTCGCACTCCCTGACCTGCCGGAGTATATCTTCCTTGAGGCCTCTCCAAGAGAACCTCTCCCTGATGGCCCTGTAGCTCTTGGTGAACCCCTGGTGGCCTGATAGTGGTGAGTCATGTGAGGCACGCAATACCTTCTCCTTGAGCTGAGAGCTCCCAGTCAATAAGATCTTGTCTCTGAAGTATATCACCTCGTCCATCACCTTATACCTGTCATTTGTGATCTAACCATCCAGTATCTCACAAGCAAAATGGTCCTTGGAGTACTCCACCAGCAACTGAGCCCTCCAGTCCGTGTCTAGGCTCATCAAAGACAACGTTGCCGGTCTCCGTGATAGAGCATCGGCCACCACGTTGTTCTTCCCTTTGACATACTCAATGTCAAATTCATACGCCTGGATCTTGCTGACCCACTTTTGCTGCCTCTCCTGCAACTGCTTCTACTCTAAGAAGAACTGGTGGTTGTTGTGGTCAGTCTTCACCCTGAACCTGTTCCCCACCAAGTACTGCCGAAACTTGGCTAGTGCAAGCATAATAGCTAGCATTTCCTTGTCGTATATGGGATACAACCTCTCATGCTGCAATAGCTTCCTGCTCTCGAAAGCTATGGGGTGCCCCCCCTGCATCAAGACTGCGCCCAACCCCTCTCCTAAGGCATCACGCTCCAAGACAAAGGGCTGCGTGAAATCCGACAAAACCAAAACTGGACAGCTGCTCATCACCTCCTTGAGCTTGTCAAAGGCCCTCTGCGTTGTGTCCTTCCAAATGAATGCCCCCTTTTTGGTAAAATCTGTGAGGGGTGCAGCAAGTTGGGAAAACCCCTTGACGAACTTCCTACCAGTGTTTTAAAAACCGGTCGTCCAGACTTAGAACCGGCACAGTCGACCGAGCCAAAGGGATGGTCGGTCTGACTCGGTGGTTAAACCGGTCCAGCGGCCGGTTTGTGACCGAGTCGGCCAAGTCGTACATTGCCTCGGTCGGCTCGGTCACAAACCGGCCGACTCAGCCAAGCCCGAGTTAGCTCGGCCGGTCAGCTCCAGCTGGTCGCGGGCCCCAAAAAATCCAAAAAAACGGACTTGAAAATCAATTTATTTTTGCTGTTAGGTTTTTTTTACCTTATCTAACCCCTCCCCATCCTATTTAACCTACCCAACCCCTCTCAATACCTCACATCTATCTCATTGAATTTGCTTGAGCATTTGCGAGGATTTTGTGAAGAGTTGTGGAGTTGGTTTTGGAGCAGCTTTGAGGAGTCTTTTGGGCAAGCTTTGAAGCAGCAGTGAGAAGCTTATTGGGCAAGCTTTGGAGCAGCATTGAGAAGTTGGTTTGTTGGAACTGCATTGAGGAGGCTAGAGGCTAGACGTATTTATTTTTTCTCTTCTAAAATCTGCCTTTGCTTGTTTTATTTATTTTGCAAATCTGAAAATGGTAAACATAGTTTTTGGTGAAAGAAATGAACATAGAATGAATAGTATTTTTTTGTTTTCATTTTCAGATTTAAACCTTTTCTTTCCAAGTCAAAAACTCAGTCCAAAATGGCCCCTAGAGCGAAAGATGCTGCTTGGGCATATGCTGAAATGGTTGATGATCAAATGTATTGAAAATTTTGTAAGAAACAAATTAAGGGTTGTGGAGGGCGCATTCATAGACTGAAACTACATTTGGCTGGTCTTAGAGGCCAAATTACTCCATGTGAAGCACAAAACATTGGGGAAATTAGGAAGGAGTTGAAAGAACAATTTCAGACGTTTGAGGAAGACAAAAGTAGGCAAAAAGAAATACAGGCTGCAATTGGGAGGAAGAGAAATCTACAACATATGATGGTTGCCAACCCAAGTTTTGATTATGAGGGTTCTTCATCTATCCCTTGCACTGATGCATCAAACCCCTTTCGCTATGTTCCCCCCTCTATGGAGTCTATTTCTGAAAAGGGTAAGGGTGCAATGAGAAATAAGGGTACTATCAAAAAAAAATTCATGCCCTCTTCTCCCTCTGATAGTGCAACTGCACATGGTCCTAGTCCTCCAACTGTGCAACCCACTTTAGATGCTCATTGGAAAAAATAATCGAGAGATATTGCTTGTGATTACATTGCTAGATGGTGGTATGATGCTGATATTCCCTTCAATGCTACTCGTTCACCATATTATGAATCTACTTTTGATGCCATATATGTTGCTGGAAAGGGCTTCAAAGACCCTACTATGCATCAGTTAAGAGGATCTCTTTTGCAAAAAGAGATTATGAACATTGATGATTATTTGAAAGAGTTCAAAAACTCATGGGCACATACAGGATGTACCTCATGTCAGATGGATGGACTGATCAGAGGAAACATACCATCATAAACTTTCTAGTCTTTTGCCCACGGGGAACCATGTTTCTAAAATCAGTTGATGCATCTGATAGGGTGAAAGATGCACATTTGCTGTTTCATCTTTTGGATGAGGTTGTTGAAGAGGCGGGGGTGGCAAATGTTGTTCAAATCATCACAGACAATGCCTCTAACTATGTTCTTGCTGGTAAATTGTTAGAGGAAAAACACCGAACCATCTTTTGGACCCCATGTGCTGCACGTTGAATAGACCTCATGCTTGAGTATATTGGCAAAATAGACTGGATCAAGAACACTATAGAGCATGCCAAATGCATCACAAAATATATTTACAATCACTCGTGGATTCCGAATCTGATGAGGAAAAACACAGGGGGCAAGGAAATTATTAAGCCTGCCATCACTAGATTTGCAACACATTTTTTGACATTGCAATCTATGCTTGCCCAACATAGAAACTTGCCAAAGTTGTTTTCTAGTGATGAATGGAATGAATGTCAATGGGCTCGCAAACAGGATGGCAAAGATGTGAAAAGGAAAGTCAATGAAGAAATATATTGGAAAAAGGTAGCAGAGATTGTGAAATTTGCTGAGCCACTGGTTAAGGTGTTGCGCTTGGTGGATGGAGAAAGATGTAGAAATTTAAGGTTTCCCACCCCGGTTTTCAGTTTTCACCTTATTACTCCAAAATAGTTAAATGCCCTTTCCCATAACCATACATTCAACAACTGGAAAATAAATTTTGCTGAAAACACAAATTCTGGAAATTTTTCAGAATGCTGGAAAATGCAGAAATAAAAAACAACAGTAACAAACAGCCATTCAACACATCATAACACAGTAATTTTTGGTCAAGGTGACCCTGGAAAAACCCCCTACAACTCTTGGGGAAAACCAGTTCGAAAGCTCCTTATTTCTAGAAAAATGCTTTTTACAGTGAGAGAAATATTCAACAAAATAAAAATCAGCAAACAGAGTTTTACAACTTATCTCGTTTTCCGTGCTTAACCACCGCCTCGGAAAATATACAAACAGCAAAAACAGAACAGCAATAAATGTTGTACATTCTCCTCGATTTGCGTGCCCAGAAATCTGCAATAAATGCAGCTGTACGGCCTCCTCAAAATCTGTGCAAACAACAATTAATGCTGCTGTCCAAAACCTCGATTTGCGTGCCAAAACTGCTGCAAAACTCTGCTGTACGGTACAGCCCCTTGCTGCCTCGATTTCCATGCCCAATATTGCTGTACGGCCTTGCTGTACGGCCTCCCTGCCTAGAAAACCGTGCCAAAAAATTTGCCTGCTGTTTGCTAAATCTGCTGCACTTGTCTTGCTGAAATGTCTTGCTGAAATGCTGCCTTGGAATACGTGCCAAGCTGCTGCCTCCTTCTCCTCACTGCCCAGAAATCTCCCTTGCTCTCTTACTCTCCTTCTCCCAATCTGCTCATGAAAGAATGAATGACCTTTTCCTCCTTTTCCTCCTTTAACCTAACCCTAAGTGACTTTTGGGGAATCCCTAAATCCAATGGCTGAGATAGATTGAGATCTAGGGCTGAGATTAAATGCTCATTTAAATCTCACTTTCTATTTTTTAATTCACCCCACTTTAATAAAGACCCACTTAGTCTTTTATTTCCAAAGTCACTTTTTCCCTTTTCTAATTTTACATTGACTTTATTAAAAGTCACTTTAAAATTAGACTTTAGTAACTTTATCACTTAAAGTCACTTTTAAATTAGATTTGACTTTATAACTTTATAAAGTCACTTTAGTAACTTTATCACTTAAAGTCACTTTTAAATTAGATTTGAATTTATAACTTTATAAAGTCACTTTAGGAGAAAAATTAAATTCTTTTGGACACTTTTCCCTAGGCCAAAGATCAAAGCCTTAGGGAACCACCTGTCCTCCGGTACCAAATTTCAACACTCCCTCTTACCGAGGAAGGTGTTCCTCACCACACCCATCTTGTCTCGGAAGTAGACATGCTTGCCCCGTGGTAAGGCTTTGGTAAGAATATCTGCAACCTGCTCATCAGTGGGAATATACTCAAGCTTTACAGCTCCTTTCTGAACATGGTCTCTGATGAAGTGATATTTGATCCCGATATGCTTTGACCTGTCATGAAATACTGGATTCTCCGTGAGTTTAATGCAACTCTGATTATCACAGTAAATCACTGAAGGTCTCAACGGCTGACCAAATAAGCTAAACAACATCTTGCGAAGCCAGATGGCCTCACAACTAGCTAGACTGGCTGCCATATACTCTGCTTCCGCTGAACTCAATGCTACTGACTGCTGCTTCCGGCTGAACCATGACACCACTGCCGAACCCAACCCAAAACAGCACCCCGAAGTGCTCTTCCTATCAGAAGCACAACCTGCCCAATCAGAATCAGTGTAACCTGCCAATCTCACTCCATCCCCCTGCCTGTAGTCCAGACCATAATCCACTGTCCCCTGCAAGTATCGCAAAATGTGTTTTGCAGCCACCCAGGGAACCTTCCTAGGCTCACACATAAACTGACTCATCGTGTTGACTGCAAAACAAATATCTGGTCTAGTGTTGACCAAATACATCAAGGAACCAATCAGCTGTCCGTACAATGTGGGATCCACCAACTCGGAATCCGAAGCATGAAGCTTGGAGTATAAAACTTCCGGTAAACCGGTCTACAATCCTCCATGTGGAATCTGCCAAGGATGTCCACAATATACTTCCCCTGCCCCAGGAAGAAATGCCCCTCCTCCTGCCACACCTCCAAACCCAAAAAGTAATGCATCGAGCCGATGTCCTTCATCTCAAACTCCGCCGCAAGATCTCTCTTGCAGTGCTCTATGAGTCTCTCTGCACCTGTAATGACTAAGTCATCCACATACAGCACCAGAATGAGAGGCTCCTCACCTATCACAATATAGTAAAGGTTCGGATCTGCCTCACTCTTTGTAAAACCCATCTTCTGCAAGTAAGTATATATCCTGGAGTACCAAGCTCTGGGAGCTTGCTTCAGGCCATAAAGGGCCTTCTTCAGTCTGCACACATGGGACTCCTTCCCATGCACCTCAAAGCCCTGTGGCTGCTCAATGTACACCTCCTCCTGTATGAAGCCATTGAGAAATGCAATCTTCACATCCATCTGGTGGATCTTCCAACCCATCTCTGCTGCTATCGATATAATGGAGCGAATCGAAGTATATCAAGCCACGGGAGTGAAGGTCTCCTCATAATCAACTCCCTCTACCTAGGAGAACCCTCTAGCCACAAACCTCGCTTTGAATTTCTCAATGCTGCCATCTGCAGCATGCTTTACCTTGTAAAGCCATTTGGAAGTAACCACGGATTTTCCCTCAAGCCTCGGCACCACCTCCCAAACATCATTCTTCATGATAGAAGAATACTCCTCCTGCATGGCCTCTCTCCAGACCTGCTGGCTAGCTGCCTCCTCATAGCTAGAAGGCTCAGAGTCAAGGATGCTGGTATCCATTGCCATATAGCTACAAAACCTCTCAGGTGGTCTGCTCTCTCTGACCGGCCTCTTAGGCTCAGCAACAGATGTGGCATCTCTCAAGGTGTCCTGAAGCCACCTGGGCTTCCTCTTCCCTGAGCACACTTCTCCCGCTGGAGAATAAAACTCCTCCTCCTCAACATCATGAGCCTGAACTCCTGACATGCATCTCAGCATCCTCAGTACTTTGAACTTTGTAGATCTTTGAGGTACCGTATGAAGCTGTCCATCGAGTGGACTCCCCGTGGTGCTCGTAGGTGCTGCGTGCGCCCATAGCACCACCCCTCATTTCTGCCCGAGCCACTCCCCCTTGTGGACTGACATCATCATAGATGTACCTCCGGATCCTCCTGATCCCTGCCCACTGGATCCCTGTGACTGACTCAACTGCTGCTGAGGGTCTGGCTGATCCAGATACTCTAACTCCCGTGACCTCCTAAAGGCCTTGTCCTCCTCGAACTTCACATCCCGCCTGACAACAACTTTCCTCTGCGCAGGAATGTAAATCCGAAAGGCCTTTGAGGTCTCACTGTAGCCCACAAAGATACCCTTCTATGCGGTGGGCTCTAGTTTGGTCCTCTTCTCCTTGGGTATGTAGGAGTATGTGATGCACCCAAAGATACGAAGATGACCAATATCAGGCTTCTTCCCAGAAAAAGCCTCCTCCGAAGTCATGTGCCCCAAGGCACGATGCGGACTCCTGTTCTGCAAGTAAACAGCTGTGTTGCAGGCCTCTGCCCACAAAAACAATGGCAACCCCTGATCATGTAACATGGCTTTGGCAGCCCCTCCGATGGATCTGTTCTTCCTCTCCGCAACCCCGTTCTGCTGGGGGTTGTAAGGAACAGTGAACTCCCTCCTAATGCCTGCCTCCGCACAATATTCAACAAACTCTCCAAGGGTGTACTCTCCTCCATTGTCCGACCTCAGGGACTTGATCTTCCGACCTGTCTGTGTCTCCACAAGAGCTCTGAACTCCAGAAACCGCTTGAAGACCTCACTCTTGGTCTTCAAGAAATAAATCCAGGTCCTCCTGGAGTGATCATCAATGAATAACACATAGTACTCATATCCACTCAAGGAAACATGAGACATTCGACCGCTCACATCGGAATGAATCAAATCAAGTATCCCAGTCGCTCTGCTGTCACTGCTGGGAAAAGGGGATTTGGCAAACTTGCCCATCGCACATCCTCTGCAAGTATCAAAGTGATCAGTACTGAACTCTGGCACAACTGTAGTGATCTCCCGCAAAGTCCTCAAGGCTCCATGATGCATGTGCCCCATCCTGCGGTGCCAAATCTCACACTGCTCAGAACTGCTAGCTCTGCTGTCGGTACTACTGCTCAATGCCAAAAGGGACTGAAATGCAAACTTGTACACCTTTGCATAGCGTACACCTATCACTCTAGCTGAATCAGCTGGAGTGCCCCTGGGATACATCAACACCTGTCCTCCCCTGAATAGTATCTCATATCCTCTGTCCTCCAAAGCTGAGACGGATATGAGGTTCTTCCTCATCCCTGGCACATAAAGAACATCGGACACCTTCAAGGGAGGTTTGGACTCCCTCTGAAATGTCAATGTTCCCACACCGACTGCTCTAACAACTCTGTCATCACCGAGTACTACCTCTACATCAATGCCACTCTCTGAAAGCTCTGAGAAGTACTCACGGACTCCTGTCATGTGACGTGAAGCCCCACTGTCCACATACCAGATACCCGAAGATGCTCCGCTAATCGAGGGAAATGCATGCTCCCTCTGAACCTCTATGGCAGATAATCCTGCACTAGAAGACTCACACGCAATGAACCCAAACTCCCGGTCAAAGCGATTTGCAAAGTCCTCAACCTCTGCTGAAGCTGCCATGCTCTGGTTCTTCCCCTTCTTCTTCTTCTTCTCCGGACACACAACTGCATAGTGTCCCATCTTCTGACAATTCCAACACTTCACTTTGGAATAGTCCTTCTGTGAGTTATCCTGTTTACCTTTACCTTTGCCTTTGCCCCCACCATTGCTTGTGGAAGCCTGCTTCTTCCCTTTGCCCTTTCTTGCGTCCTGCCAACAGTGCTACATCCTCATCCTGCTCAACTGGCTTGGCTGCCCCAAGCTGACCTTTCCTGATCTCTGTCTGAATGCAATCATCCCAAAACCTCTCCCATGTGGGAAGGGTCTCACGTGCACAAACCCCATCAGCAAAGTTCATCTATGAACGGGGGAGGCCATTCACTGTAATCCGCACCAACTCAGTGGGTGGAATGGCCTCTCCAATCGTTGCCAACTCATCTCTCACATTAGTAATCTTTGTGAGATATCCAGCTGCACTATCATTGCCCATCTTAATGGTCTTCATCTTCTCCTTCAGGACCATTTTCCGGTTCTCATTGGTACTCTGGTAGAGATTGGACAATGTTGTCCACATCTCATGAGCATTTCTCTTCCCTCTCACATGAGGAATGCAATGGTCTTTGATTCCGTCTAGAATCAATCTCTTACCATTGTTGTTCTTTTTATTATAAGCTGTCAACTGAGTAGCATCAGTAGGCACATTCACAGGGTTCTGTGTGGTATGCACCATAATGTCCCAGACTTCTGCCTCCTCAAAGATACTCTGCATTCTCTCCTTCCAAATGCTGTAATTGGAATGTCCATCCAACCTATCCTCCACCCTCAGTCCCAAAGACATCCTGCTGTCCTAAAACTGAAAAACTAGCACTATTGTAGTAAAGGTAAAACTGCTGTTTGTGAAAAATCAGCTTGCTGGAATTTTCTGAGTGAAAAATCAGCAGGCTGTAATTTTCCTCCTTGCTGTCCCAAACTGCCCTTCAGCACTCAAGCTCTGATACCATGTAGAAATTTAAGGTTTCCCACCCCGGTTTTCAGTTTTCACCTTGTTACTCCAAAATAGTTAAATGCCCTTTCCCATAACCATACATTCAACAACTGGAAAATAAATTTTGCTGAAAACACAAATTCTGGAAATTTTTCAGAATGCTAGAAAATGCAGAAATAAAAAACAGCAGTAACAAACAGCCATTCAACACATCATAACACAGTAATTTTTGGTCAAGGTGACCCTGGAAAAACCCCCTACAACTCTTGGGGAAAACCAGTTCGAAATCTCCTTCTTATTTCTGGAAAAATTCTTTTTACAGTGAGAGAAATATTCAGCAAAATAAAAATCAGCAAACAGACTTTTACAACTTATCTCTTTTTCCGTGCTTAACCACCGCCTCGGAAAATGTACAAACAGCAAAAACAGAACAACAATAAATGCTGTACATTCTCCTCGATTTGCATGCCCAGAAATCTGAAATAAATGTAGCCGTACGGCCTCCTCAAAATCTGTGCAAACAGCAATTAATGCTGCTGTCCAAAACCTCGATTTGCGTGCCAAAACTGCTGTAAAACTCTGCTGTACGGAACAATCCCTTGCTGCCTCGATTTCCGTGCCCACTATTGCTGTACGGCCCTGCTGTATGGCCTCCCTGCCTAGAAAACCATGCCAAAAATCTACCTGCTGTTTACTAAATCTGCTATGCTTGTCTTGCTGAAATGCTGAAATGCTGCCTTGGAATGCGTGCCAAGCTGCTGCCTCCTTCTCCTCACTGCCCAGAAATCTCCCTTGCTCTCTTGCTCTCCTTCTCCCAATCTGCTCATGAAAGAATGAATGACCTTTTCCTCCTTTTCCTCCTTTAACCTAACCCTAAGTGACTTTTGGGAATCCCTAAATCCAATGGTTGAGATAGATTGAGATCTAGGGCTGAGATTAAATGCTCATTTAAATCTCACTTTCTATTTTTTAATTCACCCCACTTTAATAAAGACCCACTTAGTCATTTATTTTCAAAGTCACTTTTTCCTTTCTAATTTTACATTGACTTTATTAAAAGTCACTTTAAAATTAGACTTTAGTAACTTTATCACTTAAAGTCACTTTTAAATTAGACTTTAGTAACTTTATCACTTAAAGTCACTTTTAAATTAGATTTGACTTTATAAAAATTATAAAGTCACTTTAGGAGAAAAATTAAATTCTTTTGGACACTTTTTCCCTAGGCCAAAGATCAAAGCCTTAGGGAACCACCTGTACTCCGGTAATCAAATTTCAACAAAAGATTGGCTATGGGCTTCATTTATGAGGCTATGGATCAAGCAAAGGAGCAAATAAGGGCAGCATACAAGGACAGAGTGGGTAAGTATGGGCCCATTTGGGCAATCATTGATCAGAGATGGAACAATCAACTCCATCGCCCTATACATGCAGCTGGGTATTTTCTGAACCCAAGGTATCATTATAAAGTTCAGGAAGCAAGAGCTTTGAATGGGGAGGTTAGAGATGGATTGATTGACTGCATTGATCGCATGATCCCCACAGAGAGTGAGTAGTTGAAGATACACAATCAGATCACTGTGTTCAGCTAAGCCACAGGTACCTTTAGCAAAATCCTTACAAGGATTGCAAGGGAATCAGATGAGCCAGGTAAACAAAGAATTTCAATTTTCAAATTCATATTTTATTATTTTGTATAATTGTTTATAATTTCAATTTCAAAGTTGGATATAAATTGTTGAGCTAACTGAAACTCATTTTTTGCAGCACAATGGTGGGAGGCATTTGGTAGCCATTGTCCTGACTTGCAGAGGTTTGCAATCCGCATTTTGAGTCAAACTTGCAGTGCTTTTGGGTGTGAGTGCAATTGGTCTGTCTTTAAGAGGATTCACACAAAGAAGAGAAACCGTTTGGAGCAAAAATGGTTAAATGATCTAGTGTATGTCTAGTACAACCTCCGACTAAGACGCAACCAATTGCTGAACAAAAGACCTGATTCAGATCCCATTGTGTTGGAGGATATTGATCCAACATCAGATTGTGTAGTGGAGACTTGTCCACCAGAGTTTGACTCTGATGAGGATATTGGTGTGGGGAATGACTTCGATACACAGTTAGAGGCTATGCTCAATGCAGATCCACTAATAGCAGACCCAGTCCCAAGCCCTCCAGTTGCAGCCACGGCACTTCCTCTAGTCAGCCACGACGGAGGTGTGTAACTCGTCTATCTCAGGGTGGTAAGGGCAAGGGTATAGTTCCAGTTGAAGATGTTGATTCAGAGGCGGAGCGAGCAGTTTCCCCCTCTAGTTTAGACTCAGAGTTTGAGGAAGAGCTAGAGGACATTGGCTTGTCAGATGTCTAGCAAGCTGCAATAGTGATTATTCATGTTTTGTTGTGGAGGCCATTTAGAACCTCCTTGTTTATGTTTTTTGTTTTGATCTCTATCTCATCAACATGTATTGGACAGTGCACTGGGTGCAATTTTGATATAATGGATATATTCATGAGCCTACTTTGATCATATGTTGTCTTTTGTCTATATTGTAATGCTTTGTGTTTGGAAACATGAATAAAAATCTTTAAAATTATTTTTTTTTACAAAAAAATTAATATTTAATGTATTTTTTACAAAAACCGAGCCATTGAAATTGAACCGGCCGAGTCGATACCGAGTCGGAGTCGGATTCAGAGCCGACTGTCGACTAAATCAGAACCCGATTCCGATTTTTAAAACTATGCTTCCTACAAACCCGCAAAGCTCAGTCATGTTCCTCGGTTCCGGCCAATCCCGAATGGCCCAGATCTCCTCCTCGTGGGCTCTCACTCCGTCCACCCCAATAATATGCCCCAAATAGAGCATCTCTGTCAGCCCAAATTTGCATTTGCAGAGCTTAGCATAAAAATGTTGCTCCTCCAAAATGCGTAATACAGCCTCAATGTGTTGTAGGTGCTCCTCCCATGTCCGGCTGTATATAAAGATGTCGTCGAAGAATATCAGCACAAACTTCCTCAACTGACCACGGAAGATGTGGTTCATGCAGGACTGGAAGGTGTCCAGTGCATTGGTTAGCCCAAAGGGCATCACCAAAAACTCAAAATGGTCGCAGTGACATCTGAAGGTCGTCTTGGGGACATCCTGGTCCCTCACTCAGATCTGATGGTAGCCCGACCTCAGATTAATCTTCGAGAAGAACTTCGACCCCCTCAGCTCATCCATCAGCGCATCAATCCGCCGGATGGGGTATCAGTTCTTCATGGTCTTCTTATTGAGAGCCTAATAATCGATGCACATCCTCAGTGTGCCATCCTTCTTCTTCACCAGTACAACAAAAGAAGCAAATGGGCTATTGTTGGGTCAGATGTGTCCCTGCGCTAAGAGCTCATGAATAGCTCTCTCAATCTCATCCCTATAGGCTTTAGGATGCCTATAGGGTGTAGTAATCACGGCCTGAATGCCCTGCTCAAGCTCAATGGTGTGCTCAAACCCTCGATCCAGTGGCTGCCCTAGCGGTATATCCCCAAAAACTGTAACATATTTGTCCAAAATCAACTACACATCTGGGTGAACTGCCTGTCCTGTAGATCCTGCCTCTGAAACACGCAGCTCCACTACCCACTCTATGTCTCCCTTCCAGAAGTCTGCCTCCATCCAATGTGTTAAAACTGTCTGTGGGGGATAAGTGTGCATGCCTCAGATCATCTCATGCTTACCGATCTTCTTGTCTGTCCACTCCATCTCCAGAGTCTCCCAGTCCATAGTGACCTTCCCCAGCGTGATCAACCACTGCACTCCCAATATCACGTTGGTGTCCGAAATGTCCACCACAAAGAAATGATCCGTCAGAGTGTAAGCCACCATGGTCACTGCAATGCCGGTACTTATCTAGCACACTGCATAGTTTTGGCACCTAGTACCAGTACTGAAAATCCATCAAAGCTCTATGTTGATATGCTCCTCCGCTCTACCAACTGTACATCAATAAATTTGTGGGTGGCCCCATTGTCAACTAGCACTGAAACACGTTGTCCCTACACGGTGCCCCGAACACGCAGTGTCAAATACTTGGGAACCCCTCACAAAGAAGCAAGGACTCCTCCAGTAGGTGCAAACACTGCCCCTCTTGCTCCTGGGGGTGGAGGTGGTGGATGATCCCCTCTCTGCACCACAACGCTGCCTCTTGCCTCTATCTCCTCGTATGCATCTTCTTCCATGTCATTGTCGGAGAAGACCTCTATGTAGTGTGCCCTCCCTGCGGCACATCAATGTCCAGGTGCCCATGGCTCATGGCATGTGAAGCATAGCTTCCTCCATCTCAAATCTCTCCGGGTATCATCGTCCAAAGGCCCCCGGCCTTGGTTTCCCCCTCAGAGGTGGAACCCTCACGTCCTTCCGCTTCAGCTGAAATGCTGGTCTCTGGGGGAAAGGAGCTCTGGTCCTAGGTAGAGCATCTTGTAAATCCCTAGTCCTCCCAACTGCATCATGAAGTGTAGCAGGCCTCGTGGATCTAACTAATCCACGTAGACGTTCTGCCAACCCATCAATAAACATGTATATCATTCTGGTTGAGGACAAGTCAGGCACCATCACTGAAAGCCTCAAGAACTCGGAAATGTAGGTTTCTGGGTTCCCAGTCTGCTTGAGCTTGGTCAGCTCAACAAAGTGCTCTTCCGGATCCCTCTGGTCAAACCGCTCTACCAGCCTTCGTGTAAACTCTGTATACGCTGTCACTGCTGAGTGACCCAGCGTGGCCATCCCGTGGAACCACCAATCGTGGGCCTCTCCCTCCAGGTGCAGCGTTGCCACCTTGATGGCCTCTCCCTCTGCCATCTGGTTGAGCTGAAATTAATATCCAGCTTCTCCACCCAAGCCTTTGCCGAACATTTTGAGGACCCGTCAAATGTTGGCAAGAAAAACCTGCCCACTGTACGTTGTACATCCCCATCCTGTGTATCTACCCCCTCTATTCTGGTTACGGGGTCAGTTGTCCTTCTTGAGCTGAACAAAATCATGGAAAGTGACAGCTTCACCAAACTCTCACCCATAGGACTGATACTTGGTAAAATAATCCCCATATGAACCAGCTCCGACTCTTGAGGTGCTCCCATTCCAGTGCCTACAGTCAGAAATGTGGGCATCGTGGAACGTGGGAGAGTAAGTAACACAACCTACTGCACTGTGAGTTGCTCCTGCAAATGGTGGGAAGTGTTGGAACCTTCTCCGATGGGAAAACCCCTTGGGGTTTCACGCTATCTTTGGTCTGCAGTAAACTTCTGCCACATCTCTTCGATCCTCCTCGATAGCTCTTGCACAGACTTTAGGAGGAGTTGCCCGAACTCCCTCCCTTCATCTTTCTCCTCTGCCATTGGTTCTTCCTCCTCTGCGTCCACTACTGGAATGCAATCTCCCTCTCCAAAAGTGGCCTCAAGCCTCCACTCTTGGTCCTTGTACTTCCTTCCCCAGTAAGTGATATATGGTTTTCCTGTTGGTGTCATAGACAATCTGCTCCACAGGCTGAGCCAAGTCTATGAGCTCTGATACCACTGTAATATTCCGAATAGAAATAAACAGTAATACAAAGCAACATAAACAATCATCTACAGCAAATAGAGAGACATCGCATAAACAATGCAAATATGGAGAAACGCTGAGCCATTTTATTATGTAACTTAAAGATACAATGAGTACCAAGGTGATAAGAATGATGGCACCTTCGCTTGCACAAGGCAAGCTGGAAATACTCTCAGAAATTCTCAATGAATGGTTGCTCTTTCAAGGACCGCGTAATCTCCAAATGCTGCTTCTGCTGCTGCCGGACTATTGCTACTGCTGGAATGGGATGGCTCTTTGGGGTTGTTCCCCTGCTTAGAAAAATATGAAACTCTGGGAATGAACTCTCCTCCAAATACCCAAAAAAGCCCCGAAAGGAATCCAAAAATGGATGACTCCAGAATTTGACCTCCCTTGGGAAATAACGCTATCCCAGTGAAATATGCTAGCCCTGAAAGATCATCTGCAAATGATGGCCTCCTCCTGTACCAAAATGATGAAATAGTGAAGATTTGATCCCTTCACACTATCTCGGGTTGAATCCCCTGATATATCCTCACTCCTGGAACTGCCTCTACCACAAACTGCGTAATCCCTCCAAGAGACTGTGTTGTCCAAGCAAATGTGTAATCCTGACTAAAGATGCTATGGCCCCTCTTGCAAAATGATGGATAGAACTCCTCACCCGAGCAGGCATTCGAAATCCCCCAGGGCTAAGGTTGGGACTCCATTCGGAGACACTCGGTGTGCTGAACAACACTTGCAAACTTCGCTCAACAGCAAAAGCGTGCTCAATGTCAAAAGACAGAAATCAGAGATGCATAATAGAATAAGAGAATGAGGAGCCTCTTCTCCTTTTTATGCTTTGAGAGCCTTGCTCTCACCCGAGCCCCACCAAACTGTGTTGTCCCTCTTGGCTCACGTTGTCCCTCTCTTACTGCGTTGTCATGGGCCCACGCTGCCCACGTTGCCTTTTCTCTCATGCTGCCACTTCACCCTCCTGGGCCCCACACTGCCAAGTAAATATATGCTCGAGTGACTTTAGGGAATGATTATTTCCTAAGTGTAGGCTATGTGTCTCATCACCCACTTTATTAACTGACTTAACTTTAGAAAAGAAAAAGTGGCCAAAATTAATATTACCAATTAGCTGCTGCTAATTGGGAATATTACAAAAGCCTCCATTGTAGGCTTATAGGATTATATCTTGAAGCATTGTCATTATTTGTTATATTCTAGACCCTTCTTGGGATTCCTTGAGTCAGAGAAAATTTATTTTATGTATATTCTAGACCCTTCTTGGGATTCCTTGAGTCAAAGAGAAAATTTATTTTATGTATATTCTCCTCCTCCGTAGTGAAGTTCCTAATCTTCAAGTCAACATCAAACAAGTTGAAAAATCTGCCTCAAACAAATTAACAAGTCGGCCTCAATGAAGTTGACAAGTCAGCCTCATATTAGAGCTTCGAACAACTATAAATACCCAAGTGCATTTGACCTAATGTGGAGAAAGTGCAATAAGTTTCAATCTGAAATTTGAAGTGAGACAGGAAAGAATTCGAAAGGCTAGACAAGAAGGAAATTTCCAAGTGAAGAGAAAAGGAGAAGTCCGTCATGCTAAAGAGAAGTAAAATCATGTTTTCTGTCACACATCATTATGAAGCCAGTTACAAGGACTAAAATGCAAGGACGAAATTGCAGAAGTTGCAGGAGAGAAGAAACAAGTTTTTAATTGAGGACTGGATGGAGGGAGCCTATGTCTTTGGTCAAAGGGTAAAGCTTGTCTCAACATTGATCTGAATCTACTAGAGAAAGAATTGACTGGGTTTTCCCCTTCATAGGGGTTTTTTCCCTGGCTGAGTGCCTACATCTTGTATTCTTTTCTTGTGTCTGAGATCTTCGTTTGTTTGGAATTTATCTTGAAGATGAATAAAAACATGATAACAACAAAAGGAAGTAAAAACTCTGGTAAACTTGATAAATATATATTATTAATGATGAAGATAAGAGATGATTACAATGAGGGATCGCCTAGGCTTTAAACATAGCCTCAAGGTGTCCCTTGGCGAAGAGGCATGATCTTTGATCATGCCCTTTCAGTTAATAAAACCTAATATAACTATATCTAACTAATAATTAATAAAATATTCATAACATTGCCCCTCTCTTAAAGATGCTTTGTCCTCAAAGCATACGTAACGATGGACAATGTTGACGAATGTCTGGTTTTCTCAAGTGATGAGCTCTTGCTTCCCACATTTTAAAAAGATCGTGGAGCAGCTTCTCGAGTTCAATCTTTTGGTGATGTGGATAGTGACAAGATCTGATATTGACAGGGTCAGATCCTATTCCTGGTACTGCGGGCGATTCTTCTTTGTTCCTTTTTAGATTTAGAGGTAGGTTACCAACAATTATTGTCTGATGTAACTTCTCCTCATCATCAAATGCTTCCTTCCTAACAACTGTATCTGCTTCATCACCGAAAGCCTTAACAGCTTCTGACGCTATATCAGTGGCTTCGGATGTGTTTGTTGCTTCACATGTTTCGGTCAATTCTGGGGATGGAAAATTTTGTTGTTTACAAACATCTGTATCTTCATGGTGATGTGGGGAATCAGTTTTTTCCTGATGCTCTTCTGAGTTCCCTGAATCTGCGAAATTGTTTTGTTGATTTTGTTCCCTGTTAGGAGATATTGGGGATTGAGTCTGACTTAACTTATCTATCTTATCATTTAGCTTACTGAAGAGTTCTGTCATATTGTTCATTGCTTTGCTATGCTCTGTCATCTTGTTCATTGCTTCGTTAAGCTTTTCTGTGGCCTCGTGATGATTTAGCCACATTTGTCTTTCTATTCGATTTGTTGTATCATGAACCTTTTTGATGTCGTTGGAATGCCCTGCAACTGTACCTTCCAGATCGACTAATCGTTTTCCGAATTCTTCGGAATTTTTATTGATCTGTTTCTCGAGATCTACCAATTTCTTCTGGAATTCAGCCATCGACATCGAAGAAGACATTGAACGTGTATGAGGTGGAGAGTATTTTTCTGCCAGTTTTCTCCTCTTTTTTCTTTAAAATTAATTAATTATATTTAATTAATTAATTTTTTTTTGAATTAATTAATTAATTAATTATTATTATTATTTTTTTTTTTTAACTTGATAAATATATATTATTAATGATGAAAATAAGAGATGATTACAATGAGGGATCGCCTAGGCTTTAAATATAGCCTCAAGGTGTCCCTTGGCGAAGAGGCATGATCTTTGATCATGCCCTTTCAGTTAATAAAACCTAATATAACTATATCTAACTAATAATTAATAAAATATTCATAACAGTTTTCCCCTTCGTAGGGGTTTTTTCCCTGGCTGAGTGCCTACATCTTGTATTCTTTTCTTGTGTCTGAGATCTTCGTTTGTTTGGAATTTATCTTGAAGATGAATAAAAACATGATAACAACAAAAGGAAGTAATATAACATCACAAGAACTTGTCGATGTAAGAGAAATCAATCTAAAAGAAGACCTAATCTAGCTTCCCTTGATTTTTCAACATGGAATCAAAACTAGGGGCAGTAGTATGATGGCAGCCTGGAGATCATAATTATGTGAAGAGAGAAGGATCATTTGCATTTGTTCCTAAGGTCGAACTACCTAGAAGAATTCTCAAGCATGAAAACAAAATTCTGATCATCTCTGTAAACAAATCATCTCTGCAATTTGGCCGCAGGACTAGGCCTATAGACCAAAGTTCTCAAAAGGAGCCGAGTGACATCATTTGAAGATTTAAAAATCTGGAAATTAAGCCTTTACAATATTGATTGCCTTATGAAAATGAATGAAGTTCTATGATCAAGTATAAAATTTTGTCATCTCAAGAGATCCAAAAAATCTTCAGAAGTTTGTTCATATTTGCGGGTGATCCATTCAAGAAATGGAACATCTCATAGCGGACTAGAAGAAGCCTTTACTGATTATTAAATACTAAAAACCGATTTGTTTAGGAGTCTTCTAAGCCTAGCTAGAAGGATAAATTTAATGTTTCAGTCACCTGAAATAGAAGGCTGAAAAGAAGAATGAAGTCCTGTACCTAAGTCATAAGGTCTGGAATCTCCATCAAAAAAAAAAAATCAGAATCTTGTTGCTATCTCCATCCGAATTTTGTTGCTATCTCTTATGGTTTATAACTTTGTGTTTTTTGGTGGTGGATGATCGAAACAAAGTTAGAGGTGTATCTTTTGTTGGAATGTGTAACTAGGTTTGGTCTTCATAATGACTATGTAATTATGTATTTATGTAATGAAGAAGACAAAGATAATAAAATATATTTCTTGTTAAGCTTGATTCATGGGTTTCATGAGCAAGGGATTTTATTATAGGTCAAAGACTTCTTCTTGATTTCTTTTAGGATTTTTCATCTTGTTATAAACGTACAAATTAGAGTCATGTACATGAAGCAATGTTACGCTTATAAAGTGTCAAAGAAACAATGTAAAAATGTTCAACACCCTTGTCACCTTGCTGAACGAATACTCCTTGAAGTCAGCCTCACAACAGCTGGTCAAGTCGGCTTGAAAACACTGCTAATAAACGTCACACTCCTTCATGGCAAGGTCGGCTTAAATATAGGTTGAGACAACTATATATACCCAACTGTGCTGCGCAGAACAAAGATAGAACTGAGCTCGGATCATCTGAAGTTTTCGGGTATATGCATCAGTGAATAGTCCGAGATTGCAATGCGGAATAATCTAAGTTTGTAGTGCAAAGCTATCTGTCTTTTGGTGCATGTTAGGTCCCAATATTACTAGTGTAGTCCCTTATTGTTGTTAGTGTAGCCCTCTTATTGTTATTGTTGTACCCTTGTAACCCCAATATTATTATTATTGTGCCCTTACATTATTATTGTTAGGTTGGCTAGGATTATATTGTGATCCCTGATTTGGATTCTTCAAGGCAAAGTTATGCCTAATCTCCCACAATGACCTAATTATCGACTAGTTTAGTAGAGAAAACTTGTACGACGTGCCACATGTCACTGTCCTTCGGCTCTGAAATTTATTCACAAGAAACTACAGTCTGTGTACTTGTGGCCACTTTTTATAGAATTCCAATCCGATGCTCAGAGAGAGAATTATGATGATTTTCCCACGGTCACCTCTTTGACATGAAATTCGGGAGCCTGTAAAAACCCTAACTTCCACAGAGCATATCTCCGAATATATTGTGACCCAAGATCTGAAATTTTTACACGAAGTTCGTCAGGATTTCTACTTCGCGTGATAAAAATTTCAGCTTGTTGTCGCATAAAATGTCAAGGCACCACGACAGCGGCTCAGAACGGGGGCTGTCACCCTGATCCCCAATCTCTCTATCTAAGCTGTCTCCTTGCAAGCTAAGGGAGGTAGACCCTAACAAAAATGAAGGAAAAGAACTGGTTGAGAATCAACCAATTCAAGAGACACAACTAGATAATCAAACACTTATTAAGATTCATGAGATTTTATAGATCCAATTAGATTCAAAACTTTAAAACCAGTGCCTTATGGAGTCAAAATATCCCGTTATACAATTAAATTCAAGTATCTGATATACAACTGCTGTTAAAAAAAGATATTCACCACAATGATATTCGATAAAACGCACCACAACTATGCATTAAAGTACTTTAAACCCACAGCAATATATTATGAGATGACCATTAAATTGAAATGCCAGATCTTTTCAATATTTCTGAATTTATGATGTTCTAAATAACCCAATCCAGAAATTAAAAATTTTATATAGTCAAACTTAGGATAAAAATTTAAAAGCTTATTTGACTATAAAAAAAATTTAGAATTTTTAGAATTTTTATATTTTCTTATTTTTTTATCAGTTTTTAAACAAAATTTATATATACAAATGAAACTAAGACTATGGATTAAAATCTAAAACTAAAAACAAATTAAAACAAAACTAAAACTAACTTTAATTAAAATCTAAAAAAAACTAAAAACTAAACATTAAAACTAAAAGTTAAAAAATTGAATTAATAAATAAACCTAAAACTAATGCTAAACTAAACTAATTAAAATCTATAATCTAAAAATTAAAACTAAAAGTTAAATAACAAAAATCAAATTTAAACTAAAACCTAACACAAAACCCTCTAACACAAAGACGAATCCGATCAAAAAAATATTAACGCATATACATGAGGGTTATAAACTTTAAGATATGCGTTGTTTCGTTTTTTATTGTGTGCGTTTGCTTTGTTTTGCAAGTTGGGCGTAAAGAAGGTGAGGGAGGCTGGGCGGCGGAAGAGGAGGGTCGACGACAGAGGAGGATTAATGCAGAACCAGTGTTTTAAAAAACGAAATCGGGTTCCGACTAGGCCGAGGGTCGGCTCGGACTCCGACTCCGAATCAGTAATGACTCGGTCAACTCAGTTTCAATGACTCGGTTTTTGTAAAAAATACATTAAATATTAATTTTTTTGTACAAAAACATCAATTTAAAGATTTTTATTCATGTTTCCAAACACAAAGCATTACAATATAGACAAAAGACAACATATGATCAAAGTAGGCTCATGAATATATCCATTATATCAAAATTGCACCCAGTGCACTGTCCAAGGACCAATACATGATGATGATATAGAGATCAAAACAAAAAACATAACTAAGGAGGCTCTAAATGGCCTCTACAACAAAACATGAATAGTCACTAGTAACTACTGCTAATCATCTGTTTGTGACAAGCCAATGTCCTCTTCCTCAAACTCTGAACCAAAGGGGGAAAACGCTCGCTCCGCCTCCTCCTCTGAATCAACACCCTCAATTGGAACTATACCCTTGCCCTTACCACCTTGAGAATCAGATAGAAGAGTTATGCATCTCCGTCGTGACTGACTAGAGGAAGTGCCTGCACCTGCAACTGGATGGCTTGGGACTGGGTTTGCTACTAGTGGATCTACATTGAGCATAGCCGCCTCTATCTCTAAATCGAAGTCAATCCCCCCATCTATGTCAAACTCTGGTGGACAAGACTCCACTACCCAATCTGATGTTGGATCAATATCCTCCAACACAATGGGATCTGAATCAGGTCTTTTGTTCAGCAATTGGTTGCGTCTTAGTCGGAGGTTGTACTGGACATACACTAGATCATTTAACCGTTTTTGCTCCAAACGGTTTCTCTTCTTTGTGTGAATCCTCTCAAAGACAGACCAATTGCGCTCACACCTAGAAGCACTGCAAGTTTGACTCAAAATGCAGATTGCAAACCTCTGCAATTCAGGATAGTGGCTACCAAATGCCTCCCACCATTGTGCTGCAAAAAATAAGTTTCAGTTAGCTCAACAATTTATATCTAACTTTGAAATTGAAATTATAAACAATTATACAAAATAATAAATTATAAAATATAAATTTGAAAATTGAAATTCTTTGTTTACCTGGCTCATCTGATTCCCTTGCAATCCTTGCAAGGTTCTTGCCAAAGGTACCAGTGGCTTGGCTGAACATAGTGATCTGATTGTATATCTTCAACTGCTCACTCTCTGTGGGGATCATGCGATCAATGTAGTCAACCAATCCATCTCTAACCTCCCCAGTTCAAGCTTTTGTTTCCTGAGTTTTATAATGATACCCTGGGTTCAGAAAATACCCAGCTGCATGTATCGGGCGATGGAGTTGATTATTCCATCTCTAATCAATGATTTGCCAAATGGGCCCATACTTAGCCACTCTATCCTTGTATGTTGCCCTCATTTGCTCCTTTGCTTGATCCATAGCCTCATAAATGAAGCCCATAGCCAATCTTTCCCCATCCACCAAGCGCAACACCTTAACCAATGGTTCAGCAAGTTTCACAATCTCTGCTGCCTTTTTCAAAAATATTTCTTCATTGACTTTCCTTTTCACATCTTTGCCATCCTGTTTGCGAGCCCACTGACATTCATTCCATTCATCACTAGAAAACATCTTTTGCAAGTTTCTATGTTTGGCAAGCATAGATTGCAATGTCAAAAAATGTGTTGCAAATCTAGTGATGGCAGGCCTAATAAGTTCCTTGCCCCCTGTGTATTTCCTCATTAGACTCAGAATCCATGAGTGATTGTAAATATATTTTGTGATGCATTTGGCATGCTTTACAGTGTTCTTGATCCAGTCTATTTTGCCAATATCCTCAAGCATGAGGTCTATGCAATGTGCAGCACATGGGGTCCAAAAGATGGTTGGTTGTTTTTTCTCTAACAATTTACCAGCAAGAACATAGTTAGAGGCATTGTCTGTGATGATTTGAACAACATTTGCCACCCCCACCTCTTGAACAACCTCATCCAAAAGCTGTAACAACAACTGTGCATCTTTCACCCTATCAAATGCATCAACTGATTTTAGAAACATGGTTCCTTGTGGGCAAAAGACACGAAAGTTTATGATGGTATGGTTCCTTTGAACAGTCCATCCATCTGACATGATGGTACATCCTGTATGTGCCCATGAGTTTTTGAACTCTTTCAAATAATCATCAATGTTCGAAATCTCTCTTTGCCAAAAAAATCCTCTTAACTCATGCATAGTAGGAGGTTTGAAACCCTTTCCAGCAGCATATATGGTATCAAAAATAGGTTCATAATATGGTGAACGAGTAGCATTGAACGGAATATCAGCATCATACCACCATTCAGCAATGTAATCACAAGCAACATCTCTCAATTCTTTTTTCCAATGACCATCTAAAGTGGGTTGCACAGTTGGAGGACTAGGTCCATATGCAATTGCTCTATCAGAGGGAGATGAGGGCACAAAAAGACTTTTGATAGTACCCTTATTTCTCATTGCACCCTTACCCTTTTCAGAAATAGACTCCATAGAGGGAGGAACATAGCGAAAGGGGTTTTTTGATGCATCAATGGAAGGGATAGATGAAGAACCCTCATAATCAAAAGGTTCAAAACTTGAGTTGGTAGCCATCATATGTTGTAGATTCCTCTTCCTCCCAATTTCAACCTGTATTTCTTTTTGCCTATTTTTCTCTTGCTCAAACTTCTCAAATTGTTCTTTCAACTGCTTCCTAATTTCCCCAATGTTTTGTGCTTCGCCTTTAAGACCAGCCAAACGTAGTTTCAGTCTATGAATGCCCACTCCACCCTCCTTAATTTTCTTCTTACAAAATTTGCAATACATTTGATCACCAACCATTTCAGCATATGCCCAAGCAGCATCTTTCGCTCTAGGGGCCATTTTGGACTGAGTTTTTGACTTGGAAAGAAAAGGTTTAAATCTGAAAATGAAAACAAAAAAAAACTAATCATTCTATGTTCATTTCTTTCACCAAAAACTATGTTTACCATTTTCAGATTTGCTAAATAAATAAAACAAACAAAGGCAGATTTTAGAAGAGAAAAAATAAATACCTCTAGGCTCTAGCCTCCTCTAGCTCAATGCTGCTCCAAAGCTTGCCCAATAAGCTCCTCACTGCTACTCCAAAGCTTGCCCAAAAGACTCCTCAAAGCTGCCCCAAAACCAACTCCACAACTCTTCAGAAAACCCTCACAAATGCTCAAGCAAATTGAATGAGAAAGATGTGAGGTATTGAGAGGGGATGGGTTAGTTAAATAGGATGGGGAGGGGTTAGAAAGCCTAAAAAAAACCTAACAGCAGATAAAATTCCATTTCGAAGTCCGTTATTTTCATGTTTTTGGGCCCACCAGTTGGCTGGAACAACTCGGCCGAGTTAAGTCGGACCAAGCTGAGCCGGCCGATTTGTTACCGAGCCGGCTGAATCGGTCAAAATACCGGCCGGCTCAGTAACAAACCGGCCGCCTTACTAGTTCAACCACCGAGTCGGACCGGTCTACTCTTCGGCTCGGTCGACTCGGCCGGTTCTGATTCGGTTCGGCCTGGTTTTAAAACTATGTGCAGGACGGCAAGGAATGTGGGCTGGAGGGCGATTAAGGAAGGGAGAGGACCTCGACGGCAAAATCGACGGATGGAAGGTCGAGAAGATGGGCTGCGAGTAAGATTGAGGACGTGAGGAGAAAATGACAGCAAAACGAAGGCAGCGGATGAAGCTGTGAAGAGGGGGTTCACAAAGGTCGATTTTAAAGGGAAAGCTACAGATGTAAAGGCAGCTTTTATCCAAGCAGAAACCCAATACACTTAAAAAAAACGTCCATCAATTTAAATTCTTTCCATGTAACTCAGATTTTAGATGCACCTTTAATAAAATAACATTCAAATCTACCAACAGAAGCGATCCTGAGGCTAGATCTTGCCCTCTAGGGGTTAGATCTGGCTCAGATCTTGAAAAAAAAAGATTCTGAAAACCCCCTGCAAACCTGCAAAAAAAACAGAACAAATCCAAAACTATGCAAAAAATTTATCAAACCCTTACACCCTAGAGAAAATATACAAATTTACAATGCTAATTTACAGATCAGATGCCCTCATGGCCAGATTTAAACCCATTCAATTTAGAAGATAAAAAAAATTTAAGAGAGGCACAAGCTCTAGAAGACCCTGTAAAAACATAAATTCGTAAGATAGATTTGAGAATTAATAAACAATGAACTTTTTCAGATTTACGAAATCTGAGAGTCGACTGGTCCAATTGAAGACTTCCCCAAATGCTCAAACCTTAAAAAAAATTCCCTGCACACTTAGATCTAAAATTTAGATTGATAGATATTTAAGAAAATAAACATGAGATCTTTCAGAAAAATAGATAACTAGTCTTTCTGTCAAATCAAAAATATCATTTTATGAACCCAGAAAACTGCACAAGATACCTGTATGCAGATTAATCCATGAAGGCCATCAACCATAAAAATGCCAAATAAAGTAGCAGAGTTTAGAGATAAATTCACCACATAGATCTGGAAAAGGAACACCAAAGTTTGTAACCCCAAAGTCTTTATGCTTTATTCATCAAAAAAAAATCACAAGAGCTTCCAAGAACAAGTGCACGATTCAAAGATCGGAAGCAAATGTCACATCAAGACCTCTAATTTATAAGACAAAATCTCCAACAGCTAATTCGATTGATCCATGTCAAAATAATCTCAAGCATCGAAAAGATTTGATCATCTTTTAATCTGGACCATTGAAATTATAAATTCGAGGAAAAAACGAATTTATCATTTAATTCCATTTTAATTAACTCAAAAATAATATTTTTGAGTTAGATACCTCAAAATTTTGACTTTGACTTAACCACCTAGGCCTGATACAACGAGGTTAAGAAGGAGAAATGTGGCTACGGGCGCTTGAGTGCTCTGGTCTTTGACCTCGACCTCCCCTGAGCGCCTCCGTGCCCTGCGCTGGGCCTCCTGCCCCCTCTGCGATCTGTTCTGCCCGTCTCTGGGCCTCCTGCCCTGCGACCTGTGCTTCTGACCTTCTCTGGGCCTCCTGCCCTGCTCCCAAGCTTTGCCTTCTGACTTTTTGCTGGCCCGTCCTGCATGGGCTCCCAGGAGGAAAATCTGGATCAGTCTGTTGCATCTCCTCATGCACAAGCCTTCGTTGCCCTCATCAGCTCTCTGGGCCCACCTAAGCCTCGTCCTTCCACCTCCAGATTTGTTAAAAAACTGGATGGCCTGCAAGAAGTTGTTCTTCCCCCCCTACTCCCTCGCATGGCGGCCCTCTCACTGGCTGAAAAGGGATTGACCTTCCCCGAAGTCAGTCCAGAGATGGATCGAACAGAACTGGGTCGACAAAATCTCTGGAAAAATCTCCATCAGGTTTTGTGGCAAAGGGTATTTTACCTTCCACTTCAAATCTAAGGATGATAGGGATCTGATCTTTAGAAATGGTCCTTACTTCATGGATTCTAGGGGCCTCTATCTCAACAAATGGACCCCTGACTTTGATCCGGAGCTAGACGTGCCTTCTGCTGTCCCTGTTTGGGTGCGTCTTCCTCACCTTCCCCTTCATTGTTGGGGCGACGACTCGGTCAAGGCTATTGGGAATGTGATTGGCACCTTCATTGACAGGAGTGAACCAAAAGAGAACATGCTCGCATGCGCCAGAATTTGTGTCGAAGTTGATCTGGGCAAAGGGCTGTCGGAAGCCATCAAACTCAAAGTGGACAATTGGGCTCACATCCAGCAGATCGACTACGAGCAGATCCCGTTCAAGTGTAAGGTATGTCATGAGTATGGTCATTTCGCTAACCGCTGTACTAAAAATACTGATAATGCTAGTCAAGAATCTAAACAGCCTTGGGAAGTCGTTAAAAAAAAGAAGAAAGCCAATCCAGCCTCACCTCCCAATCTCCATGATGTGCCTCAACCCTCTCATAGCCCTCCTCCCCCCCTAGAACTGACCCTCATAACCTCCCCTCATCCTCAGCTTCCCTTCCTCCTAACTTGCATTCCAACCCCTTTGCAATTATCTCTCCCTCGAATGATGATCCTCCCCTTTCCATCCCTCACCCCCCCCCTTGATCCCCCCCCCGCACCTCACCTCCCCCTTTTGTCCCCTCATCCCCTTCCCCCAGCTCGGCTTCCACCAGGATCACTAGAAGCTTAGCCAAGGAGCACGGTGCCTCTCTGGAGTCTCACAAGAAGTAAGGCCCTGGCAGAAAATCTACTAAACAGCTCCGGATAGAAAATGCTCAGAAAGACATTGCTTTAGGAACTCAAAATCCAATAGAAAACTACATCCTAAATCAGAACAGCAGGGACACCATGCAAATGGTCCAAGGAGGAAGAGCACCTCCTCAATCTGAACCTTTACAATGATGAAAGTCTTATCTTGGAATAGCAGGGGTTTAGGGCACCCCTCCAAATCCAAAGCTCTCAGGGATCTCATTAATCAAGAACAACCTGATTTAATTCTTCTCCAAGAAACGAAGTAGGGAGAAGTCGATATGGGGACAATAATAGACAGAGAGAAGCAGTATAAAGGCGCTATATTAGATTCCAGAGGCGCATCCGGGGGTCTAGCCACCCTTTCGGCAAACAACGTGTGGCAGCTTAAAGGTTCAACAGTCACGCAAAACTGGCTCAAAACAGAGCTAGAAGGAAAAGCATCTCAGCAAAGCATCGTTGTATACAATCTGTACAGCCCCAACCACTACAGAGAAAAAGAGATTTTCTGAAACTCTCTAAGGGAGGATATGCAGAACGTAGACAGAAAAAACATCATAATGGGAGGCGATCTAAACCTCATTCTCCACTCCAATGAAAAACGAGGTGGTTCCTTTGGGGAAGACCCTTTTAGAAGACTTCTGGAATACACAATTCAAGAGCATGAATTAGTAGATATTATTCCTAAAAATCGCAGATACACATGGTCCAATCGGAGAATTGGAAAGGACAACATCATGGAAAGGCTGGATAGGATCCTCATCTCTGTTTCCCTCCTATCCTCTTACTCCTCAGCTTCGGCTTCTATTCTCCCCTTCTCCACTTCTGACCATTATCCCACAACCCTTTCTTTGACTCCGCAGTGTTCTCATGGTCCCCTCCCCTTTCGTTACAGCCCCTTGTGGAATGATATACAAGAGGCCAATCAAATTGTTAGAAAGGCGTGGATCATTCATGTAGAGGGTTCGCCTATTCACATATGGGAGTCGAAACTTAAAAGGACCAAGCAAGCCCTTAAAGAATGGGCAAAAACCCACTATCAAGAACCAGACAAGATTAAAGCAGAAGTTAAATCCAAACTGAAGAATGTCCATCGCATTATTGAATCCCAAGGAACCAGCCAAGACATTCTTACTCAGGAGAAGGATCTATATTGGCAATTGCACAACATTAACAGGAAAGAAGAGGAAAAATGGCACCTTAAATCAAGGAACCTCTGGCTCCAAGTAGGAGACAAGAATACTGCATTCTTCCATAATCAGCACACAGTGCGCAAGGCCAAAAATAATATCTCCTCCATCTCTGATGAAACAAGCACCTCTCACACCGATCCTGAAGCTATCAAGAAGGCTGCCTCTTCCCACTATAAAGAGCTTCTCACAGAGGGCAGCTTTGCTGAGGACTACACAGATATGTTACAATACCTCCCGACTCTTATCTCTGAAGAGATAAATAATTCCATCAACAAAGACATATCTGTAGAAGAAGTTGAAAGTGTCATTTGGGCTATGCATCAAGACAAAGCCCCGGGTCTAGATGGGTTCCCTCTTCCATTTTACAGAGCCTATTGGAGCCTCGTCAAAAAATATTTCATGAAAATGATACACTAGGCCCATCAAAAGAAGAAAATCACGGGTTATACTAATTCCACATACCTAGCCCTCATACCCAAAGAAAATCGCCCATCCTCCTTTTCCCGCTTCAGGCCAATCTCCCTCTGCAACTCCTACAAAATCATCACCAAAATTCTGGCCTCTCGCCTCAAGCCTCACATAAACAGCCTCATCTCAGAGAATCAAGGTGGATTCATATCCCAAAGGCTTATCTCTGATTCTATTCTCCTCGTCCAAGAAGCCATACACTCCAGCATATCCCGTAACAAAAAGGGCTTCATCCTTAAGCTTGATCTCACCAATGCTTTTGACAGGGTAAGGCACTCCTTCCTTTTCGTTGTCTTGCATAAATTAGGTTTCAATCAGAGCCTCATTGACCTCATCAAATCCTTTATCTCTGGGGCTTGGATTTCCCCTCTGGTTAATGGAAGACCTGCTCCTTTTTTCCAATCCTCAAGAGGGCTTCGCCAAGGCTGCCCTCTCTCCCCCTACTTATTCATTATCATGGCTGACTCCTTCAGTAGGGCTCTTGATCACATGAGGCAGGTTGGTCTCATCACAGGGATTAAATATTGCAATGGTGTTCGCAACATGAATCACTCTCAGTTCGCTGATGACACATTGCTAATGGGAGGAGCCTCTACAACTATAGCCCATCGATTTAAAAAAATTCTGGACAGATTTATGCATTGTTCTGGAGGATTGATCAACTTCAAGAAAAGCCGTGTATATGGATGGAACGCCTCAAGACAAACTATACACAGCATTGCCAGCATTTTTGGGGTACCCTTCAAGATCAATTAGGATTATTTTACCTATTTGGGCATGCCTGTCAGCATCAACTTCTTAAAGACTGAAATCTGGAACGTGACCATGGATAAAATGAAAAGAAAAGTGAATCAATGGGGCTCCTCATGGCTGAATCATGCGGGTCACCTCATCCTCCTCAAGTCTGGCCTATCCTCCCTCCCACTCTATTAATTCACTCTTTTGCAAGCCTCGGCCAGCATTCACCAAAAGATGGAGGCTATCATTCGACACTTCCTTTGGCATGGGGGCAAACAAGAAAAAGAAAAAAATACAACTTAGTCAAGTGGAATCAAGTCATCCAAGATCAGGAACATGGAGCCATTGGTGTTCACTCGCCAAAAATCATGAATCAAACCTTTGGAGGTAAGATAGTCTGGAGATTTATCAATGGTGAACAAAAATGGTAGAAACAGGTGCTTGAAGTCAAATATCTAAATTTTCCAAGACAACAACTTCTTCAGCAAGTCATCCCCAACAGGCAGTGCACCAAAATTTGGTCCTCCTGCAAAAAATCCATCCCCCTCCTAGCAGAAAACCTCTCTAAAGTTTCGAAAAGTGGTGCATCCATCAACATCGGCCAGGATCGCATCATGGGAGGTATCCCCATCATTGAAAGACCAAGTACATAGAACATTCTTCGACACTTGGATAGTTTGGGCATCAAATTCCTAAATCAGATCTCTAAGTGGGATACTAGAAATCAGTTATGGACAGGATGGCAGTTTCCTTCCATTCCTCCCCCTCTTAATGAAGACCTTAAAAATTTGCAACTCCATTTGCATGGGATAGCACCTGTTCAACGAAATGCCTTGGATGAATTTCGTTGGGATCCCACAGGAAAAGATTACACCATAAAGTCTGCCTATCAGTCTCTATGCCAAGAGAAATTTCCAACACCTACTTGGCCTATTTGGAAAATGGTTTGGCGCTCTGAAGTCATCCCAAAGGTTAAATTCTTCATCTGGACACTGCTGAAAGGCAAACTCCTCACTGTTGACAATCTTCAGAAAAGGGGGGTTATAGGTCCTTCTATCTACCCCAACTGTCAAAACGTTGTTGAGACTATAACCCACCTCTTTCTCAGATGCCCCTTCGCCACTCTCTGCTGGTCTGCCCTCACTACCTATTTCAAGCCAGATCCCAATCAAGATGGCACTGTTGCAGATTTCCTTCTCCATTGGAAAAGCAGATTACCCTGGAAAAACAAAAAGAACATTCTCTCAAGCAGGGTTTGGAACACTCTTCCGCTCGTTGCCCTTTGGCACATCTGGCTCTCCCGGAACAACAAGATCTTCCGTGGCATCGACACCTCTTTCCTAAGTGTCGACGAAAGAAATTTCCTAAGCGAGCTCATTCTCAGAGGCAACAAACATTCTATCCACTCTACTCCTCATCACTCCGACTCTTGGAAAATTCGCCTTAATGAAAATGCCTTCAAAGATTGGATAAAAGACAGAGGTAAATCTACTCTTTTTTTCGACGGTGCCTCGAAATCCAATCCTGGAATCGCCGGCGCAGGGGGCATCATTAGAAGCGCATCAGGACATGTGATCTTATCCTTTGAATGGAGCCTTGGATCGCTTTCTAACAACAAAGCTGAAGCTCTGGCCCTTTATCAGGGTCTAATCCAACTCAAAAAACTCAGATTGGACAATATCATCATTCTGGGAGATTTTGCCATTGTCATTCAATCCATGATCAACAAGCGGTCCACATCAAATGTCGCCTTCAAGCAAATTCTCAGCAGATGCCGCATCCTCCTCAATGATCTGAATGGCATCACATTTCATCATATCTTAAGATCGCTTAATAGCGATGCAGATCAACTTGCAAACTTTGCCTGCGCTCGATCCTCGGGCTCCCTCCTGTGCAATGATGTCCTGACATTTTATCCTCCCCCTTAATCATGATCTCTGCCCCTTTCAATTCTTCTGCGATCCTTTTCTCTGGAATTTCGATTCTCGCCTGCGCCCTTTGCTCCCCTCCTCTTCCCATTCCCGTGACTATCCTGCATTGGTCTTCCCCCAGCCCGATCTCTCTAACCCCGATCGTCCCTTTATATTCCCCCTCCCTCAGCTTTCCTCTTTACCTCTGGCCTGTTCCTCTTCTGTCCTTCTCGGTGCCTCTGGCTCTTGGTCCCTTGGGTGATTGGTAGCACGTCCCTCTGCGTTCTCCCTCCCCCCTCCTCTTCTTCCCTGTCCCCCTGACTACTCTGCGCCTCCTTTTTCCCTTCACTGCTTATAGCCCTTGGTTCCTGTTTGCTGTTTTCGCCCCTCTTTTATTCTCCCAGTCCTCCCTGATCAGAATGGCCAGAAGCGAAAACTGCTTCCATTGTGCTGACTTGCAGGCGGAACTCGAACAAATTCGTGCTCATCAAAAGACCATGGATTCCAAGTTAAAGAACGATGTCAAAGTGCTAGAGGACAGACATCAAACCGATGTTAACTTCTTCCTCTCTAGGGTCTCTTCCCTCCAGGCTCAGTTTGAAGAGGTCTCGAATAGATGCGCCCATGCCGAAGAGTCGGTACAAATCCTGAAATACATGCTTGAAAAACTCACTGCCCCCAGCACCAGCTCCAACAACATCAGAAATGCGGGGAATGATGAGAATCCTAAACTCTCTACAACAAGGCAAATCAGTCACATTAACATAATAGACTAGCTCCAATTTCTAATCATGTCCTTTAAATACGCATTTCTTCTCTTTCAGTTCGTCCGTATCTACAATTTCACAGCATTTTTGTACTTTCCGAACAGTAGAAACAAAAGGATTGTAACCTAGGTTTGTAACAAAAGGATTGTATACTAGGCTTACCTAGGTTGTTACATACATGGTGGTCTTACTTAGATCATTTACATCATAAACATGCAGAATGGGTTTACATCGTTCATAAAACTATCGGCTGTCGATGGAATCTAAATGGTGCGAACACGTCGAACATGATGAATCCCATTTGAAAAAATGGGGGTGTATTGCTATGGGGTCGTTGACAAAGTGTGGTCAACATCTGGCTCTACTTGGGGACACGTTGCTTCATTGAAGGAATGTGAGAATCCAGAATCTGCATCCAAGCAACGCACAAAATTACATAAATAGTGTCCATCCAAATATCATCATATAACATTAAGCACATGAAAAATAGGATCTCTTCTAACATTTATTATTCTACTTGACATGAAAAGTAAATAAAATCTAAATATATAAATGAAATGCTGAAAGGACAAGGAGTAGGGTTAGAAATACAATACAAAGGATGCCCAATGGCATCAGATGTCATCTTTGAAGAACAACTTGAGCAGTTGGCCATTTGCAGGTAATTGAAGTGGTTTTCCTTCCAATGTGCTCAAGTGGAATGAGTTTGGTCCAGCAATGCCTCTGATAATATAAGGTCCTAGCCACAAACTGTCAAATTTCTTGTGTTTTCCAGGCTTCTCATTTTTTCGGTCCCAAAGTAATACCATGTCTCCAACCTGCAAAGATCTAGATCGAGATGATTTATCAAAGCTTTTCTTAATGTTAGATTGATTCTTACACATATTATCTAAAGCTTTCCTACGAGTTTCATCCAACTCCACAATCTAATCAATTCTATTCTGAACAACATCTTTATCAGTGGAAAAGTGTTGAAGGAGTTGGTAAGCTAGCAATTTAAGGTGAACAAGGAAAGTTACATCCAAGCCATAAACTAATTCAAAAGGACTTTTACCAGTAGCTTTCTTTTTAGTAATTCTATCTGCCCACAAAGCATACTTGATTTTGCTATCCCAAGATCGCTTATTATCTCTTACTATCTTCTTGATAATGGTTATAAGATTTTTATTACTTGATTCAACTAAGCCATTACTCTGAGGATAGTAGTTAGATGAATGAGATAAAGTAATGCCATACTTAAAACAAAAAGATGAAAATTCAAAGAACTAAAACCCTTGGCATTATCAGTAGTGATCTTGGCAAGGACACCAAATCTAGTAATGATTTGATTTTCAATAAAGTCCATAATGACCTTTTCATTGGCATTCTTAGCAAGAATGGCTTCAACCCATTTTGTAAAATAATAAGTCGCAGTTAAGATCTAGGAGTAGCCATTGCTAGAATTTTCATGGAATTTCCCGATGAAATCGAAACCCCAATGCTGAAAAGGTGCCTCAACAACCACGGGTTGTAGGGGCAGGGCAGCTAGCTTCTGCTTCCCAGTGAATAGTTGACAGGCTTGGCAGCTTCTGACAAATTTATGTACATCTGAAAAAATCGAAGGCCAAAAATAACCAGCTCTCAGAATTTTGTGGGCGATAGTTCTAGCAGCATAATGACCACCACAAAATCCTGAATGAAACTCAGAAATCAACCTTTTAGACTCAATTTCATCAACACACCTAAGTATTAACCCCTCAGGATTTCTCCATCCAAGGCCATCTTTCATGAGGCAATACTTAATGGCTTTTAATCTAAGAGCCCTTCTTCTATGAGCAACTAAATGGTTAGGACATGTAAGATTTAACAAATAATAAATAAAGTCCTTATACCATTCATGCTCTCCTAACCTTTGCAGCTCAGGCGAAGATGCATCATTTAGACAGATCAAACCAAGCGCTTTATCATTACCTTCGGTCATCATTTCAGCCAAGCCTTGACCTTTGACTAACTTAGTGGGTCTAATCTCTAGATCATACTCTTGAATTTTAGTAACCCACCTAGCACGAGTCCCTAAGCAATCAGTTTGAGTTAAGATATCTCTAATCGCGGAATGCGGGACAAAAGCAATAATTTTAGAATAACCCACATAAGTCCTAGAATGCTTCAGAGACTTTATCAAAGCATAGGCTTGGCTTTCCATAGTAGTATACTTTAATTCAGAATTTTGAAGCGCTCTACTCATGAAAGCAATAGGCTATTCGTGACCTTCCTTATTCTTTTGTAACAAGACACCAGCAATAGTATGTTCAGAAGCGAAAGAGAAAATCATAAAATCTTTTGAATAATCAAGACTTGCCAAAACAAGAGCTTGAGCAATAGCACCCTTAATCCCTTGAAAAGCCTTTTTACCATCTTCTTTCCACAAAAATTTTACATCTTTTTTCAGAAGACTTTGAATGGGCTTAACTATTTCTGCGTAATTTGGAATAAATCTTCTAAGAAAGTTAGTTTTTCCTAGAAAATATTGAAGGGATTTAAGATTATGAGGTAGAGGAATCTTTTGGATTGCCTCAACTCTTTCAGGATCAATCTTGATCCCATCTTTGGAGATGATGTGACCAAGTAATTTCCCTTCAGTTACTCCAAAAACAGATTTAGCAGGATTCAAGGAAATCCCAAATTCTCTACATCTATCAAAAACCTGCTTAAGATGACCTATGTGAGTAATACCATCTTTATAAAAAACAGTAAGATCATCCTGATAAATTTCAATAATTTTTCCAATTAAACCTTTAAAAGCATAATCCATAGCCCTTTGAAAAGTAGCCCCAACATTAGTCAACCCAAAAGGCATTCTAATGTATTCGAAAGTACCCCATGGTGTGGTGAATGTAGTTTTGTGACGATCTTCTTTTTTAACCCAAACTTGATTGTATCCAGAAAAACCATCTAGCAATGACATCATTCTTGAACCTGTTACTCTTTGCAACATAGTCTCCATGTTGGGCAAAGGGTAATTATCCTTTTTACATGCTAGATTAAGGTTTCTAAAATTGACACAAAGTCTAATGGTACCATTTTTCTTCCTAACAATCACCAGGTTGGAACACCATGTTGAATGTCTAGTTTGAGCAATGATTCCAGCTGCGAGCATTTTTGAAAGCTCTTTCTGAACCAAAGGGGCTAACTTAAGATTTATTTGCCTAAGCTTTTGACGAAAAGGTTTAGCATTCTCATCTTTCAAAGGGATAATGTGTTGCATGACATCTTCCCTATATCCTTTTAACTCATCATATGAAAATGCTAAAACATCCCTATATTCATGAAGTAAGTTGGTCAACTTTTTCCTTTCTTCTTCATTAGTACCTTTACCAATTTTAACAATCTTAGGGTCCTTAGAAGTACCAATATTAACTTCAATGAATTCACCTAGATCCATTTTATTCTCCTCTTTCAGCGTTGTGGCATCATGCCGATCAAAGTGTTGCTCTAAAGCAACAATATTCCAAGGAGTAGGATTTATAATATCATCATGATCCTCAGATCCATCCTCCTTAGAAATTATCCGAAAATTTTCAAACTCATCCAAATTATTAAGAAAATGAATAGCCTGCTTTTCATCATTAAAAACTTGCCAATGCTCTGAATTATCTAGGACTGAAGGTCTGAAAATAATTTCCATTGTTATCTTTTCCTTAATTAATTCATCAGATAATTGTAAAGTAGAAGCGGCCACAGCGAGCTCATCCACTAAGGCATTCTTTTCTCTTGGGATAGCTTCAAGGTTAATGGCATCAAAGTGTTCCATAACATCCCACACAGCATTTCGATATTTCCTTAACCTTTGATTTTTACATGTAAATTTGTTCTTAACTTGCATGATAACCAGATCAGAGTCTCTCTTGATATTAAGCAATTTAATTCTTAAAGCTTTTGCCAACTCCAAACCGAACAACAAAGCTTCATATTCAGCCACACTATTGGTTGCATCGAACTCAAGTCTATAGGCAAACTTTAAAACACGACCAAGGGGAGACTTCAAAACATTTTCAGCACCCTTACCATACCTAGATGTTGCACTATCAAAATGCATGTATCAAACCTGATCCTTTAGGTCCTCAAACTTCTCATCAGCCTTGTAATCTAAAGGAATCATGAAATTACACATAATAGCATAATTCCCCATGTCAGGTTGTTCCTTAATTATTTCATTATGAGGTCTTTTAGAATCTTCTACATGGAATCTTCTTTCAAGTTCTCTATTAAGCTTCACCAACCCTTCACCTCTAGGGGAAGGAATCATAGCATAAGACCAGTTCATCTGAATACTTCCTCCTAGGTCAGAGGCCCACTTTCTTGATAACAACCTACCCCAAGCATCCGGAACATCAACTACAACTATATCCATAACAATCATGATGTCGGGGTAAACCGATAAATGAACTTGTAAATCCTTGATTAACCCATGAACTTAATTTTCTTAGAATCCATCGCACATATGTTGTAGTACGGTCTAGAAACTCTTAAATTAAGTTGTTCCATGACCCTCTTGGTCATAACACAAGCTGAAGCACCAGAATCCAGCATACAATTATTCAATTTATAACCATTAACCATTAAAGTAACAAAAAATGGTTGATGATCCTTGTTATCCGACTCCATTTTTTGCAAATATATAGGGGCATCTTGATAAGAAACTTTAGGAGTTTTATCTTGAGTAACATTAACATGCGAAGCTCCAAGAACATCTAAAACTCTAGCTCTCTGAGTAGGAAGCTTCAAAATCTCAGTAACAGGTACCAAGATCTTAGCATTATTCAACCATGCACCCAAATAAATATCCAAACAAGGACTAGGATTAAAAATTCGAGGGGAAGTTTGATTATGACCTTGCTCTTTATCCCTTCTTTGATAAGTTAATCCTTTGTCCTTAACAATTTCTAAAACTTGACCAGGAGAAGGTTTTTCACCAAATAATTCAATCATCAAATCCCTCTCATGATCAAAATTATTGATACTATGCGAAGATGAGAAAGGCCTAACATCTTGACTATTTTCCTTAACTTCCATCCAATCTTCCATAGACAAAGAGAACTCCTTACCAACAACATTTATCTGATTACTTGCCCCAAACATTCCACTATTCATGATTCTTTTAACAGTGAGACAAGTAACCTCCTCATGAAAAGCATCACAAGCTCTACAATAAGGTGGAGCTTCATCAACCATATTAGTAGATTCAAGCAGATTAGGAGGTCTCTGCTCACTCGACTGTCCTTTTTCCTGCCAAGTATTATTATTTCGATTGTTATTATTATGATTCCTAGGTTGGGAATTTTGCGTTTGAGCCCTTTCCATTTGGACCAACCTAGATTGTAAAGTGCTTATTTCCTTAGCATGGTCAGAGATTAATTTCGCTTGGTTAAGTTCCATGCTTTCAAGCTTTTGCATTAACTTTTTCATAGGGTCGTCATCGTCTTCTAGAGGTTCTTTACCTTTAGGCCCTTTTAATTTAGTCGAAGCCCTATCAAAACCAGGAATTTCAGACTTCGCTGATGCCCTTTTATCCTTTTCAAATTCTTCAGCTAAAGATTGGCAAGCCTTATAATTGGCAGTTTTAACATGCCTTAACTCATATGAAGTATCAGAATTAAAAGCATCAATGTAGAAATTCAGAAGAGATCCATCAGGAGGTTTATGAGTTTGAGATATTTCTCTAAGGATACCATTAAATCTCCTGTTAAATTCTTCAATCGTTTCATTTTATTTCTTTTTTATGGTACTGATCTCTTTCACCAAATGTCTATCTTCCCTTTTATCACCATACTTGTCCTTAAAGGCAGCTACAATTGATTCAAAGGTATCGAATGAATTATCAGGTTTTTCAGTAAACCAATCTGCAACATCTTGGCCAAAAGTAAGAACAAAGAGCCTCATCTTTACATCATCGAAATTGTTATTTGCAACTGCAAATCTATTCCACCAATTAGCGAAAGCAAACAAATGAGATTTGACACTAACTGCATCATTTCCTTGAAAAGAAGGTAATTTATCCATTCTAGTTTGAGGGAAAGCATGGGGATAACCCTGAATATTAGCAAAATTATACGGGTTATATAATTCCATGATATCGTGTTGAGGTGGATCACAAAAAAGAGAATGGATATCAGAGAGAGCTTCCTGGCCGAGATTAACAAGAAGTGTACGAGAAGAAAGCTTGTGTAATCGGACTCTGAGAACCTTTTCAGGATCCAGAGTAGGATTAATCAAGCTACCTGGATGTCTTCTAGTACAAATTCTTGTGGAAGATGAAGCCAATGGAGTCTCCACTAGGACGGGAAGCTAACTCAAACACCTAAGATGAAAGATGAATAAAGAGATGAACGTCGTAAAGCCAAAGTCCAATAAATTGGTCCCCATCAATGGCGCCAAAAAATGTTGTCGCATAAAATGTCAAGGCACTGCGACAACGGCTCAGATCGGGGGCGGTCACCCTGATCCCCAATCTCTCTATCTAAGTTGTCTCCTTGCAAGCTAAGGGAGGTAGACCCTAACAAAAATTAAGGAAAAGAACTGGTTGAGAATCAACCAATTCAGAAGACATAGCTAGATAATCAAACACTTGTTAAGATTCATGAGATTTTATAGATCCAATTAGATTCAAAACTTTAAAACCAGTGCCTTATGGAGTCAAAATATCCCGTTATACAATTAAAGTCAAGTATATGATATACAACTGCTGCTAAAAAAAGATATTCACCACAATGATATTTGATAAAACGCACCACAACTATGCATTAAAGTACTTTAAACCCACAACAATATATCATGAGATAACCATTAAATTGAAATGCCAGATCTTTTCAATATTTCCGAATTTATGATGTTCTAAATAACCCAATCCAGAAATTAAAAATTTTATATAGTCAAACTTAGGATAAAAATTTAAAAGCTTATTTGACTATAAAAAAAAAAATTAGAATTTTTAGAAATTTTATATTTTCTTATTTTTTTATCATTTTTTAAACAAAATATATATATACAAATGAAACTAAGACTATGGATTAAAATCTAAATTTAAAATCTAAAACTAAAAACAAATTAAAATAAAACAAAAACTAACTTTAATTAAAATCTAAAAAAAACTAAAAACTAAACATTAAAACTAAAAGTTAAAAAATCGAATTAATAAATAAACCTAAAACTATCGCTAAACTAAACTAATTAAAATCTAAAATCTAAAAATTAAAACTAAAAGTTAAATAACAAAAATCAAATTTTGAACTAAAACCTAACACTAAACCCTCTAACACAAAGACGAATCCGATCAAAAAAATATTAACGCATATACGTGAGGGTTCTAAACTTTAAGGTTTGTGTTGCTTCGTTTTTTATTGTGTGTGATTGCTTTGTTTTGCAGGTTGGGCGTAAAAGAAGGTGAGGGAGGTTGGATGGCGAAAGAGGAGGATTAATGCAGGACGGCAAGGAATGTGGGCTAGACGGCGGTTAAGGATGGGCGAGGACCTCGACGGCAAAATCGACGGCTGGAAGGTCGAGAAGATGGGCTACGAGTAAGATTGAGGACGTGAGGAGAAAATGACAGTGGAATGAAGGCAGCGGATGAAGCTGCAAAGAGGGGGCTCACAAAGGTTGATTTTAAAGGGAAAGCCATAGATGTAAAGGCACCTTTTATGCAGGCAGAAACCCAGTACACTTCAAAAAAATCGTCCAGCAGTTTAAATTCTTTCCATGTAACTCAGATTTTAGATGCACCTTTAATAAAATAACATTTAGATCTGCCAACAGAAGCGATCCTAAGGCCAGATCTTGCCCTCTAGGGGTTAGATTTGGCTCAGACCTTTAAAAAAAAAAATTTGAAAAACCCCTGCAAACCTGCAAAAAAAACAGAACAGATCCAAAACTATGCACAAAATTTATTAAACCCTTACACCCTAGAGAAAATATACAAATTTACAATGCTAATTTACGGACCGGAGGCCCTCATGGCCAGATTTAAACCCATTTCAGCACGATTTAGAAGATAAAAAATTTTAAGAGAGGTACAAGCTCTAGAAGACCCTGTAAAAACACAATTTCGTAAGATAGATTTTAGAATTAATAAACAATGAGCTTTTTCATATTTACGAAATCTGAGAGTCGGCTGGTCCAACTGAAGACTTCCCCAAACGCTCAAACCTTAAAAAAGATTCTCTGCACACTTAGATCTGAAATTTAGATTGATAAAAATTTAAGAAAATAAACATGAGATCTTTCAGAAAATTAGATAACTAGTCTTTCCGTCAAATCAAAAATGTCATTTTATGAACCCAGAAAACTGCACAAGATACCAATATGCAGATTAATCCATGAAGGCCATCAACCATAAAAATGCCAAATAAAGTAGCAGAGTTTAGAGATAAATTCACCACATAGATCTAGAAAAAAGAACACCAAAGTTTGTAACCACAAAGCCTTTATGCTTTATTCATAAAAAAAAATCACAAGAGCTTCCAAGAACAAGTGCACAATTCAAAGATCGAATGCAAATGTCACATCAAGACCTCTAATTTATAAGACAAAATCTCCAACGGCTAGTTCGGTTGATCCATGTCAAAATAATCTCGACCGTCGAAAAGATTTGATCATCTTTTAATCTGGACCGTCGAAATTATAAATTTGAGGAAAAAACGAATTTATCGTTTAATTCCATTTTAATTAACTAAAAAATAATATTTTTGAGTTAATTATCTCAAAATTTTGACTTTGACTTAACCACCTAGGCGTAAGGGTCCAAAATTTCTTGAAATTCTCAATATTCCCTTGGCCTGGGGCCTTTAAAAATTCATTTTTTAAGGATCAACGAATTTTGCCTTTGAAGAATTTTATACTCACCTAAGACCTAAAATTAATTAAATTTCTGGCTTAAGATTTTTTAATTAATTTGACCATAAATTTTAATTAATTGATTGAAAGGGAATTTAATTATTCTTTCCAACCCTCTTTGCATAAGATAAATACATTTAGACACATGAAGGGGGAATACCCATTCGTATAGACCCTCAAATAGGTACCCAATTCTGCAACTCAAAACATGATCTAGTAGACCAAGCAGCTTGTAATAAAATAATCTAGCCAATTAGCTAGGATTATTCCCAAACTACTTTTACAAAGACTCAATAGAAAACACTAAGACTCACATAGCATCTTGATGACAAAATCCATCCTAGCTTTGGGGTGAAGCTGGAGGGGAAAACACTACCGATCACTTGTATCGAAAAACTCAAGCAAATCAGTGAGACAAAAAACCTCCTAGGATAGTAATCGTCACCAACATACTAGGCTTACCTAGGTTGTTACATACATGGTGGTCTTACTTAGATCATTTACATCATAAACATGCAAAATGGGTTTACATCGCTCATAAAACTGTTGGCTATCTATGGAATCTGAATGGCGCGAACACGTCGAACATGATGAATCCCATTTGAAAAAATGGGGGTGTATTGCTATGGGGTCGTTGACAAAGTGTGGTCAACACAGCTTATGAGCTTTCGTAGAAAAAAAGTTATAGCAGAATAATCTAAGTTTGTAGTGCAAAGCTATCTGTCCTTTGGTGCATGTTAGGTCCCAATATTACTAGTGTAGTCCCTTACTGTTGTTAGTGTAGCCCTCTTATTGTTATTGTTGTACCCTTGTAACCCCAATATTGTTATTATTGTGCCCTTACATTATTATTGTTAGGTTGGCTAGGATTATATTGTGACCCCATGGACTCTTATATATAGAAGGAGGTTTTGTCATTTGTATCATCCAAAAATTGTTCATTTATGTAATGTAAAGGAGGTTGCCCCCTCGAAGTGGCTTATTTCTGAAGCATTGATCTCTCTTTTCTTCTATTTTTGGAGTTGGTTTCATAACATTTGGTATTAGATCTTTGGATTCTAAAGTTTCGCTGCTCCAAACAGGTCGTCGTGGAATTTTCGCTATAACTTCTTTTCTACGAAAGCTCATAAGCTGAAATTTTTATCACGCGAAGTAGAAATCCTAAGGAACTTCGTGTAAAAATTTCAGATCTTGGGTCGCAATATATTCGGAGATATGATCTGTGGAAGTTACGGTTTTTTCAGGCTCCTGAATTTCATGTCAAAGAGGTGACCGTGGGAAAATCATCATAACTCTCTCTCTGAGCATCGGATTGGAATTCTATAAAAAGTGGCCACAAGTACACGGACTATAGTTTCTTGTGAATCAATTTCAAAGCCGAAGGAAGAAACAATGACATGTGGCACGTCGTACAAGTTTTCTCTACTAAACCAGTCCATAATTAGGTCATTGTGGGAGATTAGGCATAACTTTGTCTTGAAGAATCCAAACCAAGTCAGACCTGTGCCATTCGAAAGAAGATTCAGAGGGCTACTACAGGACTGAATTTCAGATATTGAAGATCCGAAATCACAGAGATGATACAGTTTCAATATCGAGCTCCTCAAAAGCAAGAAAAAGCTATGTATTTTTTTTCGAATTGCATAAGTCTTGTTTCAAAAATCAGTTTGAATTGATTCCAAGGGCATATTGTAGAATAGATATCAGTATTGGATTCTAAATGCCCCCTAAAAAGAATTCAACACCCATTAAGCCTTCAGAAGGCTCTACTATGACTCATGAAGACAAAGAAGTGCAACATGACATATCAAAATTACAAGAGCAAGTGCACCAGATTTCGCTCTCGCAAAGAGCAACATAAAATGAAATGTAAGTTTTAAAGAAAGGCGTGGAAGCTAAGATGAATGGTTTGAAGAAAGGCATTGAAGCTAAGATGGATGGTTTGAAGAATGGCATGGAAGCTAAGATGGAAAACATGAAGAATGATCTAAAAGCAGACATGGAAGGTTTGACAAAGTTGATAGAAGAAATGTTTCCTAATGGCGAAAAGATAGTAGAAGAAACTCGTGATGAGAAAAAAATAATTGTTAATAGTGATTTCATAAACTCTAATGTTGGATGGAAGACCACCATATTCCAAAGATCGATATGAGGAAGTTTGATGGCAAGGATCCTGTAACATGGATACTACAGATGGAGCAATATTTTGATCTCAATAATGTGAAAAACACACAAAAAGTACGCATTGCAACTTTATATTTAGAACAAAATACATTTGTATGATATCGATGGCTTTGCTCCCATAAAAAAATTGTCACTTGGTCAATTTTTACAGAGGAAATGATAGCACATTATGAGGATACAAAGAGAAACAACTTTTTTAGCCAATTGATAAATCTCAAACAAAAGGATTCAGTTGTGGAGCACATTGAGGACTTTCAAAAATTGAATATAAGAGTAACTGATATTCCAGACGAACACAGGAGTGATGTCTTCATAGGGACTTTAAAGGATAACATCCAACATGAGTTTCGTGTTTGGGAACCTGATTCATCGGAGAAGGCATTCAGGTTGGCAAGAAAAATTGAATGTAAAATTATGGCGACAAGGAAGCCTACCACTCACATCTATAAAGATGGAAGTGTTGCTACTCCTAGACTTCCACAACCTACAAAGTTGACACCACAACAATTGGAAGAAAAAAGAGCAAAAGAGCTTTAATACAGTTGTGATAGAAAATACACTAAAGGTAATAAGTGTGCTGAGAAGAAATTATTTTACATAGATTGTGAAGAGGAGGAAGAAAATGAACAAAAAACTTCAAAAGAAGAGGATATACACAGGAAACAACCCTAGAAGAAGAAGAAATGAGTCTGACCATATCGTGTAATGCATTGGCAAGAATTACCACTCCTCAAATTCTCAAAATAAAAGGACATATCAAGAACAAAAAGGTAATAGTGTTGACTGATTTGGGTAGTAGTACCCATAATTTTATTCATTGTAAGGTAGCCAAGGAATTGAATCGTTTCATATACCCAGCACAAGAATGTCAAATGACGGTTGCAAATGGAGGAACTATAAATTGCTCTAGAAAATGCCATAATATCAAGCTAACCATGAGGGAATATGTATTGAATAGTCCAATGCTTTCCATTCCAATGGGAGGTGTCGATGTTGTACTAGGATTACAATGGTTACAATCTTTGAGGATGATAGCTTTTAATTTTCAAAAACTTTTCTTGAAATATTTTTTGGAAGGAAAGGAAGTCGAATTACGGGGTATCGTAGGGAAGTCGGGAAAGATAAAAGCTCTAATGTCATGACAAAGCTTCTGAAGAAAGAACAACGAGGCATAATTGTGCATAATTGCACAATTATGCTCACTAGAAGTTCCAACATCAAAATCATCTATTTCCCCAGATCTCCAAAAAGTCTTGGAAAATCATTCCAAGGTGTTTTAAACTCCCAAAGAACTCCCACCTATTTGTGATCATGATCATGTTATTCATTTAATTCTAGGAAGTGTTCCTCCAAACATCAGGCCTTATAGATATCCTTATGTCCAAAAGAGCGAAATTGAACGTATGATTGCAGAAATGTTAGAGGTTGGTATAATTCAACTTAGTCAAAGTTCTTTCTCTGCTCCAGTAGTATTGGTGCACAAGAAGGATGGATCATGGCGCATGTGTCTGGATTATAGGGAGCTCAATAAGATCACTATTAAAGATAAATTTCCCATTCTATTGATTGATGAATTATTGGATGAATTACATGGAGCAATTTATTTTACCAAGTTGGATCTTCGTTCAGGATATCATCAAATTAGAATGAAGACTAAAGATATTCTGAAAACAACATTTCGAACTCATGAGGGTCCTTATGAATTTTTGGTCATGCCTTTTGGCCTTACCAATGCACCTTATACATTTCAAGGGTTGATGAATTCCATTTTCAAACCCTTTCTTAGAAAATTTGTGCTAGTATTTTTTGATGTTATACTAATCTACAGCAGGTCTTGGAAGGATCATGTTGACAAGGTGCTCAAACTATTGGAGGAGAAACAATTATATGCAAAAACATCCAAATGTTTCTTTGGAGTACAAGAGGTGGAATATCTGGGTCATATTGTAACTCACGAGGGTGTCAAGGTAGACCCTAACAAAATTAGAGCCATTAAGGAATGGAAAGTCTCCACAACCATAAAACAGTTGCGAGAATTTCTCGGGTTAACAAGGTATTATCGCAAGTTTGTTAAGAATTATGGGAGAATAGCAACACCTCTAACAACATTATTGAAGAAAGATGCATTTTCATGGACTCCTGAAGCAACTAAGGCTTTTAAACATCTTAAAGAGGCAATGTGTCTTGTAGAAATTTCTCATTTCCCACCTCGGTTTTCAGTTTCACCTTATTACTCCAAAACAGTTAAATTCCCTTTCCCATATCTATACATTTAACAAGCTGGAAAATAAATTTTGCCGAAAACACAAATTCTGGAAAAATTACAGAATGTTGAAAATACAGAAATAAAAAATCAGCAGATGCAAACATCCATTCAACACATTTAAACACAGTGATTTTTGGTCAATATGACCCTGGAAAAACCCCCTACAACTCTTGGGGAAAACCAGTTTGAGAGCTCCTTCTTATTTCTGAAAAATGCTTTACAGTGAGGCAGAAATTACAGCAAAAATTTCAGCAACCAAACAACTGTACTTATCTCGATTTCCGTGCATTCACTCCGCCTTGGAAAACGTGCAGAACAGTAAAAGCCAAAAACAGAAATTTTACAGCATTTATAACAACATTAAATGCTGAACTGGATTTCTCGGAATATGTGCCCAGTTGTACGGCCGTACTGATGTACGGACTGTACGGACTTAACAGCAAACCCTTCTCCTCTATTTCCGTGCTCCTTTGCCTCGAAATTTGTGCCGAAGCCGCTGTTCTGCTACTGTACGGATTTCTAGAAATTCGTGCCACCAACCAGCAATCTCTCTCCTCGATTTTCGTGCCCAAAATCTGCCCAGAAATAAATGTTGAAGCTGTTGTACGGTCTTACTTGAAAACTGTGCCTCTCTCCCTCGAAAAATGTGCCCAACACTTGCTGTACGGATTTCTGTCTTGGAAACCGTGCCTCTTTGCTGTTGTACGGAATTTGCTGAACTCTCTATCAGCTGCCCTCTTTCTCCTCTCTGCTCAGAAATCTCCCTTGCTCTCCTTCTCTTGCTCTCTCAATCTGCTCATGAAAGAATGAATGACCTTTTCCTCCTTTTCCTCCTTTAACCTAACCCTAAGTGACTTTTGGGGAATCCCTAAATCCAATGGCTGAGATAGATTGAGATCTAGGGCTGAGATTAAATGCTCATTTAAATCTCACTTTCTGTTTTTTAATACACCCCACTTTAATAAAGACCCACTTAGTCATTTATTTCCAAAGTCACTTTTCCTTTCTAATTTTACATTGACTTTATTAAAGTCAATTTAAAATTAGACTTTAGTAACTTTATCACTTAAAGTCACTTTTAAATTAGACTTTAGTAACTTTATCACTTAAAGTCACTTTTAAATTAGATTTGACTTTATAAAAATTATAAAGTCACTTTAGGAGAAAAATTAAATTCTTTTTGGACACTTTTCCCTAGGCCAAAGATCAAAGCCTTAGGGAACCACCTGTCCTCCGGTACCAAATTTCAACACTCCCTCTTACCGAGGAAGGTGTTCCTCACCACACCTATCTTGTCTCTGAAGTAGACATGCTTGCCCCGTGGTAAGGCTTTGGTAAGAATATCTGCAACTTGCTCATCGGTGGGAATATACTCAAGCTTCACAGCTCCTTTCTGAACATAGTCTCTGATGAAATGATATTTGATCCCGATATGCTTTGACCTGTCATGAAATACTGGATTCTCCGTGAGTTTAATGCAACTCTGATTATCACAGTAAATCACTGAAGGTCTCAACGGCTGACCAAATAAACCAAACAACATCTTGCGAAGCCAGATGGCCTCACAACTAGCTAGACTAGCTGCCATATACTCTACTTCCGTTGAACTCAATGCTACTGACTGCTGCTTTCGGCTGAACCATGACACCACTGCCGAACCCAACCCAAAACAACACCCTGAAGTGCTCTTCCTATCAGAAGCACAACCTGCCCAATCAGAATCAGTGTAACTTGCCAATCTCACTCCATCCCCCTGCCTGTAGTCCAGACCATAATCCACTGTCCCCTGCAAGTATCGCAAAATGTGTTTTGCAGCCACCCAGTGAACCTTCCTAGGCTCACACATAAACTGACTCATCGTGTTGACTGCAAAACAAATATCTGGTCTAGTGTTGACCAAATACATCCAGGAACCAATCAGCTGCCTGTACAATGTGGGATCCACCAACTCGGAATCCGAAGCATGAAGCTTCTTCCAGTTGGTGATCATCGGTGTCGACATGGGTCTACAATCCTCCATGTGGAATCTGCCAAGGATGTCCACAATATACTTCCCCTGTCCCAGGAAGAAATACCCCTCCTCCTGCCACACCTCCAAACCCAAAAAGTAATGCATCAAGCCGATGTCCTTCATCTCAAACTCCGCCGCAAGATCTCTCTTGCAGTGCTCTATGAGTCTCTCTGCACCTATAATGACTAAGTCATCCACATACAACACCAGAATGAGAGGCTCCTCGCCTATCACAATATAGTAAAGGTTCGGATCTGCCTCACTCTTTGTGAAACCCATCTCCTGCAAGTATGTATCTATCCTGGAGTACCAAGCTCTGGGAGCTTGCTTCAGGCCATAAAGGGCCTTCTTTAGTCTACACACATGGGACTCCTTCCCATGCACCTCAAAGCCCTGTGGCTGCTCAATGTACACCTCCTCCTGTATGAAGCCATTGAGAAATACGGTCTTCACATCCATCTGGTGGATCTTCCAACCCATCTCTGCTGCTATCGATATAATGGAGCGGATCGAAGTATATCGAGCCACGGGAGCGAAGGTCTCCTCATAATCAACTCCCTCTACCTGGGAGAACCCTCTAGCCACAAACCTCGCTGTGAATTTCTCAATGCTGCCATCTGCAGCATGCTTTACCTTGTAAAGCCATCTGGAAGTAACCACGGATTTGCCCTCAGGCCTCGGCACCACCTCCCAACCATCATTCTTCATGATAGAAGAATACTCCTCCTGCATGGCCTCTCTCCAGACCTGTTGGCTAGCTGCCTCCTCATAGCTAGAAGGCTCAGAGTCAAGGATGTTGGTAGCCATTGCCATATAGCTACAAAACCTCTCAGGTGGTCTGCTCTCTCTGACCGGCCTCTTAGGCTCAGCAACAGATGTGGCATCTCTCAAAGTGTCCTGAAGCCACTTGGGCTTCCTCTTCCCTGAGCACACTTCTCCCGCCGAAGAATAAAACTCCTCCTTTCTTCCTCCAACATCGGAACGGAACTCTGTTGTCTGTCTATTTCGTCCTCACACGCACACACAAGGAACCCCCGCGCGGGTGGTGCGTGTGAGCTGTCCCATGGGTGGACTCCCCGATCGAGGGCCCGCTGCGTGGTTCGCACGCATGCGCCGTGCTCCCTCTCGACTCGGGTGGGCCGCCACAACGACGAACGACATCGTCATGAATGTACCTACGGATCCTCCTAATCCTGTGCCCCGGATCACCGCGGGCGGCTCAGCTATGCCGAGGGGTGGGGCCGGTGCGAGATACTCTAACTCCCGTGACCTCCTAAAGGCCCTGTCCTCGAACTTCACATCCCGCCTGACAACAACTTTCCTTTGTGCAGGAATGTAAATCCGAAAGGCCTTTGAGGTCTCACTGTAGCCCACAAAGATACCCTTTTCTACGGTGGGCTCTAGTTTGGTCCTCTTCTCCTTGGGTATGTAGGAGTATGTGATACACCCAAAGATACAAAGATGACCAATATCAGGCTTCTTCCCAGAAAAAGCCTCCTCTAGAGTCATATGCCCCAAGGCACGATGCAGACTCCTGTTCTGCAAATAAACAGCAGTGTTGCAGGCCTCTGCCCACAAAAACAATGGCAACCCCTGATCATGTAACATGGCTTTGGCAGCCCCTCCGATGGATCTGTTCTTCCTCTCCGCAACCCCGTTCTGCTGGGGGTTGTAAGGAATGGTGAACTCCCTCCTAATGCCTGCCTCCGCACAATAGTCAACAAACTCTCCAAGGGTGTACTCTCCCCCATTGTCCGACCTCAGGGACTTGATCTTCCGACCTGTCTGTGTCTCCACAAGAGCTCTGAACTCCTAAAACCGCTTGAAGACCTCACTCTTGGTCTTCAAGAAATAAATCCAGGTCCTCCTGGAGTGATCATCAATGAATAACACATAGTACTCATATCCACTCAAGGAAACATGAGACATCCGACCGCTCACATCGGAATGAATCAAATCAAGTATCCCAATCGCTCTGCTGTCACTGCCGGGAAAAGGGGATTTGGCAAACTTGCCCATCGCACATCCTCTGCAAGTATCAAAGTGATCAGTACTGAAATCTGGCACACCTGTAGTGATCTCCCGCAAAGTCCTCAAGGCTCCATGATACATATGCCCCATCCTGCGGTGCCAAATCTCACATAGCTCAGAACTGCTAGCTCTGTTGTCGGTACTACTGCTCAATGCCAAAAGGGGCTGAAATGCAAACTTGTACACCTTTGCATGGTGTACACCTATCACTCTAGCTGAATCAGCTGGAGTGCCACTGGGATACATCAGCACCTGTCCTCCCCTGAACAGTACCTCATATCCTCTATCCTCCAAAGCTGAGACGGATATGAGGTTCTTCCTCATCCCTGGCACATAAAGAACATCTGACACCTTCAAAGGAGGTTTGGACTCCCTCTGAAATGTCAATGTTCCCACACCGACTGCTCTAACAACTCTGTCATCACCGAGTACTACCTCTACATCAGTGCCACTCTCTGAAAGCTCTGAGAAGTACTCACGGACTCCTGTCATGTGACGTGAAGCCCCACTGTCCACATACCAGATACCCGAAGATGCTCCGCTAATCAAGGGAAATGCATGCTCCCTCCGAACCTCTATGGCAGATAATCCTGCACTAGAAGACTCACACGCAATGAACCCAAACTCTCGGTCAAAGCGATCTGCAAAGTCCTCAACCTCTGCTGAAGCTGCCATGCTCTGGTTCTTCCCCTTCTTCTTCTTCTTCTCCGAACACACAACTGCATAGTGTCCCATCTTCTGACAATTCCAACACTTCACTTTGGAATAGTCCTTCTGTGAGTTATCCTGTTTACCTTTACCTTTGCCTTTGCCCCCACCATTGCTTGTGGAAGCCTGCTTCTTTCCTTTGCCTTTCTTGCGTCCTGCCAACAGTGCTACATCCTCATCCTGCTCAACTGGCTTGGCTGCCCCAAGCTGACCTTTCCTGATCTCTGTCTGAATGCAATCATCCCAAAACCTCTCCCATGTGGGAAGGGTCTCACATGCACAAACCCCATCAACAAAGTTCATCCATGAACTGAGGAGGCCATTCACTGCTATCCGCACCAACTCAGTGGGTTGAATGACCTCTCCAATTGCTGCCAACTCATCTCTCACATTAGTAATCTTTGTGAGATATCCAGCTGCACTATCAGTCTTACCCATCTTAATGTTCTTCAGCTTCTCCTTCAGGACCATTTTCCGGTTCTCATTGGTACTCTGGTAGAGGTTGGTCAATGCTGTCCACATCTCATGAGCATTTCTCTTTCCTCTCACATGAGGAATGCAATGGTCTTTGATTCCGTCTAGAATCAATCTCTTGCCCTTGTTGTTCTTTTTATTATATGCTGCCAACTGAGTAGCATCAGTAGGCACATTTACAGGGTTCTGTGCGGTATGCACCATTATGTCCCAAACTTCCGCCTCCTCAAAGATACTCTGCATTCTCTCCTTCCAAACACTGTAATTGGTATGCCCATCCAACCTATCCTCCACCCTCAGTCCCAAAGACATCCTGCTGTCCTAAAACTGAAAAATAGCACTGCTGTAGTAAAGGTAAAAATTTTGTTTGTGAAAAAAATCAGCTTGCTGGAATTTTCTGAGTGAAAAATCAGCAGGCTGTATTTTTCTCCTTGCTGTCCCAAACTGCACTTCAGCACTCAAGCTCCGATACCATGTAGAAATTTCTCATTTCCCACCCCGGTTTTCAGTTTCACCTTATTACTCCAAAACAGTTAAATGCCCTTTCCCATATCCATACATTTAACAAGCTGGAAAATAAATTTTGCTGAAAACACAAATTCTGGAAAAATTACAAAATGCTGAAAATACAAAAATAAAAATCAGCAGATGCAAACAGCCATTCAACACATTTAAACACAGTGATTTTTGGTCAATGTGACCCTGGAAAAACCCCCTACAACTCTTGGGGAAAACCAGTTTGAGAGCTCCTTTTTATTTCTGAAAAATGCTTTACAGTGAGGCAGAAATTACAGCAAAAATTTCAGCAACCAAACAACTGTACTTATCTCGATTTCCGTGCATTCACTCTGCCTTGGAAAACGTGCAGAACAGTAAAAACCAAAAACAGAAATTTTACAGCATTTATAACAGCATTAAATGCTGAATTGGATTTCTCGAAATATGTGCCCAGCTGTACGGCCGTACTGCTGTACGGACTGTACGGACTTAATAGCAAACCATTCTCCTCGATTTCTGTGCTCCTTTGCCTCGAAATCTGTGCCGAAGCTGCTGTTCTGCTACTGTACGGATTACTAGAAATTCGTGCCACAAACCAGCAGTCTCTCTCCTCGATTTTCGTGCCCAGAATCTGCCCAGAAATAAATGCTGAAGCTGCTGTACGGTCTTCCTTGAAAACTGTGCCTCTCTCCCTCGAAAAATGTGCCCAACACTTGCTGTATGGATTTTTGTCTTGGAAACTGTGCCTCTTTGCTGCTGTACGGATTTTGCTGAAGTCTCTATCAGCTGCCCTCTTTCTTCTCTCTGCTCAGAAATCTCCCTTGCTCTCCTTCTCTTGCTCTCTCATTCTGCTCATGAAAGAAAGAATGAATGACCTTTTCCTCATTTTCCTCCTTTAACCTAACCCTAAGTGACTTTTGGGGAATCCCTAAATCCAATGGCTGAAATAGATTGAGATCTAGGGCTGAGATTAAATGCTCATTTAAATCTCACTTTCTGTTTTTTAATTCACCCCACTTTAATAAAGACCCACTTAGTCATTTATTTCCAAAGTCACTTTTTCCTTTCTAATTTTACATTGACTTTATTAAAGTCACTTTAAAATTAGACTTTAGTAACTTTATCACTTAAAATCACTTTTAAATTATATTTGACTTTATAACTTTATAAAGTCACTTTAGGAGAAAAAATTAAATTCTCTTGGACACTTTTCCCTAGGCCAAAGATCAAAGCCTTAGGGAACCACCTGTCCTTCAACACGCCTAGCACCAGTCTTAGCTACGCCAGACTTCACAAAAACCTTTATTGTAGAATGTGATGCTTCAGGAAATGGAATTGGTGTTGTTTTAATGCAAAAAGGAAGACCCATTGCTTTTGAAAGTCGTCCAATCAAAGGAAAGTATTTATAGAAAGCTATTTATGAGAAGGAAATGTTAACAATACTATATGCACTAAAGAAATGGCGACCTTACCTAATGGGAAGACACTTCAAGGTAGAAATTGATCATGATAGTCTTAAGCACTTTTTGGAACAAAGACTATCTTCAAAAGAGCAGCAAAAATGGGTCACAAAGATGTTGGGTTATGACTTTGAAATCATCTACAAAAAAGGGAAGCTAAATGTTGTTGCAGATGCACTCTCAAGAAAGAATAAGAGGTGGAAGCATTGCTTTGTGCCATTTCTATTATCCAACCAAATTGGATAACCAAAGCAAGGGATGAATGGAAGAAGACAAAAAGTGTGGACACTCATTCAAAAGTTGTAGCAAGATCCTAGAACATCTTATACATTTAGTTGGAAAAATTATTCCTTATGGTACAAAGATGCTTATATCTTTGTAAGAATTCCCAGCTAAGACAAAAGATTGTTCTAGAATTGCATAGTTCTCCTTTAGGAGCACACTCGGGATTTTTAAAAACTTACCACAGGGTGAAGAAAGAATTTTTGTTGGGATGGCCTTAAATTTGATATTCAAAAGTTTGTGGCGGAATGTTTGGTTTGCCAACAAAATAAAGTTGATACAATTAAGACATCGAGTCTTATGCAGCTTTTATCCATTCCAAGTCAACGTTGGGAGGAGATTTCAATGGATTTTATCACAGGTTTACCTAAGTCCGAAGGAAAGAGTGTCATCATGGTGGTAGTTGATAGACTTACCAAGTATGCACACTTTTGTGCATTATCTCAACCATTTAAAGCAAGTACAGTTGCTACTACATTTATGGACAGAATTCAAAAGCTACATGGAAGCCCAAGGGTTATTGTGAGCGACAAAGATCCCATTTTTATTGGAAATTTTTGGACGGAGTTATTTTCTTGTTTGGGTACTCAATTAGCTCATAGCTCATCTTATCATCCTCAATCTGATGGTCAAACTGAGATAGTAAATAAATATTTGGAAGGATATCTTCGTTGTTTTGTATCTGATAAAAAAACACAATGGGTCAAGTGGTTACCTCTTGCTGAATGGTGGTATAACACTTCCTTCCATACTGCAGCAAAAATGACCCCATTTATGGCACTTTATAGATATCATCCACCATCCATCACATCATCTTTAAGAGAAAATTCGAAGGTTCAAGCAGTGGAAGATCACATCGAGCATCAGCAAGAAGTTCTCCAACTCTTAAAGGATAACCTGAATTTGGCACAAAATCGAATGAAATAATAGGCAGATCAACATCGCAGCGAGAGAAGTTTTGATGTAGGAGACTGGGTATTTTTACGGCTACAACCATACAAACAAATGTCCCTCAAGCAAGCTAAGAAGGATAATAAATTATCTCCAAAATACTATGGTCCTTACAAGGTGTTGCAAAAGATTGGTACTATGGCATACAAATTAGAGCTTCCTGCTTCTTCGCGAGTGCATCCAGTTTTCCATGTTTCATGCTTAAAGAAGGTTATAGGTGAAAAACTTCCAGTTCAAACAATATTGTTAGAACTTGATGAGGAAAGAAAAATCATATTGGAACCTGAAGCAGTCACGGAAGCAAGAACTCTAAAGCTACGAAATCGATCAATTTCAGAGTATCTCATCAAGTGGAAGAACTTACCCACTGAAGATTCTACATGGGAGGATGAGAATTTTATACAGAAGCACCCAGAGCTACTCAAGCATTGAGGACAACACTTTTTTGAAGGAGAGGGGCATGTTAGGTCCCTATATTACTAGTGTAGTCTCTTATTGTTGTTAGTGTAGCCCCCTCATTGTTATTGTTGTACCCCTGTAACCCCAATATTGTTATTATTGTGCCCTTACATTATTATTGTTAGGTCGGCTAGGATTATATTGTGACCCCATGGACTCCTATATATAAAAGGAGGTTTTGTCATTTGTATCATCCAAGAATTGTTCATTTATGTAATGTAAAGAAGGTTTCCCCCTCGAAGTGGCTTACTTCTAAGGCGTTGATCTCTCTTTTCTTCTATTTTTGGAGCTGGTTTCATAACAGTGCGAAAGAATACATCCTAATGAAGAAGTCTCTCTCTGGTACATAAATAAAAGAAGGATCAATCTGCAGGAGACAGAGGGTAATCACAGTATATTGAGGGTAATTACAGTAGCTCTCACAGATCGAAGGTGATATCAAGTATCAGATCTGCAGTAAGTACAAGGGAAAGATAAGTCTGCACAGCAAAGGGAAGACACATTGCAAGGAGTGCAACCGTCAAAGCCTCTTTTTTTGTCTTTAGGAGTTTGTCATCTTGTCATAAATATAATTAGAGTCATGTATATGAAGTCATGTTACACTTGTCAAAGGACAAATTGTTGATGTAAAAGTATACTCCAAGACCTTGTCACTAGGTCCCCTTGAAGTCGGCTCAAAACATAGTAAATATACTCCTTGGTAATGTCGGCCTACCCATAGATGATCATGTCGGCCTAGAGTAGAAGAGACAACCTCTATAAATAAGGAGACCGTGGCCTCATTGTCACCACAGATTTTCGGACAAGTCTGAAATAGGTACGAGTTAAGGATCTGAATTTGGTGCGAAGATTGGAGGGAAATGAACGAAGAAGGCAAGGACATATCTCGCTTTGTGTTGGATCTATCCATATCCGTCAAGGTCTGAAATACATATCCGAACTGCAGTGCGAGGAAGAGAACAAGGTCTCGGTGTAAGAAGCTCAGACTAGTATGCAAGGAAGGCTAGACAACGCAGGAAAGGTGACTGTAATTAGTGTAAAGGAGAGGCAGTAAAAGCCTCACTCTTGGGTCTATGCTCTTGCAAATCTCAGAGAAGGTTAAGGGTAACTACAGGAGGGTTACCACAACGTTAAGGTAAGCCTGATCTTTGGGCTTGAGAAAACATTTGAACAGTGCAGGAAGGTCCAAGAAGAGGACACTAAGAAGTCAAGGCTAGGATTGTTTTGGAGCTGCTAAACTAGGGACCGATCTCCCTAGTAGAGGTGCAGAACAGTGAAGGAAAAGGAGGATCAACATAAGGAGCTGAGAAGAGTTGAATGATAGTGACAATGGTCTCGGAGGTATACTGATGTCAAGGGTCTATGCCATGGTCTTGGTACTCGTCAATTGAAGGTCTATAAGAAGAATTTTGATCGGGTTTTCCTCTCAAAGAGAGAGGTTTTGGCCATGGCTTGCTAGCCTAAACAATGTGTCTCTTGTGCATTTGATAATTGACTTGATGAAGAACATAATAATCTAACAAAGACAAGATCTAAGTACAAGAAGCTTAGAGTAAATCACAAGTAATTATCAAGAAGAGAAATTGTAATAAAATCCCTAATTTCTCAACAGGAAGGGAGATTAAATGTTGCCATAGTTACATTCAACCACCAATAGAGAGATAAAAAGGGAGGGATCTAAAGCCCAATGTTGTTTTTTTTTTCCATGTGTTGTAAACTAGTATATTACATTGTTGAATGCTTTAATGTTCTCTTCTCCTCTTCTTCCCCATTTCTCCTTCTCCATAATTTTATTGCTAGGTAACAAGTTATTCTCAAAAATTCAACAAGTGTGATAGGTATGTAAATGTGTATATCCTTTTTTGTTCCATTTTTTATTATGATGGTGGTGTTGGTACGCCAAAAGACTAATGATGATAAGGAAGAACTAGAAGTTGGCAGCACATACCATAGAAAGAAGGAATAAAGGAAGGGGATGATGATAATGAAAATGGCAGTTATGATGGGCAAAAACAAAAAGAGAGCTCAACACCCTTGTCGAAACATGTAACAAAGCTTGGTGAGGGAAAGTAGGTGGAATCGCAAAATTTATCTGCTCTCATTGTCATAATACTTACACAAGTTCATATTCTTGTGTGAGAAAACATCTCTGTGAAATTATGTCACGGGATGAAGGTAAGACTATAGGAGTCAAAACCTATGAGCATGTGCTAGACAAAGATAGAAACAAATATAAGAAAGCAGAGGATACTGCACAAAACAAATCCAAAAATTAAAGGGTTGAATATGAGAGTCAAACCTTAGGCTCTTGAAGAATATTTGGTGGTCAATCTCCATCTCCTCATGCTAGTGGATTCTAACCAATGCATTTAGGGCATACAAAAATCATATTTTCTTCAACAAAGTTTTAGCGATGATGTGGATGCAAAAAAATTCAGGTTTTTCTATGCATGGGGTGTACATTTCAATGTTCTTCGCTCACCCTATTGGCATGAAATGGTACAAGCCATCAATGGTGCCCATCAATGATACATCAACGTCAAGTATGAAAAAACTAGAAAAGCCATGGGTCCTGATAGGTAAAGAGCCAAAATCCATGGTGCTCTAGAACAATTTACAAATGATTGGAACAAGTATTGGGTATCCATTGTCTCTGATGGTTCTATTAAAGGCAGGTCATTGACAAATGTTCATTGGCAGACCATTGACAAATATTCATTATATTTTGGTGTGTTTGTTGGTGGTTTGGTCTTCCTTTCAACCCAGGACTACTCAAATCATTACAAGACTAGTATTAATGTTGTAGAACCGATAATTAAAACCATTTAAGAGATTGGATTGTTCAATGCCATTCAATTCATCACTGTAATGTTGCTAAATGTAAGGCAACATAAGCAATCATTGCAGATATGTACCCTAACATACGTTGGTCAAGGTGTTTGATTCACACATTGAACCTCCTGATGCATGATATTGTTCAGATGAAGGATCATGATTATAAATGGATTGGTGCATTGTACAAGAGAGAGAATGACAAAATGAATTACCAATCATAGCATGGCCCACCACATTTTCTCCAATCACTCTAAGTTGGTGCTTCTAAAGACTGCAAAGACTAGATTTGCTAGTTATTATCTCACCTTAAACTCACCTTCAGGTGCCTTTTCAGGGTAAATGAGGCATTGGTTAGTATGATCTCAAGTGATTCATAGCAAGGCTTGAAAGACAAGGCTACATTTTCATTTGATAGACGTGAATTTCAAGAGGTGGAGGAAACAATGCTCAATGGTAAGAGTTTTGGCAACAAGTTAGGTATGTTGTGCATTTCACCAAGACCATTTATAGTATGATTTGTCTCACAAATCAATTGGTGAATGGGGAGGTGTATTAGTAGATGGATAGCATGTTAAGCCAAATCAACGACATTGTTGAGCTGAGAGATGTGATCTTGTTTGTTCAAACGGTGGGATAATCTGAATGTTTCATCACATGCCCTAATATATGTCCTTACATCCAAAAATTATTCTACATCTTGGTGGGCCCAACCAGCACTTGGTAGCAGGGTTAGGATAAAACCACCCACATATCTAAAGGCACAAAATGGGTTTATGATTGCATTAGACAAGCTGGTCCCTAATGAAGAGGAGTGCTCTGAAGTACAAAGCCAATTGAGCAAGTACATCAATGAGCATCAAGTCTTTGCTAACCTGCATATAACTAAAGATTGACATAAGTTGAGTCCTATCAAATGGTGGAACATGTGTGGCTCCTCTACTACACATCTGCATAAATTGGTAGGGAGGGGGGGGGTTTCAGAGGTTGTTAACACTTCTTCTACAAAGAGGTGTTGGAGCAACTATAGCTTCATTCACAGCATGAACAGAAACAACTCGAATGTAGACCAAGCAGGAAGATTGGTTTATTTTCACTACAACTTGAGGTCAATGTCCCATTATTGTGAAGCAATGAAGAATGATAGAAAATACATGACTTGGGACAACAATCCAAAAGAGGAAAATTTGAAGGATTGAACCATTAGTTTTAGAGTCCTTGGAAGCTGAATTTTTTGGTGATCATGATGGTGATATGCCAACCCCATTCACTAGCATGATTCAGATACATGAGCTTTTCCTTTAGCTTCAGAACATCTAGCATTACATGGAGGCCATGTAGTTGTTGGCCATGTTCCACAAACACTTCCACCCTAGGTTGCGGGGAAGCGTCCCCCCCCCCCTCGTTCCCGTTTTCGAAACACGCTCCGTGCGGAAGCGTTTTGGGAGCGTTCGGAAACGCGCTCCAGAAAACGCTTCCTGAGGGGAGCGTTTTCGGGAGTGCGTTTCCGAACCTGTTAAAACGCTCCCTGCCTTTTCGGGAGCGTTTCAGGAAACGCTGGGGAGCGAACGCTCCTTGAGCGCTTCCGGCGTTTAAAAAACGCTTCGGGAGCGTTTTTTAAATGCCGGAAGCACTCAGGGAGCGTTTTCTCCCGAACGCTCCTTGAGCGCTTCCGGTGTTTAAAAAACGCTTCGGGAGCGTTTTTTAAACGCCGGAAGCACTCAGGGAGCGTTTGCTCCCGAACGCTCCTTGAGCGCTTCCGGCGTTTAAAAAACGCTTCGGGAGCGTTTTTAAAATGCCGGAAGCACTCAGGGAACGTTTGCTCCCGAACGCTCCACGGAACAAAAAACGCTTCCTGCTGGGCAGAAATTTTTTTCAATGAAAAAAACGATTTGTTTAGGGCCAGAAATGGGTTTTAGAGCTGATGTGGAGGTAAGGGAAGCATTGACATTTCATGGTAATGGTTCTTAAAGTAAAAGTGACATTTCTTTTATTTTTCATTTTCATCCTTTTACTTAAATTTTTAACATTACCATGAAATGACACAGGATGTTTAAGAGTGGTTTCGACCTCATTGGATTTCATATGGAGAAACTAGAATTTTAGGTTTCACTCAAAATTCAGTAGACTTAATGGTTTTCAGGGTTTCATGGTTTGGGAATTTGCAATGTTTCCATTTGATTCTATCATGTGTAAGGGTATGATATTGGCATTTGATCAAGAGCATGAAGTCCTTTAAGAACCTTGATGTACCCTTCAATCAAAGGAAAACAACTGGTTAGGCATGCTAATATTTTTCTACCGCATTTTAAGGTTGAGGAAATGAACCCTTCACTCAAACCAAAATCATTGGTTAGGCATGTTAAACTTTTTCAATTTCTATCATGTTATAAGGTTGAGCAATCCAAGTCTAAAGACTTTGAGCTACATGATGTTTATGTATCTCTTGTTGATGATCCCATTTCTAGTAGCGATGAATCAATGATGAGTTTCATGAGAGACCATGTTGCTCAGTGATTTGTAGTTTTGATGTCTATTTTTGCTACTACTACTGCTACTAAAGTTGTAGAGGAGTTTTAGGAGTCCTCAAACTTTGAGCCATATTATTAATGTAGCTCATGTTGATGATCCCTTGTCTAGTAGTGGTGATGATTTTGATCATGATGAGGAGTGATCATGTTGTTGATCACTAATATGTAGTCTTGTATTAGGCCAATGGCCTCATAGCTTGTAGCATTGTTTTTGGACTTTATGGGCCATTTGGAGCCTCATTGCTTATGTATTTTTCAATGATATGTATTGCACTCTGTGCCATTTTGATATATTCACCTTTGCATGGTATATAAATGAGCAAACTTTGCATATTTTGTCTCTATTGGCTTGGAATCATGGTTGCAAATCTTAAAAATAGTTTTTTTTTATTAAAAAAAAATTATTTAATGTATTTTTTAAAAACCGGTTCATTGAGATCTGACCGCTCCCGGTTAGACCGGTTCCGGTTAGAAACCCGGTTCATTAGGTCCACCGGTCCGGTCACCGGTTCCGGTTTTAATAACTATGCTCACACAAATCCAGAAGTACAAGAGGGGTACATGAAGGCATTGGACAAGTTGGTACCTGACAGGGAGGAGTGTGCTAGATTGTGCCTTGAATTAGGCAAATACTTCAGTTGCACTGCTAACTTTGGTTCTTTCCATGCAATGGAAGACAGGGACAGATTTGATGCTCTCACATGGTGGGAAGCATATGGCGGCATGGGACTTTTGCCAAAGTTGGCTAAAAAAGTTCTCTCACAGGTTGTGAACACTTCTTTTGCAGAGAGGTGTTGGAGCACCTACAACTTCATACACAATGTGAGAAGAAACAGGCTGAATGAAAACCGAGCTTAAAGCTTGGTTTATGTGCATTACAACTTGAGGTTGTTGAGCCATTGCTATGATCAGGCAAATGAGGATCAATCATACAGAGTCTGGGACAACAACCCAGAGGATGATAATTTGGAGGACGACACGGTACATATGGAAGAATTGGAAGCAGAACTTTTTAGGGATGATGATGAAGCATCAGCAGCACCGCCACACACAGGGCCAGTCCCACCATCTACTGGTAGCAGTGCGGGTGCCAGTGCCAGTGCCAGTGCCAGTTCTCGACTATCACACTATTGTTCCTTTGCAGATCCAACCTCCACCTTCTAGTCATGGTCGTGGTACTCCTGAGAGTACTAGAAGACCACCATTTCCTCGTGGCTCGCACAAATTAGACATTTCTCGTGGGCGTGGCAAGGGGCCAGCCAGTAGATAAAATAGATTTGTTGTTTACTAGTCTTTTCTAATTGTTGTTGACAGTTGAACAGTTGAACAGTTGAAACTTGACTCTTTCATATATTTAATGACAATTTAGGTTTGAAGTTTGAATTTGAAAGGTGAAACTTTGAAGTTGGCATTTATAAGTTTACAAGACATTATGAATTATGAATATGATGCTTCATGAAAGTTATATGATCAATGAATCAATGATGATAAATGTTATATAATATCAATGATGATAAATGTTAAATATTGAATTTTGAAATCAATGAATCAATGATGATAAATGATATATATCAATGATTATAAATGTTATATATTGAAATTTGAAATCAATGAATCAATGACGATAAATGTTATATATCAATGATGATAAATGTATATTGAATTTTGAAATCAATTGTAATATTCCCAATTAGCCTTGCTAATTGGAATATTTCATTTTTGCTTTATTTTGACGCTTTAGCTAGACATAATAAATAAAGTGAGAAATAAGAGGGGTCACCTCACTTTAGTCACCTCACTTTATAATAAAGTGTTCTTTTTCCTAGTAGATTGACGTTGTAACTTAGAGAGGGGGCCTTGGGGGTCCACGTGGACATGATGGGGGAGGCATCAGGCTAACCCAAGGTAAACTGCGCAGATCCAGGGAGAGTTAAGTTTTGGAGGGAGTTTGATGTTATAAAAGGAGAGGCTCTCACCTCATTTGATTCATTCATGATTTGATATTCTTATTGATAGCTGGACTCTTGTCTGCTTCAGCACGCCGGTTGTTTAGTCGGTCTGCAGCACTGTTTAGTGCACGAGTGTCCCCGGTCGGAGATCTCACCCTTAGCCTCGGGGGACTTCGAGTGCCTGCCCTGGTAAGGTTTTTCTGGTTTCACCCTTAGCTTCGGGGGACTTCGAGTGCCCGCCCTAGTAAGGTTTGTCCTGAGTATACTTTTCAGTTCCAGTAGCAGCAGCAGCAGTTCCTGAAGCATATCTGAGGAGAAGAAAAGCCCTCTTGTGGCTGCGCAGAGCAAGAGAAGGAAGGACGCTGATTCTTGAAGGAGAAGGACGTTGTCTCATCTGGAGAGAGGACGCTGATCCTTTCAGGAGAGGAAGGACGATGTCCAAGGAGGACGCAGTTCTGGTCCGGCAGAGAAAACGCTGTTTAGGGAGGCAGAAGGACGCTGTCTAGCCCTAGAGTGAGGACGCTGTCCATTTCTGAAGGTAAGGGTTGCAGATCTGAAGGCTTATTGTTAGATCCAGCTTTGGGAAGGATAGATCTTGCAGATCTAGTCTTGTATGTTGCAAATCTAGTCTTGTATGTTGCAGATCTGGAGGTTTAGCACTAGATCCAGCTTGAGGAGTGACAGATCTGAGGAGATATTGATAGATCTAGTCCAGATCTGAAGGGATAACACCAGATCTAACCCTAGAGGCTGTAGATCTGAGGAGATAGTTCCAGATCTAGCATAGATCTGAAGGTTTGGCAGTAGATCTGGTCTTGGAGGACGCAGATCAGGAAGGGAAGGACGCAGATTTGATTGGAGGCTTCAGATCCATCAGGTGGGACGCAGATCTGAGGAGCAAACTATTGTGAGAGGAGCTCAACGGCGTTTTCCAGTATTCTGTAGCAGGTTCATCTGTCTGGAGGGTTGAGGGATTTGTGCTTCACCTGTTTCTGCGCTGTCACTAGCAGAGACAGCGTTTTCCATTTGTGAGGGCTTGCAGCTTGAGATCAGCCCCAGTACCAGCGCAGTTCATCTTCAGTCTTCAGAGCAGCTAGGACGCTGTCCTTGTTGCAGCCATTTTCTTGTATGGGAGGGTCATCACTTGCCTAGGGCAAGGATAGGTGCACTGATTCTGATTTACTCCTCTCTATGTACTTTCTGATTAATAAAATGGCTCAGTTTCTGGTATTACATGTGTCATGATTCAGTGATCTGGTTCAGTATTGTATTTTCTATATCTGTCTGGCATATTTCTGTTCATTACTGGTTATTTCCCCTTTGGGGATATTACATCAATGAATCAATTATGATAAATGTTAGATATTGAAATTTGAAATCAATGATGATAAATGTTATATATTGAATTTTGAAAGCTTGAAACCTTCAGATTGATGATTCGCGAGACTCAAGAGTCAATATGTTATATGCTTCCAACTTGTGGGCGTGGTTGATGAAAATTATAACTTCTAGATGATTGATGTTATATGATTCAATCTATGTTTTTATGTTTTTTATGTCTAATTCATCATTCTACATGTTTTTGTTGACATATATGCATCAAAATATAAAAAATATAAAAATATATATATATAAACGCTCCCGAAAACGCTCCGGACCGGAAGCTTCTAAAAATGGCGCTCCCCGCTCCCGCTCCCGCTCCCAAGTAACCTTGCTTCCACCTACTCCTGCTCCTCTTCTTCATAGATTATGGGAAAAAGAAACTGAAAGTTTCTCATGGCAAGAGGAAGCTTAGTAGATACCAGACCTCTTTCTCTTTTTCTTGTTTAGTAGTCTCTAGAACTTAGTATTTTGTCTTCAGTGTGGCATATTTTGTAAACATTATATGACAGTTTAAGTTTGAACTTTGAACCTACCTTTGAATTGTTGACTAAATCGTACAACTCTTTGGTAACAAATATGATGCTTTGATTCATTGTGTGTTGATGTTATCTATCACAATTTGTTGATGACAAAAATTATATGTTGAAACTTGAAGGTTGATCATTGATCATTTGACAAAAATGTTATAATATCAAATGATTGATGTTATATGTGTACCAAATGGTTGATGCTTCACTGATCATCATTAATCCAGTAGTTAAATCTATGTTTTCATGTTTCTGCAGTTGAATGTTTTCATATTTCTGTACTTGATTCAGCATTCTGCATGTTACGTGTTTGTGTGTATTATAAAAAATACAGTCCACTCCTGGAAGCTTTTTGAAAATTGCACTTCCAGCTCGACTCCATGCTCCCAACAGCCTTGCATTGGACATTAATAAAATTATCTTATTGAAAATTGCACTTCCGGCTCGACTCCATGCTCCCAACAGCCTTGCATTGGACATTAAAAAAATTATCTTATCTAGTCTATAGATACACACTTAAATAATCAAGAGGTTTCCCCCTTCTAATAATACAAGATTTGTATTATTAGACCATCAGTTACATATTCCAGCAATAAAAAGAAAAATTCCCATATACCTATGGTTCTATAAAACTACTAAGGTGGCACTTACCAACTTCTGTAACAGGTCAGGCTGCTCTTCAAATAGATCTGGCAAATGCTTTCTCATTGCCTGTTCAAACTTTACTGCTTCATTGCCTGGGACACCATACCAAACCTTAGGAGCACCCCAGTGCAAATAGTTCAAAGAGTAAAAGTGATGATCCTCAACATGCTGCAACAACACAATACAGAGTTCAGAAATCAAATTATATGTCTATTCCTTTTCCGCAAGAAGCATGTAAAGTTGTCTATCGAATTCCTATCATATGTCAATTCAGTTAATCATGTAGAAATATACTTGAACTACTCTTTATGGTTATAGCTTTCAAAGAGCATCTACCATGTCATCTTGACTGAATCATCAATTGTTATAAGATGTTTGTCTTCCAGAATTCCTGAATCTACTGTTTGTTGACTAGATTTCCATTGGAAGAGACACATATTTGTATGATAAGGGTTTCTCCTAAAGGAAAAGTATTTAAGAAAATATAACTTGAAAGATCTTTTGACACTTGATGATGAGTGCTAAAACCATGATAAAACAACAGCACCAACACCAATAGGAAGTGAAAACAGAAGTACTAGCATTTCAAATTTATTTGGGAGAAATTGTGAGCAATATATTATAGTATACTCTTTCATGTTTTGTGTTTTCTACTACATTTTGTTGGTATTTTACTGATTGAGCTAGCAGTTTTAAACAGGAATAGTTATCATTATGTATTAAAATAAGCACAGGGTGGATGGATATCTCTTTGAAACCATTAATAAAAGCTTACAGGCCAATCATTTGATCATCTTTTCCTCTACATTCTCTGCTGAGAATGTGAACCATATAAAGTTCTAACCTGTCGTGTATGTATCAAACAAGATCTATGTTGCATGCTTTTGTCCAAAAGAATTATAAAAAGCCAAAAAATATTTTGACAGAACTACAGTAAAATGAAAAACAGAGAAAGGGAAGAAACTACCTTTCACATAATGCCAGTCTAAGCACCTTTAACAAACAGCTTATCAGGTTTCAAATCATTTGGACTCACTTTTGCACTGGTTTTGATGCCACAAGAATATATATTTACCATCCTCCTACAGTCGGTGGACTTTCTAAAGACCATCTGCAACCTAATTGGTTCTCCCTCATTGACCATAATCTCAAGAGAGAATAAAAAGGCGATTACAAAAGAAATGGACTGTAGTCTTTCTTGAGGTTGCTTGAATCTCACACCTTTTATCGTTATTCAGGGTTCTCTTTCTATGTTAAGGTGTTCACATTCCCACTGTCTTTCTGGATAAATATACCTTTGTACAACAAATGGTTTGACATGTCCTTTGGGCCAAATCAAGGATTGCACTAGTTGGCTGTAGGAACAAGCTAATCACCATTATTTTCAGCTGCACAACTTACCATGGAATCTCAGAGAGGTTTCACAGAAAATATGGGATAGAAATGGGGGAAGTTGAGAACTCTTCCTACCCTACTTTTATAATGGCATTGTTCTATTTGTTCCAAGTAATCATATTTATATTGGGCCCTCGTTTGTAATCATATCATATTTTTTCTCATACATTTTTCAATATATTATTTATTTATTCTAAACAGATATCTTTATTTTTCAAATATTTTGAATATCTAGTTCATTGCAGGTTTGGTTATCACATTATCCTTCATGGGTGAGCTCACTCGAAAAAGTTATTGGGTCCTTAAGACAAGGGGTTGTCAGGAGCTATAGCTCTTTGATATACATATGGGGCCCAACAATAGTACTCAACCCAATATCTCAAGTGTATTATTCCTAATGGAAATTTACAATGATAAACAAAGCAAACATAGCAAAAACACACACATAAAATTACACCACATTAAACACCCAGAAAATGCCAAAATCTACACTGAGCTGAGCCATTTTATTAAGATAAATGTTGGGTACAAGATAAGATCATAATGCATCCACCTGGACTTTCTCAAGGCAAGCTAACAATGCACAGGTGATGAAATCAGCTGCTCGGACAAGTGTGGTTGTCCCCAACCAAGCTCTACACTGACCTTTTGAAATCTGCACTACTGGCTAGAAAAATGGCTGCTAGGGCCTCCTCCTCTGCTTAAAAAATTCCGGGAAATTAACCTCGGGCTCTCCTCCAATAACCCACGAACAAATTGGCCAGATATTGACCTCGGAATTTCAGCCCAATTTCTCCTAGCTTCTCCAATTGTTGGCTGAGTTGGAACCGCTGTTTGACCCCTCAAATCTGCCCAGAAAATTCTGCCAAATTAGTCTTTGCCTCTCTTCAATAAACCCATAAAAACCCAAAAGGGGATTGTCCTAGTTTTGACGCTCCAAAATTGAACCCAAAATCCTTGGCCCTCCTCTACTGTTGGAACTCTCTTCCAATACCCCTCCTCAAAGGCTAGGAACTCTCTTCCAATACCCCTCCTCAAAGGCTACGAACTCTCTTCCAATACCCCTCCAATCAAATCCTAAACAATTCCAGCTCCTCAATCCACTCACCAAGCCTCCCCACAAATAGCTCCACAACCGTTTGCACGGTCCTAGGGAAAAAGACGCAGGCCTAGCCACCCCAATTCGTTTTACTGAGAAAAGCACCTCTGCTCCTAATAAATTTCCTCCTTCCGGCAAGTATTTGTGTGAGAAAACAACCCAACAACAACAAATCTCCTCTTTGGCACAATACCACTCCAAGCCCTGCGTAGCTCCCTTTTTTTGTGTCCCCCTAATGCCAGAATTTCGTGCTATTTCATGGTATCCTCCTAGCTACCAATGAAGAGTATAATTTGCCTCCCTAGGGTGGCACTCATGGTCCATCAAAGAAGAGGGTAAGATTTCCCTTGGAAACCTCTGGTGCTCAACAACACTTGTGACTTAGCTGAACAGCTTGAGAAACAATGTGTAAATGGAAAATTACCAAAAAGTATTGTATGCTGCCTTCAACCCTTTATTTATAATTGTTGCTTCACCTTTCCTCGTGGGTCCCTTAGCCAACTATTTCGACGTCCTTCCCACACAATTGACTTTTCCTCCAAGGGGTGCATATTCCATGAGGGGTGGCCCCTACATTCCACTAAGGTTGGGATTTTCGATTTCTCCTAAGTCCCATGTACCCATAATGTCTCCAATGCCCAGATTACGAAATTGTGCTAGGCTTAGCACTTCTCCAATAACTCCGTCAATCTTATTAAATGAAAAATCAAAATTGGGGATATTACAGTACTCCCCGCCAAAAATTGCTCATCCTCAAGCAATTCCTGAACAAGCATCCTCTCTATCTATTGATCCCCTACTGTCACTGCAAGTTGTGTCGGGGTCCCAGATGCGCCACTGAATCGTCCCTGTCCTCTGCACTATCCTAACATGAAGGAATCCCTCAATACCATGATCCCAAGCCATCATGTCCAACATGAATCCCCCCTTGCTCCACTCACTATCTTACCCAGTATAAGTACCGAAAGCCCTCTGCATACCATCAATGACAAGGGGATCATGATAATGTGGCGCTATGCACAACTCCTCGTGAAGTTTCCCTACAACGTAGTCCATCCAATGCACTCCAAGAGTAAACCCTCGAAGATACCACTTGATCCCTACAGAGATAGTGTCTCGCTCACATGAGCTTCCCCTGATATCATCCTGCTGACCAACATGCCATGCTAATAAAGTCCCCCACTCCATCAGTGACTCGTTAAAGCCCAATGGAAGATCTACATGATCTCCCCCTGTAGTAGCCAGCTGATCCCTAAAGGTTATTGAGTTGTGTAGAGTTGTAATGCTCGTGTTCCCTACTAATCTCGAAGAGGTGCCACCATGTTGACGCTGCGCTACTCTGACTATGACATACTCCCCATCGTGCAAAGATTGTATCCCCCTCTCCTGGGGCCTAGTGGAGAAAAATCTGTGAAGGCCAAGCTCATCCTGACCGGGTATCTCCATGATGCCAATATCTACCCCTCACTACTAATCTCGACCCTGAGAAGCAATAGGATAAGTCTGCCTCACCAAGCAGTGGAGGTCTCAGTGATCCCCCATGTGTGAAACCCAAGGTGGACTGGCTCACCCTCTGCTATGACCCTGCTCATCACAAAGTGGAGTGATCCACCCGCAAACCAGATCCTTGGATCCCCCAACCATACTAGGAGCTCATAATTCCCACTCCTCACCGGATGTCGCTACGTAGTGCTGCTACCTGCTAGAACCCATCTAGCCCTCATCTTTGACCCCTGTATGTATCCCCTAGGTGGACCCCAAGTATTAGGAGTATGTCCCACGCATGCCAACCTGCCTTGCTCCTGCCAGATCACGCAGTGAAATCCGCTATCCCAACTCCTGATGATACACCTCGACATTGCTCAAAATCTGGGTACACTCCTGTAAACGAAGTCTACCATCCACCATCCCTTAAGCTCCTATGACACCTCAGACTGTCTCGCTAGAAGTGCATCATGCAGTTCCCTTGCAATGGACTCCCCACGTGTGAGTCCAGGGGTGGAACCTATGCCACCTCGGCAATAAACCACGTGGTCCCTAAGTCGGTATCCGTCAGCTCGTGCCTCCACCAAACGTATCAACTGGAGAGCCTCCTCCCCGTCCATGACAAGCGGTGTCTCATACAATTCCTAGAGTGATCCCCCCATGCATCCCCGCCTAAACGGAGAGTGAAGGGTGGGTAGGTCCCCAAGGGTATGATCAAGAGTCTGTAGGGGTAATGAAGAATAACCCTATGGATGCCCCTCTCTTTGCCTCAGATCCGTTGATAAATCATTCGAAGACCTGTCTCTGCTGAAAATGGCATCGTCAGGAGCTCAACTACGTCCTCATCAATCCCGGGTGAGCTGCACCTAACGGTACACCTAATGTCCCCGTCCACAAGTCTCATGGGAGGCAACGCTCCAAGGGCTCATTGTGCCGCACCATATACCATTGGTAGCACCAAGTACCACCACACTCCTCAGCATGCCACTATATGTTGCAGTCTGTCGCTATACACCACTGAATATCCCAAGCTACCGCTGTACCATCTGATACCATCCCATGCCCTGTTTTTGTCACGACACCAGTCACTCCCCGCATGTACTCAATGCGATGTAAGAAACCCCTACTACACAACACAATCCAACACACTACGACACACCACCATGCGCATCTCCACACCCACCTACAGACCACATATCAACGCTACATGCTCCCCCGCATCCCTGGATGTGATGGAATAGAGTTGTGTCCCTACATGTCGACCCACACCCAATCGGTATCATCACCTTTACCGTCGCATGACCATACCCTTCGATGGATGGATCTCCACTCCAAATCCTCCTTGAGGGACCTAAGAAGTGAATCTCCCTATGTGTCAATAGCGATGTCACCACTGCTTTGCACCTCTGCATCCCATGTGCCCCACACAAATGTAAAGAATCCCCAACTTCATATAAGGCACCGTCTGGTGCCCTAGCAATGCCACCTCCTCCGACAAAGTCTTGCCAGAGTATGTTGATCATCCCGAGATCCCATGTACAATCGTCATACAAAAATAACCCAAGGAGTCTACCCATAAACTGGTTGGCCACTGGTGCTAACCGAAACTCTCCAAGTGAAAGTGCGTGCTCAACGCTAGGTCAACTGTACCATCTAGGACATAGTCAACCGGCATACTTGGGAAATGATAGGTAGTCCCACCCGAACCCAAATGCCAGTCTGGGCTTCTGGTATCCCCAATGCCTGGGAGCTCCTATTGAGCTACACCCGGGTCCACCACCATCTCCATAGCCCACTCCACCAGGTACCAACACAGAATCTCTCACCATCCAACCCCGACATGCTGATGATTCACCCTGTGCAACTCAGGTCATCTCATCCTGATATCCAGGTCAACACATGAGATCTGACTAGATAGCTTTGTCTCTCTCTCTCCAATGGGCAAAGGTGACCCAACGGTGTTGTTAGCCATGTCTATGTATGCCTGAAGAGGGTTGCTCTGACTCTCCAATGTTCCCTCTAATTGTACCATTAGGGAATCCAACCGTTCCCCGACGTGAGCCAGCTTGGTCGCTGACTCGGCACAAACCACTCTCATGCCCTCCAACTTCTCATTATGCCAAAGAATAGCCTCTCGTACTGACATGGCTTTCCTTTTTAATGCTAGAAGGTCGCCCTAAAACTGATCACACTGTTGTGTGCGGCCATCGTCTAATACCTTTGTATCTCCCGACACCTCTTCAAGGGTGGATACGTCTCCTGGCACCTCATCCATCTGTTGTGTGCTGCTATCACCCAAAAACTCAGACACAACCCCGGTCACCACCTCAACGAATGGCACTACTGGGGTATGCTCCACTCTCTCCACTAAGATGTCAATCGACATGGTCAAGGGAGTCTTCAACAAGGGTGACCCGTACGTCACACCGGGTGTATCTACTAGCTCCCCACAATCCTCTGTAGATGGATGCACCTCCATGGCCTGTGCATCTCTAGTGTCTCTTCTGTAAGGAAGACGATAGATCTAGTCTGACACTTTCATCAGTTGGGTCAAGAATTCGCACATATTAAATCCTCCTTGTGCCATGGGTTGTCTACGGTTTAACCTATCACTATCTATACATGCACAAATCTTCCCTAATCTAATTGGCTACCCCACCGCTAGCCAAGATCATGGTTCTGATACCACTATAATATTCCTAATGGAAATTTGCAATCATAAACAAAGCAAACATAGCAAAAACACACATAAAATTACACCACATTAAACACCCAGAAAATGCCAAAATCTGCGTTGAGCTGAGCCATTTTATTAAGATAAATGTAGGGTACAAGATAAGATCAGAATGCATGCACCTAGGCTTGCTCAAGGCAAGCTAACAATGCCCAGGTGATGAAATCAGTTGCTTGGACACAAGTGTGGTTGTCCCCAACCAAGCTCTACACTGTCTCTCTGAAATCTGCATTGTTGGCTACAAGAAATGGTTGCTAGGGCCTCCTCTGGTGCTCAGAAAATCCTGGGAAATTAAATTTGACCTCTCCTCCAATAACCCACAAAAACCCACTAACGAATTGGCCAAATGTTGACCTTTGAATTTCAGCCCAATTTCCCCTATCTCCTCTAGCCGCAGGCTGAATTGGAACCCCTATTTGACCCCTCAAATTTTCCCAGAAATTTCTGCCAAATTAATCTTGGCCTCTCCTCAATAAACCTAGGAAAACCCAAAAAGAGTTTGTCCTAGTTTTGATGCTCCAAAATTGACCCCAAAATGCTTGGCCCTCCTCTACTGCTAGAAAATCTCACCTGTGGTAGCTGAGGAATTTCCTGCTCTTCAAAGGCTAGGAACTTTCTTCCAATTCCCCTCCAATCAAATCCCAAACAATTCCAGCTCCTCAATCCACTCACCAAGCCTCCCCACAAATAGCTCCACAACCATCTACATAGTTCTGGGGAAAAAGATGCAAGCCCAACCACCCCAATTCGTTTTACTAAGAAAAGCACCTCTACTCCTGGAGATTTCCTCCTTCCGCAAATTATTTGTGTGAGAAAACAACCCAAAAACAACAAATCTCTTCTCCCCGGCACAATACCACTCCAAGCCTTGCGTAGCTCCCTTTTTCTGCATCCCATTGGTGCCAGAATTTCGTGCTATTGTGTGGTATCCTCCCAGCTACCAAAGAAGAGTAGAATTTTCCTCCCTAGGGTGCCACTCGTGGTCCACCGAAGAAGATGGTAAGATTTCCCTTTGGAAACCTCTGGTGCTAAACAACACTTCTGACTCAACTGAACAGTTTGAGCAACAATGTGTAAATGGCAAATTATCAAAAAGTACTCTATGTTGTCTTCAACCCTTTATTTATAATTGTTGCTTCACCTTTCCTTGTGGGTCCCTTAGCCAACTATTTCGACCTCCTTCCCACTTTTCCTCCAAGGAGTGCGTATTCCATGAGGGGTGGTCCCCACATTCCACTAAGGTTGGGATTTTCAATTTCTCCCAAGTCCCACGTACCCAAAATATCTCCAATGCCCTGATTACAAAATTTTGCTAGGCTTAGCACTTCTCCAATAACTCCATCAATCCTATTAAATTAAAAATCAAAATTGAGGATATTACATCAAAGCACTAACTAAGGAACCTCAACCATGCCCTCAGTCATGCTACTCAACTACCTGGGTACTAGAGAGTGTTTTCCCTAAGTGTTGTTCTCGGTGTACTATAGCAACAATACGATCAATTAGTTTATCTAAAGCTGGTTTCAAGTATACCTAGGGCACTTCCCATATACCTAAAAGTATGTGGAAGTGAGATTCCATATATGCGGTAAAAGGTACCAACAGGGGTTACAACAATATGATTCCATTAGAGTTTGTTGTGTATATTCTTCTCTTACCATAGTTTTACCCATTGAACGACAAATCATTGTGTTATTTAAAAACGTCGAAACACGTCACTAAAAAAAATTAAAATTAGCTTACTAACACTAGAAAAAGCTATTAAAATCCCCAAAAAAGTCCTCTGCACAATAGAGTTTGAGGACGAAAATGTAAAATGATCACAACTTCTACTATATTTCTTAGGTTGGCTATTATGATCCCAATTATGAAATGCTAAAATTTCTTTGGATCTATTAGCATTGGTTCCACTAAAATTTATACATTTTATCAAAAGATATCCAATCTGCGAAATATGCAACCTTTCCAGAACACACCCTAGAAAAAACTGAATTTAAATCAACGATATCTCCACTTCCCACACTCCGTTTTGGATGATATTTTTTTTAATTGGATATATCCTCGAGAGAGATTCTATTCTAGGATTGGATTCTCCAAATTTTGTACAAAAGGTTTCAAAAATCAAAATAAATTCTTCCATCCTCTTTTCGCCATCAAAAATCAGCAAAGTGAAAAAATCTCCAGCTCTTTGCCCAAAAAATTTCTCACTTCATGCATGTTACCACCCAAACCAGCAGGGGACCTGAAAGGGGTTCATAAGAGTGCAACTGCTAGGGTAAGGGCAACGATGGAGACTTTGCCCACTGTCACCACAATTAAGGTTCCTTGCTCTTTACGAACTTTCACCGTTGGGAGGAGACCCCATGGTTTAGGAAGCCACTTATAAAGGGATATGTCAACAAATATAAGAGAAGTGACCCCTTACCCTTTCCCTAAGAGAGAATGAAGAATGGAGATTGCTTGCTCTTTAAGCAGGGGACTTGGCTTTCTAGGGAGAGGGGATGAGGATTTGAGAGTTGAGAGAGAGGAATATGGCTTGTAAAGAAGTTTCCCAATCCCTAAAATCCCTTTGAAACTTGGATTCTCGGGTAGTCCTTGATAAATAGTCTTTGGTGAAGAATGGGACCACACGAGACCAAGTGGTCACAACACAGGTAAGGGGACGGATTTTAGCAACCAATCATGTTCTTAACCTGCCAAGGTGAGGGGAAAGGATCAAAATAGAATTTTCACCCAAAGATGTGAAATTGATTCTACTAGGTACTAGCCTTGGGAACACCGGGGCAAAACTTGATCCTAGAGCTAGGGCTTGGGATATTCTAAGATTCCATCTTTGGATTTGCTTCAAATTCGGAGGAGAGCTAGGGGACCCACCAACACAGTTGTACCTAGGAGATCAAAGTTTTCCTGAGGTTAATTTCCCAAGAAATCGATGCCCTAGGTGACCTAATGAGGCTAGACCTACGAAAAAATGGAGAATGGTGACAAATAGGATTAAAATGATCACCCTTTGAGGGATCAGTGCCTGATTTCACTTAGGGATATGGAATCAAGGAGAATGATGAAGACGTATTTTGTTTCTTGCTCAAGCAAGCTCCAAAAGTCAACTTTGTCCAATGTTAGAGGAAAGAGAAGAAAAGTAAATTTTAAGCATTTATACTTCATACAAATGGTGCAGGCTTATCAAGATAACACGATCTGTAGGACATTTCATTCATCTAACATGGCCCATACATAGAATAAGTTAAATAGACACATAATTCCACATTAAACATATGCAACAATTAGCCCTAATTATAGCGAAGTTCCAATGTATGCAGTAAAATGGGAAATAACTTTAAATTTGCACTTACAATGTTAGAGTATATCCAACCAGCATCACATTTGCAATACAAGAAGCTCCAAGATAGAAAGAGCTAAATTCATCCATCATCCAAAAAATGTCCTCCAAGGAAAAATGCGAAGTTCTCTAATGAGAGAGAGATCTCAATCCAAGTGATGATACAAATGAATCCACCCAAATCCTATTTATACACCAATTAGGAGTTTGAATTACCTAATGGGCCTACAATAGCCCCTAAACATAAAACAATGTGCAACTTAACGAAGTTTTGGTGCCAAACTAACTCATAAATGAAATAAAAAGCCACTCAAGAGGTCACATAATAATTTATGCATGTCGCAGGGCCCTCCAAGAGGCTTGATGAGTTCCATAAGTGCCATAATGATGAATAAAATCCTCAAAAGTGATGTACAAGGGCCTTGTTTTCCAAACAATAAACCTGTGGTGCTCCCGGTGGGTGTGGGGGCACACCAATAACCTCATGGTTCTCCATATGAGTCGAAGATTCCTGTAGACCATCTGCAAGGGCTCAGATGATGGAATGAATGATGCCATGTCATCGTACAAGTCCTGGGACACCTACCAAGTGCGTGGTGCATTTGTGGGGCCACCTCGGCATAGTGTACCAAATGCATCTTCTTTATCCAAGAGATGGATCTCTAGCAATCTCTGAACATCTCTGGGGATCCATGGAGTGTTGTCTACTGTTGTGGAGGCCCATCGTTCTCTACACACACCCTATATGTGCCAATGCAGCCCTCTAGAAGGTTAGTACCCCGTACAGGGAGACCAAACCCAAATGAACACCATCTGCAATCCTGCATAAGAGCCAATGCGTACCCTAGCCTTCCAGTACAACAAGTCATTAAAGCAATCCGGTAAAAGAGCTTACAAACCATGGACAACAAGTGGACACTTCATAATGGCATGCTCTTCCATAGTGGACTTTGGCATGTGCTAATGTCTCCAAGCTCCAAAGGGGGTTACCTAGGTACCTTAGTAGGTGGTTTATACCTTTATATGGGATAGTATGTCCAAGGTACATCCCTCAAATGGTGGTGGCATGTTATAAAAAGGTGAAATGGAATAGGGAATGAGAGGGGAAACCCTGGGTCACATATTGAGGCATAAGGGTAGCTAGAAAAAGGGAAGGCCACACCTGGGTATATAATGTGGAGGAGGGAGTTATCGTGGCACATGAGGTGCCCCGGCCTTGATTTTTCCACCCTTCATTATGTTGAGAATTCAGTAGAGTAGTGTTTAATTCAATTCTTTAACTATATAACTATTTGTGTTATACTTTAGCTTCTATCTCTTTGATTATTGTTATGACGATAAGCAATACATCAAACAATTACCAATACAATAAAAACAATGATACAATATGTAGGCTATAAGCCAGGGCCAAAACCCCTCCTCCTGAGGGGAAAACCCACAAATCTCTTCTTATAGATGCTTCAATTGAGAATACCAAGACCCTTTACAAAAGACTTTAATACAAAATTACTCAAGATACTTGTCATTATCCCTTCATGCGTTGTCCTTCTTTCTTGCACTATCTAGCACTATCACTAAGAGAGTCTCGGTCTCTTAGTCCTTCACTTCTTGACACACTCCTATAGGCTTCTCTTTCGGTCTTCCACTATCTCCTAACCTCGGCTATCTTCCAGCACTGATTTGTACTTTATTGCACCCTTAACTAAGTTGTGGTAATACTGGAGTTTACTTCGGTCTACACAGAAAATGTGGAATTGATATATCCGAAAACTGTGACCTCCTTTCTTGTTATATAACCCTTAACTTATGTACTGAAATCCGCACTGTGTTATTTCAGAGATGTCTGAATTGGTTGATCTCAAATGAAGTCGCAGTCCTCTTATATATATATAGACTATCTCTTTGCTTTTAGGCCAACGTGATCAAGTGTATGTAGGCCGAATTCTTCAAGGGATAATCCTTCATTTACTTTGAGCCGACTTGAAGGGTATAGTGACAAGCATCTCGGAGTGACTCTTTTACAAGTGTAACACAACTTCATATATATATATATATATATGACTTAATTATATTTATGACTAGATGACAAATCCTAAAAGACATCAAGAAGAAGTCTTTGACCTATATCCGAAAACTATGACCTCCTTTCTTGTTATATAACCCTTAACTTACGTACTAAAATCCGCACTGAGATCCGTACTAAAATATGCACTGTGTTATTTCAGAGATGTCCGAATTGGTTGATCTCAAATGAGGTTGCAGTCCTCTTATATATATAGACTATCTCTTTGCTTTTAGGCCAACATGATCAAGTGTATGTAGGCTGACATCTTCAAGGGATAATCCTTCATTTACTTTGAGCCGACTTGAAGGGTATAGTGACAAGCATCTTGGAGTGACTCTTTTACAAGTGTAACACAACTTCATCTATATATATATATATATATGACCTAATTATATTTATGACTAGATGACAAATCCTAAAAGACATCAAGAAGAAGCCTTTGACCTGTAATATGTTACTTCCTTCATGAAACCCATGAAGTAAGTATCATATTACATTTATTATTCTTTGTCTTCTTTGTTTACATAAAATCATAATTACTAGTCATCATGAAGACCGAACCTAGTTACACTTTTTCAACACTCCCTCTTAACTAGGGAGGTATTCATAATGGTACATGGTCATTCTCAATCTGAAGATATTACATAAGAAGAGTTGGATTTGTAACCCATCTGTTTCTAGAATCATATTAATCCATCATTGTTACATAGCAAGGCCTTGACTAATGGCTCCATCTCTCCAGGAGATCTTGAGCCACAATGTTGGTGAGACCAATGACTATAGACACCATCGTCATTGTTTCTGAGGTACATAACCGGGTGTTCACCGAGTATGACCTCATAGGACTATTCTTATCTAAAAGAATATCCATCCTCGACTACTCTTTATCAGAATGCCATTACCACATTCAAAGAGTATCGGGTGCCAGATGGTTACCAAATCCCAAAATACTTCATTCTTTCTTCCAATGAAGACAAGAATGTGTGCCTATCTCTCCCTCTCACATGGGGAGGATACATCTGCCAAACCAAGCTTGTCTCTCAGATACACAAGCTTCATGTTTGGAAGTGATTTTGTCAATATATCAGCAACTTGTTCATCAATGGAAACATACTGAAGTTGTAGCACACCATTTTGTATTAGTTCTCGAACATAGTGATACTTATTGTTGATATGCTTTGTCTTTCCATGAAACACTGGATCTTCAAACAAACGTATACAACTAGTGTTAGCACATAGAATCACTGCAGGATCCATTAGTGCTTCAAATAAGTCAGATAATAGCTTCTTTAACCAGACCGCTTCTTTGCCTACTTCACATGCTACAACATATTCAGCCTCAGCACTGCTCAAAGCAACAGTGTCCTGCTTTCTGCTTATCCATAAGACCATAGAAGATCTCAAACTGAATCATCCTCCGGTGGTGCTCCTACCATCTTGTTCACTACTCCCCAGTCAGAATTTGTATATCCAATTAATTGGACATCATTCCTTCTATCATATTTTAGACAGTAGTTGATGGTTCCTTGAAGATAACTCATAATGTGTTTTGTTGCCAACCAATGATCCTGCTTTGGTTCTATTTGGAACTGACTAAGGATATTTACAGCAATGGTTCTATTTGGAACTGACTAAGGATATTTACAGCAAAACATATGTTTTGCCTAGTGTTGACCAAGTACATTAGTGAGCCAATTAATTGTCTCTACTTGGAAGGATCCACTTGGCTTGAATCAGAACATGTAAGTCTTTTTAGGTTTATGATCATCGAAGTGGTCATCAGTTTGCAGTCCATCATGTCAAACCTCTTAAACATCTTTATCACATACTTTCCTTGACCTAAAAGTATTTCATTAAGTCCCTACCAGACTTCTAGTCCCAAATAGTAATGCATTAAGTCAAGATCCTTCATATCAAATTTTGCTGCTAGGTGTTCCTTGCATTTTTTAATTCATCCTTCTATACATGTCAGGAGAAGATCATCTACATATAGAAGAATAATTCCCAATTCACCTTTTTCCACTTTGATATATAAGTTTGAGTCAACAAACTTTTCTTAAAGCCTAGTTTTTGAAGATATGCATCCATCCTAGCATACCACGCCCTTGATGCCTACTTGAGGCCATATAGTGCTTTCTTCAACCTGCACACATATGCCTTTCTATCCTTGACTTCAAATCCCAAGGGTTGTTCTATGTAGACTTCTTCATCAATTGTACCATTCAAGCATGCAGTCTTGACATCCATTTGATGGATGTTCCATCCCATTGATGCAACTAGGGAAATTACTGATCGAATCATTGTATATCTTGCAGTAGGAGTAAATGTTTCTTCATAATCGATGCCTTCAACTTAAGAGAAAACTCTGACCACAAATCTTGCTTTATACTTATCTATACTTCCATCAATAGCATGTTTGATCTTATAGATCCATTTGGAAGTAACCACATATTTGTCTTTGGGCCTAGGTAGAATCTCCCATACACCATTCTTCATGATAGATTGGTATTCTACATTCATGGCATTCTTCCATTTGGGATTTTGTACTACTTTTTCAAATGTGGATGGTTTTGCTTCTATAATTTTTGTCATGTATGCAACATACCTGTTAGCACTCTGTAATTTCTTAGGCTGAGGAAGAAATTGACAGAGGTAACCACAAAACCACTTGGAGTCAAGGCTCAGAGAGGGATCTCTCTGTATGTTTTAACTTTGTTTGGATTGGATATTAGGCTAGTTATGAGGATAGGAAGGTTTGTTTTGAGTTTTTGGTTGAGACAACAAAAGAGGGCCACTGGGCTAAATGGAGTCAAAAGGTCAAAGCTGATTTAAATGAAAGAATAACTTAGATCATATGTAATCAAGCAAGGCAGTCATGTCAGTGGATCCTTATAGTTTGTGAGATGGAAGAGAAGAACAAATTAGGGTTCAATACAAATGCAGAGCAGAACTTATCTGAATTCTACATTCAAATTTCAGAAGAAAACATAAATATTGTTTTAAGCCAGAGCAGGGTGTCTAAGACAAATGTTGAACATAATCTTCTTATAAACAATAAGGAAAGAAAACAATATGTGAAACCAGAGAATAACAAATTACATCAAGAAGCACTTCACCACATAATCATGACACAAGAATCTAGAAACAAAAGGTCTTTGTATTCATCCAAAAGAGTCACTTACAACCTACTGAACATCTTTACAATAGATGGTGATATTTCCATGCCATCCTTCCCTTCAGGTCCAACCCTTATCCCATATGGCATTCTATCTTTTATAATTTTCCCCTTACATTCAGATCCTACAGACTAGGGGATCAAATCTCTTCCTTAAGTGTTTTCAAATATTTCTAGAAAATACCTATTTATGTTCTATCCAAAATAGAGATTTGATCTCTTTCAAAATCATGCCATATATCTGAAATCTATTACAATATATTCGATTTTTAACACTTAAAGGGTAAAAATAGCAAAAATTGCCTACTTACTACTATCCTCAAACTGGAAAATACAACAGATTCCAAAAAATAGATTTATACTTTGATCTTCTTTAAAACCCCAATATGATTGAATCTGAGCTTGACAACAGCATGTTGAGGATGAGTCATAACTAGAAGATCGTTCTTGAAGCCTTTGAGATCATTGAGGAATCTGTTTGCCTTGATTTAAGGAGATTTGATGCTTTATGTTCATAACAAAACTTTCGGCAGCTAGTGAGGTCAAATAGAGTGTGTTTAGTTGCCGATATGTTGGGCGTGATTTTCGATAGCTAATTATGGATTCTGAAACGGTTCTTAGCTATGGAAAACTGTAACTGCTCTCGGATTTAATCTAAAATGGTTGAATTTCCCTTTGACCCTGCTTCATTTGTTATAACCACTTCAATTGAGATCAAGGCCAGCTTCGGCTAGGGTATCAAGCTTGAGGTGGGCCTTGTATTTTAGTTTCTTGTGGACAAGCTTGAATCTCAAAACCTTGTTCATGTTCTGCAATTTGCTATTATGTTTGCAAAGCTTCTTGTTCTTGTGCTTTACAATTTCATACTTGATGGCTAACTGATCCAATGCAAAACCAATTTTGATAGATGCTTGTCTAAGAGTCTCATTATCCTTCTTCAGATGTCTCTCTAACACTTTAACTCAGCATTTTCTTCTTTCAGTTTTTGTACCTTAGGCTTTTTGCTAACCTTCTTTTTGATGGTGTTCTAGTTTCTTGAGGGGTTTCCATTTCTACTGTTGATGGCTCTGCTTCCATTTCTATAGCTAGGGGCTCTGAATCAGAATCAGAATATGGCAAATTTAGGATATTTGTTGCTACAGTTTTTCCTTGATTCTCTGCCTTCTTTCCAAACTCTAACTTCCTTTTTGACTTCTTTGATTTTAAGGGAGAAACCTTGGTGGTAGTGTCCACAGGAGACAGTGCTCTTCTCTTCCTTTTACTGGTTTTTGGGGAAGTCAATTCATTTGAGGGAGTTCCTCCTTTGGTTGAACTTCCTGCCCAAATTCTCCCCAAAACGGGAGATAGTCTCAAGTCTTGTTTCTTCTGTTGAGCTCTTCTAAAACTATCAATTTGATTAGCCCATGATGAAAAAGACTGTTGCTAGCTTTCTAAGGCTTGGCCTGAACTTTAGAAGCCATCTTGGTAAGACTCTTGAAAAGGTAAAATGGCATATTTAGAGGTTGCTTACCTGTGAAATGGAGGAGCAACCTAAAGTGGTAGAGCATGGTCCTTCCATATCTCCCCTCACAAGTGATGTAAACCTAAATCATCTTTAGCAATGTTTTTGTTTCTCCTCCAAATAGCTCCTGGGGATATCCTTTTGCCACTTCATATTTTGATGTTATTCTTGGAGGAAAGATCTAAAATCAACCTCTTTGATTGAGGTATTCTTAAACCACCTTTCTCCTTCACCAGGAATCCTAGTTACCAGAAACAGGACGGTTGCCACTGTTCGCGAGAAAAAATGAGGAAGAAACGGAAACCGGACGGAAACGTCATTTTCTACGGCTGTTCTGAAGCCCTTCCTCTTGCGTATGCTTCTTCACTACTTGCCTCTTCACTGCTTGTTGAACGAGATATAGAGAGGGGCCTCGAGGGATCCGCTTATTAATTAAGGATTGAAAACTAACTCGAAGGAATTAAGGATTTAGAAATGGATAGTATTCCCTTAATTAATTAAGTAAAGCGAGAGGAATAGAGTCGAGAATTGGTCTTTAGTCTTCGATAAAGTAGAATACAGTGGATAAATAATAGATAATACAGTGACTGAGGAGCTACATTAACCCTTGAAACAGAAATCATAGGAGCCCTGACCACTGCTAATGGATGGAAGTGCTCACTTTATCATAACCATTGGAGCTAAATCAATTACATTACCATTATTAGGAGAGGTTAGCAAAATTGACAACATAATAGAAGGATTATAACTTTGTAGTCCATTCATCTTTCGAATTATATATATACAAAATGGTAGCAATGCTATTTAATTATATAATTATAGATGTAAGGTGCACAGTTAATACAGTTAATGTAAAAACGTTAATGAAAAAAATTCCAATAAAATATTTTTATTGCTAATAAATTTGGATCCAGCTCTTAAGATGTAAGTTAACTTGGAATTAAATTAGCTCTTAAAAGTGTTGTTGCATTATCTAAAATTTACTCAAATCTATATGAATAGTTCAGTTCACCAAAAGCTTAAAGTGCAGAAGAATGTATATAGTGTACACCTAATTGACTAGGAAGCATAAAAATAGTCAATGAGCATCAATATAGTACTTAAATTATTTAGTCTTTTAATTAAAATTTGGGCTGTAAATTTAGTTGAAATTATACTGAAAATTGAAATTAAATCTGTATTTTTCTTTTTTATTTTTATTTTCTCTCTCCTCGTTTCTTGAATACAAAACCTCCAAACTTCATTTCTCATACTATTTCTGTTTCTTGTTTCATTTCTCGTTTCTCGTTTTTGGTAACATAGCCAGGCATCTCTGTAGTTGTTGCAACACTGGCCTCATCTATTTGCATTACCACAGGCCCAAGCCGAACCTTAAAGCCATCAAAGCTTTTGGCAAATGATTCTGGGATACCTTGATGGTACCCCTAGAGCTTCTGACAGAACCTGTAGCATCCAACCTCCTTGAATAGTTCAAAGGTCCGAGGGTGTGCTTCAAGGTATGAAGTGTCCTGTAATTCCTTTCTCGGAAGGGCATCTCCTGTTGAAATCTTCGTTACCAGGATTCCTGAAAACGCTTTAAAGTAACTGTGCAAATTACAAAGTGGCCAGCATATGTGAAGGCGAATGATGAACATGAAGGTGGGGTAGAATAGTAAGAAATGAGGAAAGAGTCGAAGGATGAAGGGTTTGGGCACCTGTGGGCAACTTTAAAACAATTAGAAACCGACCATTGACCGATTCAAAGCATAGGCTCATGACCGTTTTTTCAGGATCAATTGAAATGGGTGGGCACGATTTAGGGTTATGATTGCTTGATCTGGACAAGGCATAAAGAGTCATAATCCTTTTTTTAAATCCAATGAATGATACCCTGGAGCAGTCCTAGCAGCATAACTACAAATGATGATTTGTGTACAACCGCCGATATGAAAGTGACACGACTCTTTTAAACCCTTGAGATATTCGGGACTTTTGGCAACTAACGATAGGCATGAGTAAGTCGTTTAGCTTCTGAAAGTTTTAACTTTTGGTAGCTAACAGCTATAAGATTTTGACCTTTTAGCTACCAAAAACCAAACTTTCTGTCACAATTAGAACAAAACCAAATTCATAAAAACAACCAATTCGGCCACACTTTAAACCTTCAAAAGCTTATGTGAATGCATCATAATTCCAACCTACCATGTGACAACACTAGGGATACCAGGATATTTGATTTGAAGCATTGGATATACCACTGGACCATTACTCCTGAGCACTTTATCATGAAAACATTTTCAACCTGCTCAGAACAATTCCCAAATAGATAACTGGAGAACAGATGACTATATCATAGGACCCTAACAATACCCAGAGTATTTCTTGGGTTTCTTACTTTCTCTAAATGGCCCCCCTTCGTTGCTTCATGACCTTCTACATCAAGTGGTGTGGACTTCAACCAATTGGATCTTTTCTTGTTTCAGGTATGACCACTAGTTGAATGGGTTCAATGGGACCTTCTTCTTCATGGTGAGATTCCTCAGCTTCTTGGTTCACTTCTTCGTCAAATATTGGAAGATCTTCATCATCACAGTCTGTGGAAAGATCTTTTGATTTCTTGAATGTTATGCTTTCATCAAATATGACATCACGGCTAACTTCTATGTAATGGCCATCCTTTATGTATATTCTATAAGCTGTTGATGAGTTGCTATATCCAACAAATATTCCTTTCATCCCTGAAGGATCCAACTTCTTTCTTTTATCCTTTGGTATGTGGATATATACAGAACAACCAAAGATTCGAAAATGATCTATAGATGGCTTCTTTCCCGTGAATACTTCTTCTGGAGTTTTATTGTCTAGAGATCTATGAGGACATCTATTTTGAATATTGTAACGACCCAACTCGAATTATATGGAACACAGAGATATTAGCATGCATATGAGACCTGCATATGATAGCTATCATATGCATGCTAATATCTCTGTGTTCCATATAATTCGAGTTGGGTCGTTACATACACCCTCTCTTCGGAAAACTTCATCCCAAAGGTAAGTTTTATGTCATATATCATTAATTATATCAATGATTAGTATAATCATATAAGGTTGGTGTATCATAGATGAATTTTCGTTTAATGTGTGAGAACACTTTTAACATTTATGTTTTGATCATTTATTGGGTTACCAATTTAGTAGTTACATTTTGCCCCAACAGTGTCTTCAAGCTATTCTAGAATCATCCTATCCTTCCTAATCTCTTCCGCTCCCATCCTATCCGACCTCTACAGGAATATGCCATGGCATCAGTTTCACTGATCCATCCATAAACCTAGGGGTGTCAGCGTCGATTACGTCGACCTGATTGACCAGTAGGCATCCGACAGTCATCATCACACGTCTATGGGAGCGTGACTCGCACAGTTCTCCCATGACTCCAGGTATTGGAGGATAAACGGTGGGCAACACCTCCACCCCTCCTAGTAGGACCAGGGTCAACACCCTATCCGGGAATCTCAGTGCATCTCAATTGTTCTTGGAGTTTTGTCATCACGCGGTCGGTTTGGTAACAATATTATCTGCAATTTAAAACACTTGTCTACAAATTATAACATATCCATCAATATGTTCAAAACAAATTATTACCCATATAACAATTTCTACACATTCCAAATATGTTGCTATCTATAATATTGATCCATGAGTTTATATAACATACTTGGTTAAAACACTTGTCCACATATGTATCAATATGTTCAAAACAAATTGCTACCCATATAGCAATTTCTACACATTCTAAAATAGGTCTGTAAATTCATTTTCACCCTGAATAGTCAAGTGCCATCACTCTTTTATTCCAACCTCATTATTTTAGGTTGATATGTAAAATTATAGATACCATATCTATAACATAATTCATAATTTATTTTAGTATCCCTATACCAACAATGTTTAAGCAAAACTTTTTTCATATTGGTATCCATGTACCAGCAATGTTTAAGCAATTAATATATTCTCACATGTCATAGTACAAAATCACAATCTTAAGCATTCATCCAAAATAAGGTACGATTTATAAAAATAAGTTTTTAAATGTTTAGAAATATAACCCACAGTTATAAATGTCACATAGGATAATCGAACATGGATATACAAATAATGATGCAACTACCATTTTTATACTATATTAACCGATTAACCTTATAAAAATCACAAGTTGATACTCTAAATCTAGATGGAGGGATGTTCCAACCTTTATGATTACATATATAGAAACGAAATGAATTGAAACAAGAGCACAAAACACTTACTGTTTAGTCGAAGCATGATCTAATTTCTTGATACAGGTTGATAAAGAACTCTAAAACACAAAACTACAAATGGATCCAACCAATCTTTTAATTCTTGTTATTTATTTGTCTTTTAAGTCTAATTATATTTGATCTGTAATCTGGATCCCAAGAGATAATAATAATATTAACTTCTTTATCATGTTATTTCAGCTCATCTTCAGCCTAAAATCTAGAAGCCAAGGAATAGGGTTTTGCAGGGCTAATCATTAGGGTTATGCTGGAAATGGAGGAAGAGTTAATTGACTACTCTAAAGATCCCTTAGACAGAGGTTTATTTTTATAAAAGGCATTTGTCATTGCTTGAAAATGCATTATTCACTTTGCATTATACTTGGTCTACTAAGAGTGTCATGTTTTCAACAAGATGTCAATTGTTAATAAATAATAATTTCCTCCTCTTTCAATAAGAAATTCACAATTTACAAGATATGCATAGTCACAGTATTAGTATGTTACAATTTTGATATAGTCTTTTTACTTTCAAGTTTCACCCTTTAGAGTCTTAACTCTAGCTAGGACATTACCAGCTTTACCATCATTCCTTAAACTATTGTTTCATTTCTATTATATGGACTCATTTAATCCAAACACATAACACATCATTGGTATACCCTCTTCTTTTTTCACATCAATCGTTTTCTCATTAGTCATTAAGCCTCATATTATCGTCAAATGTATTGTAATATCCCCTTTCAGGGTTATCTCTAAAACACAAGCAAACTCCAACCAGAGATGGACAAGGAGGGCATTTACCAGATATTTCACCTCTGAAAAGAGGGTGAGATCTGGAGGCTATCTGGACCTTTCCAGACTCTGTCTAAGAGTATGGGGAAAACACACCAAGCGGTATAGTAACTGGAATGCTCGAGGAGAAAAATAACAGTAGTGCAAGCATACAATAGCATATATATAGAACATGTAACAGATACTCAAGAAATGCAAAGAGAATGCTGAGCCATTTTATTATGCTGAGAAATATAAGTGAGTGCAATAGGTGATCAGAGTGATGGCACCTAGACTTGCACAAGGCAAGTGAAGAAATACTCTCAGAATGCTGATGTAATGGCTGCTCTCTGATTTGCGTCCTAGCTGCTGGAAAACTGCCGTGTAGCTGCTACTGTTGGAACAAGATGAGTATATGGGGTTGCTCCCCTACTCGGAATAAGATGAAACTCTGGAGTCGGCCTCTACCCACCAAACCCAGAAAAGCCCAGAGAACGTTTCTGGAATGGCCGACCCCCGAAAATCACCCCCTTGAGGATCTACACTATCCTCCAAGGCTCTGCGCTGACACAGAAGGGAATCCACCAAAATACTGCCTCAAACTCTGCCAAAATCCTCCAGTAGGCAAGGGCTGGCCCCTTGCTCAATCTCAAAGCTCGAAACCTCCAAAAGACACCCAATCTGGAGCTCCCAAGAAATGGACTACGTCCTCCCTCTCAGAACTGCGCAGTCTATGAATGCACTGCTCCTCCACAAAAGCCAAACACCAATCCTCCTGCAAAACACTGATGGGACAACCTCACCCGAGCAGGCACTCGAAGTCCCCTGGGGCTGAGGGTGAGATCTCCAAACGAAGACACTCGGTGCACTAAACAGTGCTGCAGACTAGCTAAACAACCAGCGTGCTCAAGAAGTCGAAATGACCAACTCAATATCATAAACATCGAATGACCAAAATGAGGAGGCTCTCCTGCTTTTATAACGTTGGCCTCTCTCTCAAACCCTAGGCCCATCATCTCCAATGTAGCCTCTCTTGGCCCCACGCTGCCAACTCACCCTGTGCAGTTCCTCCATGTGCTCTAGTGGTTCCCCACTCTACGTGGTCTCTTTGCCCCCCTTGGCCCGCTTAAGTTACAACGTTGTGTCTACTAGGGAGTGAACTTTATGTTTAGAGTGAGTTATGTTCTCCTTTCACCCACTTTATTTTTATTTTAACTTTATAAAGGCAAAATTAATCAAAATTAATATTTCCAATTAGCTGCTGCTAATTGGGAATATTACAGTCCTCCCCGCCAAAAATTGCTTGTCCTCAAGCAATTCCTAAACAAGCATCCGCTCTAGCTGAGGCTCCCCACCATCACTGTAAAATGTGCCTGGGTCCCAAATGCACCACTGAATCTTCCCTGTCCTCTGTATCACCCTGATATGGAGGGATCTCTTAGTGCCGGGATCCAAAACTGATCTCTCACTATACCAACAAACAAACAATCCTCCCGAATCCCAACGCCACCATGGCCAATCATCATCCAAGTCCCACGGCTCAGGTTGCGCACTGCCTCTGGCTATAGCTGATGCCCCATGAAGTGAAGCCCGCCAACAAGCATCAATGCTCCCTAGCTCCTGCAGTGCTGTACCTCTAACTGTATAAGTTGCCCCACCAACTGCATACCAACTCATCACCTCTGTCCAATCCAAGTCCTGACTCAATCCCGTGCTGATCCTGCCCTCCTGAAATCGGGATGGAGTGCTGAAGAAATGATGACCTGGGCCCCACTGCCAACTGGAATCCGTAACATCGGCTATGTCTGAGGGCCCCTTCTCTGTTGTGCTCCCTACAAAGAAAATCGTACCATCAAGGGGGTACCAACTCATGGTCTCTCGCCAATCCATCCTGGAAGAAGAATCTAATGTAGCAACAACTGTACACGGTACATGCCTGGAGTGTTGTCGCCAGCCCGTAATCAACTCACACTGCTCTGCCCTGCTTGCTAATGAAAGCTGCCTGTAGAAGGAAGCCCCTCTCTCTATAATGGACCAAAGTGGGCAAGATGTGCTACAAGCCCCATTGATGTGCTCCTGGAGAGTACTACTCACTGAAAGTACTGCAGCTCGGCCGACTGTACATACATCTATCTGTACCTCATCAATGTGTCGGCCCAAATATGGATGCTCCACCATCTCCAACAACTCATCCCTCTCATCGGGAATGTGAAGCTCCTGCCGTCCCCTAGCCCCCTGCAGAAATATCCCATCAACCTCCAACATCTCTAGAGGATATGGATCTACAACTGCTGTCACCGTACACGATGTCAGTGCATCTGACTGCTCCTCCTTAATGGCTGACCCTAAGGTTAGCCGCATACCCATCACGGACTTGATGTGAGCCTCCATCTGGCTCTCCCCCAAAGGACTATCATGCATCATGTGCATAGTATCCTCCTCTGCTGACTCAGGCTCCATCATATGCTGCTCTGGCTGAATCGTCACAAGTGACTCATCGCCCAGAGTATCTCCCGTAGAGTCCTCTGACTACTCATCCTGGACACTAAAATGCAGCGCCGGTCTACTGTCATCATCTTTGCATGACTGCTCTCGCTCCCCAGAAGCATCCTCAACTGATCCTATGGACTCAGATAAAGAAGAGTCCTCACCCTAGCATACAGAAGGAATGCCCTCCTGTTTTACCTCCGCCACCTCATCTGCATTGAATATGCCATCGACCCTCTCGATAAATGTGTCGATACATTGTTTGGAGCCCAGACACATACTGGGATGCTACCTCTGCTGTACCCAGTATCCTTTGCTCATGCATGATCTCGACATGCCCTGAGGGAAAAGTGACGCATGTCTCCCTCATGACCCGCTCCCCAAGCGTAGGCTCAGCGATGACTGATGTGCCACCCCTGCATAGGATTACCTCATCCCCTAACCTGTGGCTATCAACTAGCACCCCAACCCAGTGCCACTGCTGAGAAGTCTCTCCCCTAGTGTGCTAAGTGTCATCCAAATATCTTGGGTGAGCCTCGCGTACCCCGTTGCTCATGCCCAAAGTGCCAAAGGACAATGACAAAATCGACTGTGCCCATGAGTGATGTAGAAGAGGGTCAGGTGCGTGAGTCCCCACAAATACCGTCAAGTATCGCTCATCTGTCTCCTCATCGATCCTGGGTGAAATACCCCCGAAGGTAAGCCTGGTGTCCTTGTCCGTGAGTCTCCCTGGAGGCAATGCTCTAAGACCCTGCTGTGCAACACTGTATGCCCTCGCATACCACCAATCATTCATGTACTCCTCGACATGCCACTGCACACTGAGGCATACCCCTGTACACTGCTGGATACCCCCTACTACTGTTGTACCACCCTGTACCGTCTCGTCCCTGGTCTATGTCAAGACATCGGTCACTCCCCGTGTGTTCTCAACATGAAGTAGAACACTCCTACTCCACAATGCAATCACACACACTATGGTACACCGCCATGCGACTCCATGCCCACCGGTAGTCCACTGCTCAATGCTAGAGGCTCCACACACCCCTGGATGTGATGACCTAGAGTTGTGTCTCTACATGTTGGACCACCCCCAATCAGTATCATCATCTCCACTGTCGCATCGCTATATCCGCAGACGAATGGATCATCACTCCAAACCCTCCCCGAGGGGTCCGAGAAGTGAATCTCCCTATGTGTCAGTAGTGGTACCACCACTGCTCGACTCCGCTGTGACCTTTGTGCCCCACACAAAGGTGAAGAACCCTTGGCCCCATACAAGGCACCATCTGGTGGCCTGCCAATGCCACCTCCTCCGACAAGCCTCTGCCAAGGTATGTTGATCACTCTGTGACCCCGTGTACAAGTGTCATACCAAGACAACCTAGGGAGTCTGTCCATAAATTGGTTGGCCACTAGAGCTGACCGAAACTCCCCTAGCAAATGCGCATGCTCAACTGCTAGGCCAACTGTACCCTCCAAGACATAGTCAACCAACCTGCCTGGGAAACGACAGGTAGTCCCGCCTAGATCCCAATGCCAATCTAGGGTTCCTATATTCCCAGCACCTGGAAACTCCTGCTAAACTACACCCGAGTCCACCACTATCATCATGACCCACTCCACTAGGTACCAACTCAAAATCTCTTACCATCCCACCTCAATATGTGGATGTTGCACCCTGTGCAACTCCGATCGTCTCATCCTGCTAACCAAGTCAACGTATGAGATCTGACTAGGTGGCTCGGCCTCTCTCTCTCCAATGGAAAGAGGTGACCCAATAATGCTGCTAGCCCCGTCTATGCATGCCTGAAAGGGCTGCTCTGACAATCCAATGTGCCCTCTAGCTGTACCATTAGGGAATCCAACCGTTCCCCAATGTGGGCCAACTTGGCCGCTGACTCGACACAAACCACTCTCATGCCCTCTAGCTCCTCGTTCTGTAACAAAATAGCCTCTCATACTAATGTGGCCTTCCCTTTCAAAACTAGAAGGTCGGCTCGAAGCTGATGACACTACTGTGTGCGACCATCATCCAATACCTCTGTATCTTCTAGTGCCTCATCAAAGGTGGATACATCTCCTAGCACCTCACCCATCTGTCGCACGCTGCTACCACCCGAAAACTCGGACACTACCACGGTCATCACCTCAATGGATGGCACTACTGGGGTAAGTTCTACTAAGATGTCATCCGATATGGTCAAAGAAGTCTCCAACACAGGTGACCCCTACGTCATATTGGGTGTATCCAAATGCTCCCCATGATCCTGTGTGCCTTCATCCTCCAAGTGCGAGGTAGCCATTTTGATGTCTTCCCCCTCCGTTATTTGGTCAAGATGGAAAGAGGTGTCCATCTTTTCCACCCAATCCCGAACCGTGCAATCGATGGATCCATAATGTATGGGAAAAGGTGTCCTTCCAATGGTACGCTGCAACTCTGAACTCTGCATGCTAGATCCCCCACTGTTACTTCCCTCTTCATCCCGCCTGAGATGACAGTAATCTCTAAAGGGCAAAGCTGCTCTGAAGTTTTCCCCCATGGACTGCCATTCGCGGAAATAATCTCCCAAGGGTATATGATCATGCCTCCTACCTCCATCACTCGGTACTGGAGGTAAGAATGTAGGCATCATGATCCTAGTTGGCCTACTGAATGCTGGTAAATGCTGGTCACACTGTTGTGAGAACCCCATATTTTCCACCTCTACTGCCTTTGGTGGGTAAGATTTTGCCTACCCTTTTGGTTCATAGGAAAAGATCCCCACAGCTGAGCCAAGACAGACGCTCTGATACCACTGTAATATCCCCTTTCAGGGATATCTCTAAAACACAAGAAAACTCCAACCAGAGATGGACTGGGAGGGCATTTACCAGATATTTCACCTCTGAAAAGAGGGTGAGATCTGGAGGCTATCTAGCCCTTTCCAGACTCTGTCTAAGAGTATGGGGAAAACACACCAAGTGGTATAGTAACTGGAATGCTCGAGGAGAAATATAACAGTAGTGCAAGCATACAATAGCATATATATAGAACATGTAACAAATACTCAAGAAATGCAATGAGAAAGCTAAGCCATTTTATTATGCTGAGAAATATAAGTGAGTACAATAGGTGATCAGAGTGATCGCACCTAGACTTGCACAAGGCAAGTGAAGAAATACTCTCAAAATGCTGATGGAATGGCTGCTCTCTGATCTGCGTCCTAGCTGCTGGAAAACTGCCGTGTAGCTGCTACTGTTGGAACAAGATGAGTATCTGGGGCTGCTCCCCTACTCGGAATAAGCTGAAACTCTGGAATCAGCCTCTACTCACCAAACCCAGAAAAGCCCAGAGAGCGTTTCTGGAATGGCCGATCCCCGAAAATCACCCCCTTGAGGATCTACGCTATCCTCCAAGGCTCTGCGCTGACACGAAAGGGAATCCACCAAAATACTGCCTCAAACTCTGCCAAAATCCTCCAGTAGGCAAGGGCTGGCCCCTTGCTCAATCTCAAAGCTCGAAACCTCCAAAAGACACCCAATCCGGAGCTCCCAAGAAATGGACTACGTCCTCCCTCTCAGAACTGCACAGTCTATGAATGCACTGCTCCTCCACAAAAGCCAAACACCAATCCTCCTGCAAAATACTGATGGGACAACCTCACCCGATCAGGCACTCGAAGTCCCCTGGGGCTGAGGGTGAGATCTCCGAACGGAGACACTCAGTGCACTAAACAGTGCTATAGACTAGCTAAACAACCAGCATGCTCAAGAAGTCGAAATGACCAACTCAATATCATAAACATCGAATGACCAAAATGAGGAGGCTCTCCTCCTTTTATAACGTTGGCCTCTCTCTCAAACCCTAGGCCTATCATCTCCAACATAGCCTCTCTTGGCCCCACGCTGCCAACTCACCCTGCGCAGTCCCTCCACGTGCTCTAATGGGTCCCCTCTCTACGTGGTCTCTTTGCCCCCCTTGGCCCACTTAAGTTACAACGTTGTGTCTACTAGGGAGTGAACTTTATGTTTAGAGTGAGTTATGTTCTCCTTTCACCCACTTTATTATTATTTTAACTTTATAAAGACAAAATTAATCAAAATTAATATTTCCAATTAGCTGCTGCTAATTGGGAATATTACATGTATCTTATTTTTTTTAACGGTGTACAATTATTATCTTTAATATTTCCCTTTAAACGTTTTTTCAGTTTATCACTTGCTACTCTTAACGAATTAGGAGTGTTCACAACTCCTTATAGGTCATTGTTTTGACCCTTATCAATCATGCTGCCTATATCCCTAAGAGAATTCTTCTTGATATAAAACATCCCTTCACTTCCTTATACCAGATATTCCCAATAGTCCAAACATGAAATCTTTTCAAATAAAATATTTGAAATTATGCAATAAGTATTGCTAAACAGATTATATAGCACCAAGGATAGGTCAGAAGCCATTTACAAACTTCTGGGACTTCCCAGAAAACACTCTTTCATTAGCTTCATCCTCATCCTTGTATTCATAAATAACGCTTCATTTCTACTCTCTTATCACATTTGTGGAGCTCTATGCAGTCTTTTGAGACTACTGCTACACATATTATGTTATTATGAGTCCTAAATGACTGCCATACATATAGAAAACATCACATTGTTTAAGAGAGATACATCTTCCTTGCCAAAATTACTTAACTTTCTCCTAGCATAGCACAGGATACTTCCGTGATGACGGCCTCTTATTTGGCCACGTTAGGACAAAATCTATGGTATTTGATGAGGGTGGAATATTTTATGGTTGTTCTTCACTTTGATAGGAACCCCATCAATGTAGCTATATGTCACTTCATTACTATTGTGCCATTTGTATTTTAATATTTTATTTTCATAGTTTTACGATGAAAATGGCTTAAGCGCATTCTTTGTATTGCACTGACCCAATATACACAGCTTAGGTGCATTGCTTGCAAAAGCACAGTTTCGTATCCACTCCTATTCTAGAAATTGTAAGGGTGAATGGTGAACAACGATTTTATATATATATATTTTGTAAATGATGGTTAATTAGAAAGTTAAGGTTATTAGCATGCATATGAGACCTGCATATGATAGCTACATATGCATGTATCACGTGCACGACACTAGTACTTGCACTAAGCAATTATGAAAAGAAACTCGGTGTAGAGTAAGGAGTGAATTATTGAAGTATTGAGTAACTCCCTAACTCACCATAATATAATGAAAACTAACACTTTGTTCAAAGAAAATTAAAAGCATTGACTTATGCAAATAAATGATGATATTTTAATAAATCCAAGATATTTAATAAATAATAATATTTTAATAAATCTAAGATATTTAATAAATAATATTATTTTAATAAATCCAAGATATTTAATAAATAATAATATTTTAATAAATCTAAGATATTTAATAAATAATATTATTTTAATAAAACCAAGATATTTATTAAATAATAATATTTTAATAAATCTGAGATATTTATTAAAATATAATATTTTTAAGATATTTATTAAAAGATCATATTCTAATAAATATCAGAAATGGAGTTTGTGTATAAAAGGAGAAGAGGGGTAAACTTGATGGGCATGGGTAGTGAAAGGGAAAACTGACCCGAATGCTGTCAGAGGAGTTCTAAACTGCATGGGACATACGCAGTGAGTTCGAGAGTTCTAACAGAGTTATGGAATGCTCTTAATTGTTATTGGAGTTTTGGGCACGAGGGCCGGAAGACTTGTCTTCTGGATCTGGGGACCGGAGAGGTTGACCTCAGATAGGCAGGGAGGAAAACGGCAGTTTGGTAACGGAAGCTGGAGCTATGGTGGATCAGGGACATCTTCAAACACGGTTCCAGGTAAGTATCAATTAGTCAATCGATATATATTTTGTTCAAAAATCCCACTCTGAATGGTGTAGTATGAATTTTGTGAATAATTGTAAATTTTGAAAATTAAGGGCTTTACACTTATGTATTTTGTAGATGATGGTTAATTAGAAAGTTAAGGTTATTACAAATATAGACTGCAGTTTTAGTTGTTTCTCCCCATTAAAAATTTGTCAGACCTTGATCATGAATCATTGCTTTTACACTTTCTTCAATGGATCTATTCTTTCTTTCTGCAACATCATTTTGTTCAGGATAGTATGGAACTATCAACTCCCTCTTAATCTCTAACTGCTTATAGAATGCTATGATCTCCTTGGATGTATATTCTCCTCCATTATCAGATCTGAAGATTTTGATCTTTCTTTCTGTAAGATTTTCAACTTCAGCCTTGAATTCTTGAAACTTTGTGAAAACTTCATCCTTGGTTTTTAACAGATAAGCGCAGGACTTCCTTGAATGATCATCTATAAAGGTGACATAGTATAAATGACCACCAAGATATTTTGGAGTCATTGTTCCACACATATCAGAGTGGATGAGATCCAGGATATCTTTTGATTGTGAAGTACTGCTTCCAAATGGTCTTTTGACATTCTTGCCTAATGCACATCCCTTGCAGGCTCCTTCATGGTCTTGTTTAAGATTTGGGATTCCATTTACAATGGAGCTTAGAGAGGGAAGGATTTTGAGATGGAGATGAACAAACCTTCGCTGCCATAGTTCACAGGGATTGATTTCAACGTGAACTAGGGCTTGAGCTAAAGGGGAGATCAATATGTAGAGCTCCCTTCTCGAATGCCATGTAGAAATTTTATAACCCAACCCCGGTTTTTCAGTTTCTCCTTATTTCTCCCATAAAGTTAAATACTCATTCCCATAGCCATACATTCAACAAGCTGGACAAATAAATATTTTCTGAAAATACAAATTCTGGAAATGTCACAGTACTAAAATGCAGAAATAAAAACTCAGAAAAATAAATCAGCCACACAGAATTTTGACACGCTGATTTTTTGTAAATATGACCCTGGAAAAACCCCCTACAACTCTTGGGGAAAACCAGTTCGAAAGCTCTCTTTCATTTCTGATAAATATCTTTTACAGTGAGACAGAAATACACAGTAAAAAATTAAAACAACCTCTTAAATGTACTTATCTCGAAAACCATGCAAAACTCCACCTCAATTTTTGTGCCCACAAAAAACAGAAATTACAAAAAACTGTGCAGCATTAAATGTTGTACGAATAGCATAGAAAAACGTGTTGTACAGCTATACGACCTCCTCGAAAAAAGTGCTATATAGAACTGTTGTACTGCTGCCTCGATTTCCATGCTGTATGACTGCCTTAAACCTGCTGTACGGCCTCGATTTCTGTGTTGATTTTCTGCTGTACGGAAATCAGAAAAATAGTCCCTCAAATTGTTGTACGGCCTCCTTGGGAATCGTGCTAATATAGCAATAATAAATGTTGCTCTTCTCTCCTCGATTTTCATGCCCTCTTTGCCTTGAAAACCATGCTCTGTCTTTGCTATACTAATTTGCTGAATCTCCTTGATGCTAACCTCTTCCTCTCACTCCTCACAAATATCCTTTGCTTTTTCTCCTCCTCTCTCAATCTGCTCATGAAAGAATGAATGACCTTTTCCCTCCCTTTCCTTCTTTAACTTAACCCTAAGTGACTTTTGGGGAATCCTTAAATCTAATGGCTGAGATAGCTTTAGATCTAGGACTGAGATTAAATGCTCATTTAAATCTCACTTTTTATTTTTTAATTCACCCCACTTTAATAAAGACCCACTTAGTCATTTATTTCCAAAGTCACTTTTCACTTTCTAATTTCACATTGACTTTATTAAAGTCACTTAAAAATTAGACTTCAGTAACTTTATCACTTAAAGTCACTTTTAAATTAGATTTGACATTATAACTTTATAAAGTCACTTTAGGAGAGAAATTAAATTCTTTTGGACACTTTTCCCTAGGCCAAAGATCAAAGCCTTAGGGAACCACTTGTCCTTCGGTAACCAAATTCCAACATGCCAATAACCCATCTTGTCTCTGAAGTAGACATGCTTGCCCCGTGGTAAGGCTTTGGTAAGAATATCTGAATCTTGCTCATCAGTGGGAATATACTGAAGCTTCACAGCTCCCTTTTGAACATAGTCTCTGATGAAATGATATCTGATGTCGATATGCTTTGACCTGTCATAAAACATTGGATTCTCCGTGAGTTTAATGCAACTCTGATTATCACAGTATATCACTGAAGGTCTCAACGGCTAACCAAATAAGCCAAACAATATCTTGCGAAGCCATATGGCCTCACAACTAGCTAGACTGGCTGCCATGTACTCTGCTTCCGTTGAACTCAATGCTACTAACTACTGCTTTCGGCTGAAACATGACACCACTGCCGAACCCAACCCAAAACAACACCCTGAAGTGCTCTTCCTATCAGAAGCACAACCTTCCCAATCAGAATTAGTGTAACCTGCCAATCTCACTCCATCCCCCTGCCTATAAGCCAGACCATAATCCACTGTCCCCTGCAAGTACCGCAAAATGTGTTTTGCAGCAACCCAGTGCACCCTCCTGGGCTCACACATGAACTGGCTCATCATGTTGACTGCAAAACATATATCTAGTCTAGTGTTGACCAAATACATCAAGGAACCAATCAGCTGTCTATACAATGTGGGGTCCACCAATTCGGAATCTGAAGCATGAAGCTCCTTCCAGTTGGTGATCATCGGTGTTGACATGGGTCTACAATCCTCCATGTGGAAACTGCCAAGGATGTCCACAATATACTTCCCTGCCCCAGGAAGAAATGCCCCTCCTCCTGCCACACCTCCAAACCCAAAAAGTAATGCATCAAGCCAATGTCCTTCATCTCAAACTTCCATGCAAGATCTCTCTTGCACTGCTCTATGAGTCTCTCTGCACCCGTAATGACGAAGTCATCCACATACAACACCAGAATGAGAGGCTCCTCACCTATCACAATAAAGTAAACGTTCGGATCTGCATCACTCTTTGTGAAACCCATCTCATGCAAGTATGTATCTATCCTAGAGTACCAAGCTCTAGAAGCTTGCTTCAGGCCATAAAGGGCCTTCTTCAGCCTGCACACATGGGACTCCTTCCCATGCTCCTCAAAGCCCTGTGGCTGCTCAATCATCAATGTACACCTCCTTCTGTATGAAGCCATTGAGAAATGCGGTCTTCACATCCATCTAGTGGATCTTCCAACCCATCTCTGCTGCTATCGATATGATGGAGCGAATCGAAGTATATCAAGCCACGGGAGCGAAAGTCTCCTCATAATCAACTCCCTCTACCTGGGAGAACCCTCTAGCCACAAACCTTGCTTTGAATTTCTCAATGCTGCCATCTATAGCATGCTTTACCTTGTAAAGCCATCTGGAAGTAACCACAGATTTGCCCTCAGGCCTCGACACCACCTCCCAAACATCATTCTTCATGATAGAAGAATACCCCTCCTGCATGGTCTCTCTCCAGACCTGCTGGCTAGCTGCCTCCTCATAGCTAGAAGGTTCAGAGTTAATGATGTTGGCAACCATTGCCATATAGCTACAAAAGCTATCAGGTGGTCTGCTCTCTCTGACCGGCCTCTTAGGCTCAGCAACAGATATGGCCTCTCTCAAGGTATCCTAAAGCCACTTGAGCTTCCTCTTCCCTGAGCACACTTCTCCCACCGGAGAATGAAACTCCTCCTCCTCATCATCAGGAGCTTGAACTCCTGACTGTCTGTCTGCTGTCCTCCTGCCTAAACCTGAACCTGTAGACGCTGAAGTACCGTGTGAACTGTTCATCAATGGACTCCCTAGTGAACTGCTCTGCGAACTACTCTGCATGCTGCCCGAAGCACCACCCCTCTGACTCTATGAGCCACTGCTCACTGATGGACCTGACACCATAATCGATGTACCTCCGGATCCTCCTAATCCCTGACCACTGGATCCCTGTGACTGACTCAGCTGCTCCTGAGGGTCTGACTGATCCAAATACTCTAACTCTCATGACCTCCTGAAAGCACTGTCCTCCTCGAACTTCACATCCCACCTGACAACAACTCTCCTATGTGCAGAAATATAAATCCGAAAGGCTTTCGAGGTCTCACTATGACCCACAAAGATACCTTTCTCTGCGGTGGGCTCTATTTTGGTCCTCTTCTCCTTGGGTACGTAGGAGTAAGTAATACACCCAAAGATACGAAGATGACCAATATCAGGCTTCTTCCAAGAAAAAGCCTCCTCCGGAATCACATGCCCCAAGGCACGATGCGAACTCCTGTTCTGCAACTATACAGCAGTGCTGCAGGCCTCTGCCCACAAAAACAATGGTAACCCCTGATCATGTAGCATGGCTTTGGCAGCCCCTCCGATGGATCTTTCTTCCTCTCCGCAACCTCGTTCTGTTGGGGGTTGTAAGGAACAGTGAACTCCCTCCTAATGCCTGCCTCCACACAATAATCAACAAACTCACCAAGGGTGTACTATCCTCCATTGTCCGACCTCAGGGACTTGATCTTTCGACCTATCTGAGTCTCCACAAGAGCTCTGAACTCCTAAAACCGCTTGAAGACCTCACTCTTGGTCTTCAAGAAATAAATCCAGGTCCTCCTGAAGTGATCATCAATGAATAATACATAATACTCGTATCCACTCAAGGAAACATGAGACATCCGACCGCTCACATCAGAATGAATCAAATCAAGTATCCCAGTCGATCTGTTGTCACTGCTGGGAAAAGGGGATTTGGCAAACTTGCACATCGCACATCCTCTGCATGTATCAAAGCGATCAGTACTAAAATCTAGCACACCTGTAGTGATCTCCCGCAATGTCCTCAAGGCTCCATGATACATGTGACCCATCCTACGGAGCCAAATCTCACACAGCTCTGAACTGCTAGCTCTGCTGTCGGTACTACTGCTCAATGCCAAAAGGGGCTGAAATGCCCTTGGGATATATCAGCACCTATCCTCTCCTGAACAATATCTCATATCCTTTGTCCTCCAATGCTGAGATGGATATGAGGTTCTTCCTCATCCCTGGCACATATAGAACATCTGACACCTTCAAGGGAGGTTTGGGTTCTCTATCAAATGTCAATGTCCCCACACCGACTGCTCTAACAAAGTTGTCATCTCCGAGTACTACCTCTATATCAGTGCCACTCTTAAAGCTCTGACAAGTACTCACAAACTCCTGTCATATGACGTGAAGCCCCACTGTCAACATACCTGATACCTAAAGATGCTCTGCTAGTGGAGGGAAATGCACACTCCCTCTCAACCTCCGTGGCAGGTGATCCTGCACTAGTGGATTCACAAGCAATGAACCCAAACTCCCAGTCAAAGCTATCTGTAAAGTCCTCTATCTCCGCTGATGCTGCCATGCTCTAGTTCTTCCCCTTCTTCTTCTTCTCCGGAAACACAATTGCATAGTGTCCCATCTTCTGACAATTCCAACACTTCACCTTGGAATAGTCCTTCTGCGTGTTCCCCTGTTTACCTTTACCTTTGCCTTTGCCCCCACCAACAATTGTGGAAGCTTGCTTCTTTCCCTTGCCTTTCTTGCCTCCTGCCAACAGTGCTACATCCTCATCCTACTCAACTGGTTTGGCTGCCCCAAGCTGGCTCTTTTTTATTTCTGTCTGTATGCAATCATCCCAGAACCTCTCCCAAGAGGGAAGGGTCTCACATGCACAAACCCCATCAGCAAAGTTCAGCCATATACTGGGAAGGCCATTCACTGCAATCCGCACCAACTCAGTGGGTGGAATGACCTCTCCAACTGCTGCCAATGCATCTCTCACATTAGTAATCTTTGTGAGATATCCAACTGCACTCTCAGTGTTGCCCATCTTAATGGTATTCAACTTCTCTCTTAGGACCATTTTCCTGTTCTCATTGGTACTCTGGTAGAGATTGGTCAATGTTGTCCACATCTCATGAGCATATCTCTTTCCTCTCACATGAGGAATGCAATGGTCTTTGATTTCATCTAGAATCAGTCTTTTACCCTTGTTATTCTTCTTATTAAATGCTGCCAACTGAACAGCATCAGTAGGCACATTAACAGGGTTCTGTGCGGTATGTACCATGATATCTCAGACTTCTCCCTCCTCAAAGATGCTCTACATTCTCTCCTTCCAAACATTGTAGTTACTATGCCCATCCAACCTATCCTCCACCGTCAAGCACAAAGACATGCTTGTCGTCCTAATAAACTGAAAATAACACTGTTGTAGTAAAGGTATTGTTTTCTGTGTGAAAAATCAATTTGCTTTGATTTTTCTTCTTGTTGTCCCAAACTGCACTTTTCAACAATCGAGCTTTGATACCATGTAGAAATTTTATAACCCAACCCCAGTTTTCAGTTTCTCCTTATTTCTCCCATAAAGTTAAATGTCCATTCCAATAGCCATACATTCAACAAGCTGGAAAAATAAATATTTTCTGAAAACACAAATTCTGGAAATTTCACAATGCTGAAATGCAGAAATAAAAACTCAGAAAAATAAATCAGCGACACAGAATTTTGACACGCTGATTTTTTGTCAATATGACCCTGGAAAACCCCCCTACAACTCTTGGAGAAAACCAATTCAAAAGCTCTCTTTTATTTCTGATAAATATCTTTTACAGTGAGACAGAAATACACAGTGAAAAATTACAGCAACCTCTTAAATGTACTTATCTAGAAAACTGTGCAAAACTCCACCTTGATTTTCGTGCCCACACAAAACAGAAATTACAGAAAACTGTCAGCATTAAATGTTGTACGGACAACATAGAAAAATGTGTTGTACAGTTGTACAGCCTCCTCGAAAACATTGTTGTACAAAACTATTGTACGGCTGCCTCGATTTTCGTGCTGTACGGCCTCAATTTCTGTGCTGATTTTCTACTGTATGGAAATCAGAAAAACAACCCCTCAAACTGTTGTATGGCCTCCTTGGGAATCTTTCCAATATAGCAGCAATAAATGTTGTTCTTCTCTCCTCGATTTTTGTGCCCTCTTTGCCTTGAAAACCGTGCTCTGTCTTTGCTGTACTGATTTGCTGAATCTCCTTGCTGTTGTCCTCTTCCTCTCACTACTCAGAAATATCCTTTGTTTTTTCTCCTCCTCTCTCAATCTGCTCATGAAAGAATGAATGACCTTTTCCCTCATTTTCCTCCTTTAACTTAACCCTAAGTGACTTTTGGGGAATCCCTAAATCTAATGGCCGAGATAGCTTTAGATCTAGGGCTAAAATTAAATGTTCATTTAAATCTCACTTTCTATTTTTTAATTCACCCCACTTTAATAAAGACCCACTTAGTCATTTATTTCCAAAGTCACTTTTCACTTTCTAATTTCACATTGACTTTATTAAAATCACTTTAAAATTAGACTTTAGTAACTTTATCACTTAAAGTCACTTTTAAATTAGATTTGACTTTATAACTTTATAAAGTCACTTTAGGAGAAAAGTTAAATTCTTTTGGACACTTTTCCCTAGGCCAAAGATCAAAGCCTTAGGGAACCACCTGTCCTTCGGTAACCAAATTCCAACATGCCAATAACTTTGGCTTGATTTATATTTGAAGATTTACCCTAAACAACAACCTTTCCATCAATGAAAACTATTCTATCTCCTTTTTCTTCTAAGCTTGAAATTGAGAGCACGTTTTTATGCAAACCTGGAACAAATAGAATATTGTTAAGGTGGATATTGCTTTTGTCTTCAAGCTTGATTGATGTAGATCCAATACCTTTTACTGGATAACTGTTGTTGTCTCCAATTTCAACAGAATAAGTGGTTTTTCCTTTTGCTAGATTCTTTAATTTTTTTGGATGGCCAATCATGTGTCTTGAAGCACCACTGTCAATTACCCAAATGTCTTCTTCTTGAAATGTATCGAAGAAGGCTAACAAAAGACCTTCATCTTTTATGATTGACACTTCCTTGGAAGAGAATAAAAGATTCCTGAACTTCTTAAAACCTTCCTTGAGAATTCAATAGGGCAGTGTTTATTTCAATTCTCTAACTAGACAACTGCTTGTGTTATACTTTAGCTTCTCTCTCTTTGAATATTGTTATTACGATAAGCAATACATCAAACAGTTACCAATACAATAAGAACAGTGATACAATATGTAGGCTATAAGCTAGGGCCAAAAGCCCTCCTCTCAAGGGAAAAATCCATAGATCTCTTCTTATAGATGCTTCAATTGAGAATACCAAGATCCTTGACAAAAGATTTTAATACAAAATTACTCAAGATATTTGTCACTATCCCTTCATGCGTTGTCCTTCTTTCTTGCACTGTCCAACATTTTCACTAAGAGAGTCTCGGTCTCTTAGTCCTTCACTTCTTAACACACTCTTATAGGCTTCTCGTTCGGTCTTTCACTATCTCCTAACCTCGGCTATCTTCCAGCACTGATTTGCACTTGATTGCACCCTTAACTGAGTTGTGGTAATACTGGAGTTCACTTCAGTCTACACAGAAAATGTAGAGGTGATATATCCGAAAACTGTGACCTCCTTTCTTGTTATATAACCCTCAACTTATGTACTGAAATCTGCACTGAGATCCGTACTGAAATCCACACTGTGTTATTTCAGAGATGTTTGAATTAGTTGATCTCAAATGAGGTCGCAGTCCTCTTATATATATAGACTATCTCTTTGCTTTTAGGCCAACGTGATCAAGTGTATGTAGGCCGACTTCTTCAAAGGATAATCCTTCATTTACTTTGAGCCGACTTGAAGGGTATAGTGACAAGCATCTTGGAGTGACTATTTTACAAGTGTAACACAACTTCATATATATATATATATATATGAATGAGTGACTTAATTATATTTATGACTAGATGACAAATCCTAAAAGACATCAAGAAGAAGTATTTGACCTATAATAAAACTCCTTGCTCATGAAACCCATGAGGCAAGTAACATATTACATTTATTATTCTTTGTCTTCTTTGTTTACGTAAAATCATAATTACTAGTCATCATGAAGACCGAAACTAGTTACACTTTTTCAACACCTTATATGCCTTTTCCTTTTATGATTTTTCTTTGTTTAACTGCTCGGGGCTCAAGGGCAAGAGCATGATGTGTAAGATATAGCAATGATCACCCCCTTTTTGGTAGGGTGGTTCATTTCCCTCCAAGGGTTGGGACAATCATGGGTTCCTGAATGATAAAGGAGGCTCATCTAGGGCCTATGGAACCAGGGTGATGACCATGGGTATGGGGTAGAGCTCATGTATTGGCTTTTTCCCACGTTCTAATTATGTTTTTCCCAGCCATCTTTTGCTTTTTGTGGTGTGTTTTCTTGTTGAATGTGGCCATTTATGCTTTTACTTTTCCTTTCATCTACTTCAACCTTCGAGGCATCGTTCCAAGCCCGACCCAAGGTGGGGGCAAGGGAATGGGGAGGCTAACCCTATGTGGACCCAGAGAGACAATGTGGACCCAAGTGGGAGAGATGATGAATGGGGGTATAGTGAATGGAAGGGGAGTAGTGTATGTGGATAAGGCAGTGGGACCAGGCAACCAAAGTCAAGGTTTCCCAAGTAGTACCACCCTAAAACCAAACGGCTAATAAAGGAGATCCCACTGGACTAAAATCCAAGGGTAACACCCGAAAGATGTCAAGGGGACATAAGCACAAACTAAGCCCACTCTTTCCGCCAAATCCCCCCATCAATCCATTCCCAAAAGTGTCGATGATAAGTAAACCCAATAGTCAATTACCAAATGACAAGACATACCTTTAGGTTTGGGAGGCCCACCTTCAAACATACGATCAACACAGATGGTTGAGGAACCACATGGCTAGCTCAGGTGGCGGAGAAATGGCACAACGAGCTAGTTGAGGGTTGCGAAGGGTTGTTGGTTACCGGCTGAGGTCCATCATGGAGAAAAAATTTCTCCTGGGGATATCACCCACGAAGTGGTGGGTAACATCTGCCTCCAACTGGGACCTGATCTCTCGAAGAGGTGGAAAAAGCTACTCGAACGAGAGGTCACAAAAACTCAAACAATCTCTTGGTCACCCTAGACCAATTATCTGCACATATCAATGACCAAAACTACAGGGCAACATGCTTTTCACGATGTCTTATGATCACTCATGCTTAATGTCAGGCCATAAAATAAACAAGTAATAAAAATATGCAATTTTTAGTATAAATGCAACTAATCTATCATGAGAAATATCATATGAGATTAGTTCTAATGTAGAAAATCAACATGCAATGTATCCTACCCTAACATGCATATTATACAAAACTAATTACTTAGTGTAAGCATACATCATATCATCAAATCAATACAAATATACCGGCATATATGATTACTCATGTAGCAAATGTCAACGCGAAGGTGGACAGAATCACATGGATGATAAGGCCAGTGGGAGGTAGAGAAATAGGATGACCACACATGGATGATTATATGAGAAGAGGTAATAAAATGATGTAATCTAGCCCATGAGATCCTCTCTTCTAACCAAAATATAGAGATGTCAATGATTAGGCTCATTAACTTTTGATGGATGGCAATCTCAAGCATACTATTTCCATGATGGTCCTTATCATTTATGTCATATTTTATGGCCTCCACAGGGTTACGATTAGTAGGAAAGGAGACTGATGAGATGGAGAAACACACGTATGTTGCCCATGATGATCACACTGGAAAGGGGAGATTATAGTTTGATCATGATCCTAAGGGGGTGCCCAAGGAGATAATGTATAATCAATGAAGGGCTCATCCTTGACACTATGCTTGGAAGGGGAAAAGGGCTCACTTCCACTTGAGATCATGTGACAGGAAGTGAGGGAATCACTTGATGATGACCAATATGCAAAAGGGAGGATGAAGTATGGCATTCAATGGGTTTTTCTTCCCTTACATCATAATCTAAAGCCTCAAGTGACTTGAACAAAGAATCATACTTGGGAGAGGTGGGAGCCTTATCAATTTCCTTCGTATCAAATATTGGGTCTCTCTTAAAAGGAAAATTGATCACTTCCAACTTCCCCTCTTCATGCAAGGGAAAATAAAGATTCCCCTTCCCAAGAGTATCAATGTATATGTCATCATAAATAGTGCCCGAGAGAAAGGGAAAACTAATCTCATCCTCATCCTCCTTGTCGATGTCATAAATGGGAGCACAATCAAATTGAGGACCAAAAATTTCCCATTTCCCCTTTTCAATGTGGAAGTAATCTCCAATGTCATCCTCCAAGGGGATAATGGGATCACCTTCCTCAAGGTTCTTAAAAGGAGAATCATCAGAAGTAATATCACTGAAAAAGGTAAGGTTAGTCTCAACTTCACCTCCCATAGATTAATCCCTCCCAACACGTGTTCTCAAAATCATCCTTTTCATCATGTGGACCCCAGGAGGACTCGTCTACCTGCTCACTACTTAGATTCTCAATGTCTTGATGATGCTCAATGAAGGCTTCCTCTTGGATGCTTAATGTAGGGTATACTTGAAAATGTCTAAGAAAACCATCAATGAACTCCTCAATAAATGAGATACTCTTAGGTTCATGATTTTGCAGCCATGAATTATGACCACCGAGAGATCCCATGAACAATAACATAAGGACATCCTGGTGAACCACTTTCTCCCTTGAAGCATGTGCATTAAATCTTTCTACATGGTTAATTGCAGAGAGTGGATCACCATCAAACACGAGCACCCCACATACCATCCTTCCTGCAACATGATTAGGGTGCCTAGGGATGCTAGCGATGTCCAAAGCGGGATATTTATCAAAAAAAGACAACCTATTTGAGATATGCATGAAAGATACGTAGGAGTTGCCAAGGTGATTTTAAATATGCCTAGAAAAATGCTTGCTTCACCCTACAAGCATCGACATTAAGGTTCAATGAAGAACTAGGGCTTTGTTCTTCCAATGGAGTCACCACAAATGATATGTCAATATGTCATATGGGGAACAAAACACATGTCTCGTGTCCTCGAACAATGATGCCAGAAATGTTACCACTCAAATCAGTAGGGGACTTGAAAGGGGTTCCTAAGAGGGCAACTACTAGGTTAAGGGCAACAATGGAGACTTAGCCCACTATCAACACAGGTAAGGCTCCCCTGCTCTTTACAGACTTTCACCGATGAGAGGAGACCCAATGGTTTAGGAAGCCACTTATAAAAGGATATGTCAATAAAAATAAGAGAAGTGACCCCTTAGACCCTTTCCCTAAGAGAGAATGAAGGATGGAGATTGCTTGCTCTTTAAGCAAGGGACATGGCTTTCTAGGGCGAGGGGATGAGGATTCGAGGGTTGAGGGAGAGGAACATGGCTTGTGAAGAAGTTTCCCAATCCCTAAAATCCATTTGAAACTTGGATTCCCAAGTAGTCCTTGATAAATAGTCTTTGGTGAAGAATGGGACCACACGAGGCCAAGTGGACCCAGCCCAGGTAAGGGCATGGATTTTGGCAACCAATGATGTTCTTAACCTGGCCAAGGTGATGGGAAAGGATTAAACAAGAATTCTCACCCAAAGATGAGAAATTGATCCTATTGGGTACTAGACTTGGGAACACCGAGGAAAAACTTGATCCTAGAGCTAGGACTTGGGATATCCCGAGATTCCACCGTCCGATTTGCTTCAAATTCGAAGAAGAGCTAGGGGACCCACCAACACAGTTGTACCTAGGAGATCGAAGTTTTCTTATTGTCAGTTTTCCGGAAAATTGATGCCCTATGTGACCTAATGAAGTTAGAACTAGTGGGCTTTGGCATGTGCACCACCCTAAAACCAAATGGTCAGTAAAGGAGATCCCACGGGACTAAAATCCAAGGGTAACACCCAAAAGAAGTCAAGGGGACAGAAGCACAAACTAAGCCCACTCTTTTCGCCAAATCCCCCCATCAATCCATCCACAAAAATGTCCATGATAAGTAAACCCAATAGTCAATTACCAAATGATAAAACATACCTTTAGGTCTGGGAGGCCCACCTTCAAACATACAATCAATAAAGATGGGTGAAGGACCACATGGTTGGCTCAGGTGGCGAAGAAATGGCACAACGAGCTAGTTGAGGGCTACTACTGGCTAGCGGTTGAGGTCAATCATGGAGAAAAAAATTCTCCTAGGGATATCACCCACGAAGTGGTGGGTAACAATGCCCAAGAAAGAGCTTTCATACTCCACTTATGACAGTGTAATTAACCCAAAAACTTAAAAGCATTCATACAAAATGTAGCGCAAAACACAATAACATAAGAGAACAAAGAGATAAATCTTGAAAAAGACATCTTTGATAATCAAAAATAGTAAGTTATTTTCACTTGCCTATTCAAGGGAGCAACTTTCAAGAGCAATGCTCCAAATATAAACACAATTCTTAACAAAAGATTACATAACCTAACCTTCTATTCAATATATAGTTATTCATAGACAATCTTAACTACCTATGGGCCCACTTGTAATGAGAGGCTACTAACATTGAAAAAGTATCTAAAATTCTAAATAAAGGGGTTAGGGTAGGACCCTAACACCAACATTTAATTGAAGAGATGCCCCAGTGCAAGATATGGTAATGAATCAAGCTGGCTCCCAAAATGAAGGCATTCCCAATGAGAATGAAGACTTTCCTGGTAGAAGTCACACTCTATCAACTGGTGGAGAGAATAATGCAGAGAAAACCAACTCTTGGGTTGAGAACAACCAGGCCCATCAATCCAACCAAGACAGGCCAAATGCGATAAACCAACATAGTGACAGTTGAAGAAGCTTACACATTCTCTGGACCGGCTAGTTATCTCGAATGATTGTTGTGTATATTTTAAAAATATAAAGAAATTCATAATATGAGGTCTGTTGAAAAGTGTCTTTGTCCATGGCTAGTAAAATCTCCTTGTCCCTTCATATGTAGATGTTTTGAATATTTGAGGAAAGGTTTTGCTGACTGGCTCTCAAGTTCCGTAGGATATGAATGGGAACCCTGTAACCCCTGTGCAAACCTCAGTCTACCATCTCACTGAACGTAAATTTTGTAGCAAGGAAATAATTTTTTGTTATAAATAAAAGTTCTATTTAGATTTAGTTATATCTTAAGCTAATGTTGGTTGTATAGGTGATTGGCTCTCTCATGAAGACATGGGTTTTGTATCTTACTTTTGAAATTTTACTATCTCTCTCTCTGTCGAACATATGGACATACTTTAATATCAAATGGCAATTGTGCTAAAATGAAACTTTAAAGTCTAGGAAGATTTCAATTGGAACAGGCAAAACTTAAAAGTATTGTTTTATTTGAGGAAGAAATAGTGAATACTGAACAGTAGAATATGTATTCAAGGAAAGAGATTTGAATTTTGTTTAGCAACAAGCAATGTTTGAGATGAAAAATAAAAAAGAACTACTGGCACCACTCTTACCCAACAAAATGATGAAAAGCACATCCCTATGTATAGCCATGGAACTATCACTCCAGATATATCTCCATCTTCAAAAGAAAGCATTGATCCTGGGAGCCGTGCAATGTTATTTAGATTCCAGCCTGATGCTGCATAGAGATCCGCAACTTCAGTTGGTGTTGCCAACTTTGCTTTTGGAAATCCACTCCCAAACTTCCTAGTCTCCACATCCGCTCCATACAATACCTGATAAACAGTAATGTCTTAATCAATGCTATTTGATCAAAATGAGCTCCTGAAAAGTATAATCTACTTTTGCCACAAGCATCTTCAGTTTGAAATACATGAGCGGCCAGAGATATTTTTATTTAGTTTATGGAAACAAGCAATTTGGTTCGGGCATTGCTGTAGCAAACCTCTATTTGTTCAGTTGGTTTCTGTACCACGCGCCAATATTCACCTTCAATATTCTCGACAGAAGGTGCCCACCTTCCTTTCGACCCCCCAACGGCAATGCAATCTGAATTTGATTCCACCTCCTGAATCCTGAAATACTGATCTTTGAATTCATTAGCATATTTCTGAAATCCCTCCAATGTAAATTCTGGTCCGCAATCAAATCCAAAGTTGCCATCGTCATTACGTGCCAAACAATCTGCCTCAGAATCTGAAACATATTGTTCATGATTAAAATGTCCACTCATGGTTGAAAGTCTTCTCTTTTTATGGCATCCACCATTCACACTTGTGGACACAGATTGTCTGATTTGAAGCTTGTGAATTTGTTGAATCCGTGTATGGAATCGAGTCTTTTGCCACTTAATTTTATCTCTGAGGGGACACGGTGGCCGCCAAGAAGCAGGAGGGACAATTCGACAAATGCCATATGGCTCTGCTATAGGGCGTATGCTTGCAATATACTTTAGCGTGTCCTTAAACTCCTGAAAGACAAAGCATCAAACGTTTTATCTTTGAAGTTTGAACCAAGAACTAAAAGTGTCCAACACCAAACCAACAAGCAGACATTAACTACCAACCACATCACAAATAAGTCGCATTATTTAAACCTACCAACATGGTGCAGGTTACATACCTCTTCATTAGGATAAAATACTGGTGCCGCATCAAGTACAGGTCGGCATCCTCTTTCCGAGAGCCATCTTGCTGTCACCTGCTCAACAAGGGCAGAAGATGGAATCATTCACCATATAGTCATCAGACAGCGTACACTCACAAAGTAACGTATATCTTCAAAAGAAATATCACAATAACCTTTTGACAGTTGCTGCATCTGAAACACCCACGAAGAACTCCCCTTGGTAAAGACAAATTTGTAGAGTAAGCCTGCAAAGTGCTTATTACTTAAGGTAACAGGAAAACACTACAAGGTAAAACAATTTAACATCCTGAGGGTTGATTTATGTTAGCTTTTATGCAAATGAAAGTAACAAAGATTTCATATTAGTTTCTAAATTCTAATGTTTGGAAATAAAATTTCGAGGACAATACAAAGAATTTTTCATAGCAACAATTTAATTGTCTATATCTTAAATCACTCAACGAACTAGGTAATGGATTCCCAACAAAGGGAAATAACTATGGTGCTAAGGATCCTTATTTATGGATAAAAGTTTGTCACAAGACAAGATATCAAATGATATATTTTAATCAATAGATGCAAATAGGCTATTATTACATTAGATACATGTATGTAGAGATAGTTATATTTCAAAAGAAAATCAAAACATAATTTTCCTATAAAACAAACAAACCTGGGAAGATTTGTCCATGTTCAATTGTGGAATAACATCTGAGTCTCCAGGGTCCGTGCAAGGTCTAGTCTTGGGACATCTAATCATCTCTTCAGCGTTGCAATCTGCAAAAGTATACTTCTTCTGTGTGGAACAGGTTTTGAGTCTCAGTTAGAAGCAATGCCTGCATTACCAAGCAGACATTCCAAGAAAGAATTGCTCATGACAAACAATTAGTCGAGCTTACCGATCTTGATCTCTCCTTGTTTGTGTGGGCTTCAAAACAACTTGAATCCATCATCATGAATCTGCAACCAAGAGCATCTATGATTCGAAGAATGGCTCACACCTATGCAAGAGAGGGAGGATAGATAACTTTGAAGCCCATTGATCTTCAAACTAAATAACATACATTCTAATCCAGCAAAGAATAATATTATTATTTTGATGTCCATTGTTCTTCAAACTCGGGAAATACTCTATGGTTCATATAGAATAGAAACCGCAACTAAGGAAGGTATACAATACAATTACAAGCAACAATCAAATTTAAAGTTGACCTTTGAAGTTAAATTTCTCATTCAGGAATATACAAAACAATTATTACGCAGTGCTGATTGGGAGGACACTGATTTCAAGATAGAAATGTGAAAGAGCAATATATGACATCCATGAAGAGCCAGAGATATTTACACCATCAAGAGATACAAGATGGTTGACGATCAATTTCCAGTATATGAAAGTGATTTTCAAAATTAAATAGAAACCCATTTCATCCTAATATTCTGTCTGAATTGTCAAAAGGACTGTAGTTCAATGGTGAGATGGTGACATGTCAAGTCACTCGCCAAGGTTTCATTCCCATGAGACACGTGTATAGTATTGCCCATAATGGGCTAGTTTCCCAGTGAAAGCAAGCCAGAGCAATTTACAGCATATATGTATGTGATTTTAAAAATAGAATAGAAACCCATCTCATCTTAATATTCTGTCTAAATTGCCAAAAGGGTTGTGATACAATTGTGAGACCATGGATGATCAAATTACCGACCAAGGTTCAACTCCCCACAACTACAAGGCATGTGTATAGAAATTTATGTTACCTCCCAAACCTTAATTTTAAGTAGTAAAAACCTAAAACACAAGTGCAACCCTAGGGGTAAATGAAGAAGAGCTAGCTACCCACTATCACCACAGTAGTCCACTCTCTGTACACCAGCTCTCCTTCAGCAGAGGTGCTTCTCTAAATAAGTCTAATAAGTTTAATATGTACTTTGTAAATGAAAGAAATGGTGGACCAAGACTAGTGCATATACAATTAGGGGAAAATTGGGTCAAGATGCTAATCTTAAAGGGCTGATTTTATGAATTATTAGGGAAAAATAAAGCTGCTACAGCATGCTATAATCAGCCTTAACATGTTGCTTATGATTGCAGAAAAATAACGGAGCTCCCAAATTAAGGTGATCCTCTTACACAAATCACTGAAGGGTGTGCCTTACTATGAACTAAAAATCTGCAACTATTTCTAATAAAGATAACATCTGCTGGATTAACAGATTCAGAAGTAAAACAGCAAAGGAGGATAAGAGAGAAAAGCCCACATTTAAATCCCTTTAAAGCTTATTTATTTATTTATTTATTTAGAACGTTGCACCCTAGAGATGTGTGCAAATTTAGCTGTTTACTACTTTGGATCTGTTAGCACTAATTTGTATGCCCTTAGAGCTGATATAAACCTTTAAAATCCGCCGCAAAAGTCAGCTAACATATAAAAAAATATACCCGATGTGTCATTGGCAAATCCTCCTTTCCATTTGAGTTGGTGTTTTCCAACCTTGCTGGGGGGTCCTAATGATTGTACCAATTGTTCTAACCTGACAATTTCCAACAAAAAACTCAATAAACAGCAAGATAAAGGCTATTTGGCCAACAAGTTAGTGTCCAAATGAATATGTAAAAATCCTCTAGTTTAAAATGTGGAATAGTCCTCCACAAATCAGCCCTTTATATGGAAAAATATTGTGAGAGGAAAGCATATCTAAGTGGCAAATTTCCCAAATAAACAGCTGAAAACTCTTAATAATTTGAACAAGATAACAATCAATCAAACAAACCAGAAAGTGGATCAAAATTGAATTTTATTCCGCAAGAGCCAAAAGGTTGGCTGCACCATGATGACTTTTACAAAACTTGAGACAATGATACCCAGGTCCCAGACAGAAAGTACCAAGAGCTAGAAAAGAGATAGAGAAGAAAGTATGGTTGCTTGTTCTTGCTCAAGACAATTCGAATTGGAAAGTTGGCCTTTTACCCATTTAAATAAATTATTTCCTCCTCCATTTCGTGCCAAGAAGAGGAAATGTCAAATTCCCCATTATTGTGTATTAATTCGCATGGTTGGATTAACAGGGTTCCCAGTGGACAGAAAACTAAGTTAAATGACCCTTTCTTGAATGGAACTGAAGCATCTTGGAGTTAGCATCAGATAAAAATAACTCCAGGATAAATTTAGCAAATTCTACTTGAGCGCTCTTTTTTTACTTTCCTTCTTTACCAGTTTGATTTCTCCCTAATTTCTCTCAAAAGATTTGAATTGCCTTAAGTTTCTCTTCATTTTCCCTTTCTAGCATTTGACTTGGCCATAATTTTACTCAAGGAATTTGAGTTGTCTTAATTTTCTCCTTACTTTCCTTTTTAGAATTTCAACTTGACTTAAATTTCAAGCTTTCTTTTTTAAGCTCGAGTTAGGAGGTCAAATTAGTTCCTTTATTGTGAGGGAAAAAAAGGGAGGAATTTAGGAGGGAAATAAGGAAAAATATGAGAGAAAAAAGAAGAAAATTTACGGCGATGAGGAAAACTAGGAGAGAATGGGGGATAAGGAAGAGGGAAAATAGAAGAAAATTGAGGAAAGGGAAATGCACAAGGAGAGAGAAAAATAAACTTGTTCGATTGCCACGTCACCAATGACTCACAAAATTTCTTGCCAACCATGCATCCTTAATTGTTTCCATGTGCCAACCCCTCAAACTGTCACCTCATGCTACTAAAAATAGGCATGCCAAAGATAGGAATCCCCCTAAAAAATAGAAAAATGTATCAAATACCCCAAATAGAAAGGGGGGCCCTGCCATGTATAGCATGCCTAAAAGTAGGCACTGCGAAAAATACAGATGTGTCCACATGCCCACAATATAATACTCAATCTCAAAAAGTAATGGGGAACTTAGATATGTTGCCAACACTGCCATGCCAAAACCACTAAAAATAGAAAGTTCTCAAAATCGAACAAAACCACTACCATCAAACTTAGAACTCAATGGGGAGTCTAAATATGTAATCATCATTGCCATGTGTCAACTGCTAAAAATAGAAAGTTCTCATATTTATATGAAAAGAACACCATTGGATTCAATACGTAGTGGGGAACCTAAATGTGTAATTAGACTTGACATGCAACCACTACTAAAAATAGAAAGTCCTCAAAATCCCATGAAAGTATACTCATTGGATTTGTCTTTCAGTAAGGAATACAAATCTCTGATCGGAATCAACATGCAAGCACTACCAAAAATAGAAAGTGCTCACAAGTCAGCCATAAGTAGATCATTGGACTCATAATCACAAGGATTCTAAATATACCACTATCTTTGACATGTGAGCAATTGGACAAAACCTACTAAAAATACTAAGTGCCATGCATGTCACCCGAAAAGGCCTCACTGGAATCCAAAGTTCATAAGGACTCTGAATATGATACCCATACTATCGTAGCATGCCTAGAACTTTTTCTCCTAAAAAATAGGGAACTTGCTAAAAATAGCAACTCTCTAATGTATACAAAATGTGTCTAAATCATCACTTAATCAATCCTACAACTAGTCTCACCATGAACCAACCCTCAACTTGTAAATGTATTTGTCTCTGAACCTCGATCCTAATAAAATGTGTTGGTCTTGTTGCCTCAAAATCTAGCAAGTCGTGTGAAGATGGCTCACAAGACAAGATCTAGACCTAGGGACAACAATATGAGGTGTGGCCCACTATCGCCACGACCACTATCTCTTACTCTTTTGTGGGGTTTCACCACTATGGCAGCTTCCCTATATTAGGTCACCTAAAGGATCTATCAAATACAAGGGTTAAGGTGACCAGATAGGCTTTAAGCTGGGTTGCACCACTTAGGAACAAGGCTTAGAAAACACAAGGCAATTTGCACCCTCCAAAATTTGTGATAACCCATATGCCCACGGCGAAGGCGGAGAGGATTGGTGGTTAGCCCAGCCCCCAGTCTCATGTAGTCCATATGACCATCACCAGAGCCAACGACAAAGGGGCGGGTGCAAGGCCCGGCCCCTAGCCACATGGTGCCACACGACCAAGAGCAGGGCTAAAAAATCGGCGCTTAAGGCCTCGTAGGTGCAATTAATGAGGCGACAAAATGCACCTTTTTCGGTGGGATTTTCGCCACTCCCGCGCCAATTTGTCGCTCGGTGGTCTGCCAAAAGGCGGGATCCATTGCTTGGTTAGTGAGTTCTGGTCATTTTGCAAGACATATAATAGAAAAATGTTCCAAGAGGCCTAACTTGGCCATTTTTAGGTCTTTTTTAGCCCAGGAAGAGCCTACAAAAGGGTTTTTGGCTGCTCTGGATACAATGGCAATATTATTTTTGTGATTTGAACATTGTATGTTGAACAATTTGCAGAGACAATTCCTTTTGTGTTACAGATAGAGACTGTTTTTAGGCCATATGGAGACCTTGTTGAGCATGGAAAGAGCCTAGATAGGGGTTTTCAAGCCTTCCGGACTCATGTGCAGCAGTTGTTTCTTCATTAGAGTGGTCATTTTCAGCCTATTCTCAGTGTGATTGTGGTAAAAGACCATTTCAACACTTCATTATGAAGTAGTTGGATTTGTGCTTCTTGATCTCAGAATGAGTACAAGGACTTATTGCCACATTCAGTGAGAGAGTCCTTTCCTTTGACACCATCATTTCTTTGCTAAAGGGAGTCAACTTGTGAGTGAGAGTTCTCTGAAGGAGAAACAGTGCCACTCTAGAAAGAGGTTTACTCTATGAGTCAAAGATTTGTAATGTACTCTTTTTGTTGCTGAGATCAATAAAGCAGCCTAGTCATTGGAGCAGGGGCTCGAAGACGTAGTCCACACTGGACGAACTCCATTATCACTTGGTTGTTCTCTTATTCATTTTCGTCATATTGGGTTTCATATGATTTTGTTTCATCATTAAGTTCATTGAAAACTTAACTACTCATCCTTGAATAAGTTACAATCTGAGTGACCGTTTGAAGACCCAAATTTACCAAAACTTGTAAAGTGTCAGAGGACGATCGATTTTCAGATCACTGATATTAGAGCAGGTTCTGACCAGATTGCAAGCATGGGCGAAAGTTTATAGCATACAAGGCTTCTAGAATTGGAAGAGATGAACTAAGAAGATTGCTCGAAGCAACAGAGGATGAGAAGAAGAAATTGTGCCTGATGTTGCAGAATGTTATTGAAGATCAAACTATGGAATGTTCAGCTACCGAAGCTTCCCCCAAGACTCAACAAGTTTGTGGTCATGGGATGGCTGATGTTTTTACCCTTTTTCAGATGAAGAACAATGCTTATATGTTAAAACACAAGAGTGGTTTTCTTGAATCCTCATCTACAAAAGAGACTAAGGAGGAGATGCCTAAGCTTTAGGAAGAGGACCAAGAGTCACAAGCAAAAAAGGAGGTCAAAGATACTTCATGTTCAATTCATTTTCTTAAAAATGATCATGCTTCTTTTGCATCATTTGAGAAACATAACAGGGGTATTGGTATAAAATTGTTGACCAAAATGGGGTACAACGGTAAGGGTCTTGGAATCCATAGTCATATAATCATCAACCCTATTGAGGTGAGAACACAACCTCGGCATGAAGGATTGGGATATGTTCAAGAAGAAGTTGGAGAATGCTCCAAAATTGCAAAGTCAAGGAATTCTTCAAGTGTGAAATTCGTGAACAAAGAACTCCTACAAGTTGAAGGAGTATCATATGATGATGATGACATTGATGGAAAAATATCTCCAAAGAGAGATGAGTGCTTCAAAGGAAGAACTAAGTCAAGTTCTCTTTGCCAGACTCATAATCCAAAGGACAATCGAAAAAGGTATAGATGTCCTGATTATTCAAAGGCTTTCTATGACTATGAACAACATGATGATTTGAATAAAATGTTGTGGAATGTGTTTCCTTGCACTTTTTGTCATGCACCTAACCATTGTGTAGCCAAGTGCCAAAAAAGGAAAGCATTGGTCAGGAAAATGAATATGTCGATTGGAAATGAGACCAAGAAGGAAAATCCTCTTACAAGTTCAAAGACATTTTTGCCAAGAAATGCTCACAAAAACTTTAGCACTCATTGCAATATAAGTGGGCATTAGATCGAGAAATGTTGGAAGTTGCATCCATATCTTCATCCAAAGGATAAATAGGTCATGAAATCACATGAGAAAGAGAAGGCAGAAGAACGTGCAAGGCACACCACAACTGAAATGTCCCTTCCTAAATATTTTGCTAAGGAAAATCACAATTTTGCCAATTTTGTCATTTTGGGGCCTAAAGTAATTTTTGGAGAGATACTTAGGAAACGGGGGTTGAAATCCTTTCCTTAGTGGAATGTGGAGGCCACGTTCCCACAAAATATGCACCCCTTGGTGGAGGAATTTGAATTTCTTAGGAGGGGACTCGAATTATTGATGGAGGGGCCCACATGAGGAAAGGGATCAACAAGTATAAATAAGAGGAAGGCAACATCATTTGGGGCTTTTTGTTCATTTGATTTCTAAGTGTTGCTCTAGCTGTTTAGCTGAGTTACATAGTGTTGTTGGGCACAAGAGTTTCCCAAGGAGGAAGCTCAACCTACTCTTCGGTGGACTTCGAGTGCCACCCTAGGGAGGAAATTTCACTCATCTTTGGAGGCTGGGAGGATACCACGCAGTGAGCACGAAATTTTGGCATCAGTGGGACGCAAAAAGAGAACCACCAGTGCTTGGAGAGCTGTGGTGTCAGAGGGGAGCGCTGAATTGTTGCTGGCTTATTTTCCATACAAATACTTGGTGGAAGGAAGAAATTTCCAGGAGCAGGAGGTGCCTTTCTCAACAAAACACAATTGTGTGGGTGGGCCTGCGTCATTTTGCCCCAGGACTATGCAGGTGGTTGTGGAGCTGACTGTGGGGAGGATTGGTGAGTAGGATTGAGGAGTCAGGGTTGTTTGGGATTTGATTAGAGAGAATCAGAGGAGATTTCCTAGCATTTTGAGGAAAAAAAAACGCTCCATCTATCACAGCTGACATTTTCTGGTAGTGGAGGAGGGCCAAGTATTTTGGGGTCAAATTTGGAGCGTTAAAACTAGGGCAAACCCTTTCTGGGTTTGGGGCAAGGATCTCGAAAATAATTTGGCGGGATTTTCTAGGCAAATTTGAGGGGTCAAACAAGGTTTCCAAGACAGCCAGCAGTGCACTTCTCCAAGGGCCAGCGTAGACATTTGTTGCGGAGTTTTCTACATCATTTGGGAAGCTGATATTCATCCACCTGAGGCTTATAGCTTGCTCTAAGCAAGCCCAGGTGCACTCATTCCAATCCATATTGTACTTAGATATATAATAAAACTGGCCCATTTCTAGTTATCTGATTTGTGTAAATTTTTATTGTGTTGAATGTGTTGCATATGCTTGATTATCACTGTTAATTTTCCATTACGAATATTATAGTGGTATCAGAGGATGTTCCTAACCAACGTGGGGAATACAACCAGGTGATGTCACCAAGATATCAAGGTTTTCCAGAGGGATCATAGAAGAGGTAGAGGCAGGGGTCAAGGTAGAGAAAGAGACCCAGACCCATTTTCGGATACTGAGGTGGAAAATATCAGGGGTCGTATGGACAACCAAGAAGACAATGAGAAACCCAGGAAAGTGGGCCAAAACCAGGTTTTAGAGGAGTTGTTGAGGACCAATCAACAGATGTTGAGGAAAGGGCAACTCATGATGGACATGACGCAGCAGGAGATGGGGTTGCAAATGAATGAGAGACTCGAGGGGGAGCTCCATGGTGATGGAGGTTCCAGAGCCGAAGGGGGAAGTCGTACCTATGAGCCCCCAACAGACTCCTCTGCGTGGATAGGTTGGTTGTCCTACCATGCCTCACTTCGTGAATGAGCCAAAGCCTGAGAGGGAGCGAGACTTGAATGCGGATTTTCCATACTCCGTTGCGTTAGCCATTGATGAGTATGAGGGGTTGGATGCTCAGATTAAGAGGGTGATGTCCTTTGGGGAGTACATACACCTCAAGGAGAGACGTACCACTGGGGGCACACTGTACAGGGAGACAATCTAACCAGGAGGTACAGATGATAGCAGGGAAGGTCACACTCCCTAACTTCGATGGATCGGCCAAGAGTTCAACCAAAGCTTAGGTTCAGAAGTTGGACACATACTTCCACCTGAATCCCATGCGTGAGACAGATGCTATCTGATTTGCTACTCTACATTTGGAGGGCGATGCCTAGGAGTGGTGGTACCATGGGTTGATCACATTGGGGCATATCCACATTACTTCTTATACCGAGTTCACCCAGAGGCTGATTGAGAGGTTTGAGAGGAAGGACCCAGAGTTACACTTCAGCGAGTTAGCCCATCGAGGCTGACTGCCAATGTAGAGGCCTACATTATGGAGTTTCAGAGATTGGCAATGATGGTGTCTGAGATCTCGAAGGTTCGTTTGATCATGTTGTTTGTGGAGGGGCTTACAGAGCCATTGCGTGCTTGGGTGGGGGCCTACATGCCCACATCGCTAACGGATGCTATCTCTAGGACCCAGGATTTGATTGGCGCAGTGCCCAAGACCCAGGCTCTCGTCCCCACTAGACCCATTGCCCCACAGGGGAACCGAGACACCAAACCACCTCAGAGGGATGGAGGACCTGATCAGATGGACGAGGAAACCAGGAGAGATCTCAGACGGAGGAAGTTGTGCTTCACGTGCCATGAGCCTTAAGCACCTGGGCACATTTGCCATTTGTAGTGGGCAAGGCCCACTACATTGAGGTGTATTCAAACAGTGATCCGAATGAGGAGTTTGAGTTAGGAGCAGACCATGGAGATGAGGGGGCACCGTCATCAGGGGTAGTACTAGCACCACCACTACCACCTAGGGGACGACCATTTTCCCCATCAGGAGGAGTTGTTGCTTTGCTTCGGGGAGTCTCGAAGTACTTGACACTCAAGATTAGGGGGACTGTGCAGGGGCAGTGAGTGTCAATTCTAGTAGACAGCGGGGCCAACCATAGTTTCATTGATGCCCAGATAGTGGAGCGTAGGGGCATCTACACAGATACTTTTGAGAGGTTCTTTGTGTTGGTACCAGGAGACCGGACCATGCAGTGCATAAAGTATGTCCCCGGTTTGAATACGATGATTGGGAACTACTCATACACTAATCATTTCTTTATAGTTGATGTTCTAGACACCAACGTAGTGTTGGGTTTCCAATGGTTATACTCACTGGTGAGGGTCACCACTGATTGGCAGAAGTTAGAGATGGAGTTTACAGGCCCAGGTCGGAAGCTAGTAGTGTTGAGAGGGATGCACTCTTACCCACCCCAAACAGTTTCAACCCATCAGATGGAGGCAGATCTACGACATGGAGACATAAAGTGGGCGGTGGAGCTGAGGATATCAGAGACAGGGGCCCCATCTCGGCCTGTGCACCTGGACATACTAGCTTTTTTGGAGAGACAACAAGGGGTTTTTGGAGAGATCCCTCCAAGCAGGTCACCAGACCAAGGATTTGAGCATACCATTGAGGAGGAGGAGGGAGTGCATGTGGTCATCACTACTCCGTATAGGCATCCCAAAGCCTATCGAGATGAGATCGAGAGGGCAATCCAGAAGTTGCTGAGATTGGGGCACATCAGGCCTAGTTCAAGTCCCTTTGCTTCTTCTGTGGTGCTAGTGAAGAAGAAGGATGGGACCCTACATATGTGTATTGATTACAAGGCCCTCAACAAGAGAACATTGAAGAACAGATGCCCCATTCCACGTATTGACGAGTTGATGGATGAACTTAGGGGAGCGAAATACTTCTCTAAGATAGATCTGCACTCGGGGTATCACCAGATCCGGGTGACGGAGCAAGACATCCCCAAGACTGCCTTTTGTTGCCATTATGGACACTTTGAGTTTTTGGTGATGCCCTTTGGGCTAACCAATGGGCTAACCAATGCTCCAGCTACTTTTCAGTCATGTATGAACCACGTATTTCATGGGCAATTGCGGCGCTTTGTTCTTATCTTCTTCAATGACATCCTTATCTATAACCGGACTTGGGAGGAGCACCTGGAGGAGGTACTTTGCATACTTGAGGAGCAGCAGTTGTATGCGAAGATGTCCAAATGTAAGTTTGGACTGCAGAGATGTTCTACCTTAGGCACATAATAGGCGAGGATGGAGTGAAGCTACACCAAGAGAAGATTAGGGCCATCTTTGATTTCCCAACACCCAGGAATGTGACAAATTTGAGAGGATTCCTGGGCCTTTGCATGTACTACAAGAGATTTTTGAGAGGATTCTCACAACTTGCAATGCCCCTCACGGATTTGACTAAGAAGGGGGATTTTGAGTGGACGCATAGATCACAGGAAGCTTTTGAGCTCCTCAAAGAGGTCATGAGCAACTATTCTATTTTGGCTTTGTTGGATTTCACACTATCGTTTGTACTAGAGTGTGATGCTTCGGGTGAGGGAGTCAAAGTCATATTGACACAGGGAGGCCACCCCATAGCGTTTGAGAAAAGGAAGTTGTTGTCGCATGAGCAACTATACTCTATTTATGACAAAGATGTTGGTTGCGATGCATGCCTTGGCCAAATTCAGGCAGTATTTGGTGGGTAATCAGTTCAAGGTTAAGATTGACCACAACAGTCTTCGATTTTTCCTAGAGCAGCTTAGATTGTAGGAGAGACAGCAAAAGTGGGTGAGTAAGCTCCAGGCCTATGATTTCGAGATTGAGTACATTAAGGGCAAGCACAACATAATAGCAGATGCACTTTCTCGGAGACCCACAGCACTCTCTTTGATGGATGTTACTCATGATTGGAAGGCTCAACTTTTGGTCGAGTACTCCAAGGACAGGAAGGCTTGTGAGATATTGGATGACACATGTGGGGATGACAGGTTCAGGGTGATGGATGATGTGATATATTATAACGACCGAATATACTTAGTGCATTGATCTGTAATATCCCGAAAGGGAAATAACCGGTAATATAAAGCATACAACAAGATACAAAAATACTATAAAATGAACATGAAGCAGATTCATATGAAATAGAGAGAATACTGAGCCATTTTATTATACTGAGAAATAGAAATGAGTACAAGAGGTGATCAGAGTGATGGCACCTCGACTTGCGCCAGGCAAGTGTAGGAATACTCTCAGAATATCAATGGAATGGTTGCTATCTGCTCTGCGTCCAAGCTACTGGAAAACTGTTGTGCTGCTGCTACTACTGGAACAAGATGAGTATTTGGGGCTACTCCCCTACTCAGAAAGAGCTGAAACTTTGGAATCTGCCTCTACTCACAATACCCAGAAAAGCCCAGAGAGCGTTTCTGAAATGGACGACCCCCAAAAATAACTCCCTTCAGGATCTACGCTATCCTCCCAAGGACCACGCTGATGCTGAACGGAATCCTCCAAAATATGGCCTCCCACTCTGCCAAAAGCCTCCAATAGGCAAGGGCTGGTCCCTTGCTCAATCCTCCAGCAAAAAACCTCCAAAATAGTGCTACTCCAGAGCTCCCTCAAGTTGGACTGCGTCCTCCCTCTCAAGACTGCGCAGTCTCTATGGCTCTGCTCCTCCCACGAATGCCAACACCGATCCTCCTGCAAAATACTGATGAGACTACCTCACCCGAGCAAGCACTCGAAGTCTCCCAGAGCTGAGGGTGGGATCTGTGAACGGAAACACCCGATGCACTAAACAGTGCTGCAGACAAGCTAAACAACCAGCGTGCTCTAAGTCGAAGTGACCAGCTCAATATGCATAAACTCGAATGAGGAAATGAGGAGGCTCTCCTCCCTTTTATAACGATGGGCCTCTCTCAACCCTAGGCCCCACCATCTCCTACGTTGCCTCCATTTGGCCCACGTTGCCAACTCAACTGCGATTGCCATGCTCACGCAGTCCAAGTGGATCCCTCTTCACGTGGTCACTTGGCCCCCTTGACCCACCTTGGTCACAACGTTGATTTTACTAGGTGACTTTAGGGAGTGTACTTTATTCTAAGTGAGCTATATCCCCCTCTTACTCACTTTTATTATTTTAACTATAGAAGGCAAAATTGATCAAAATTAATATTTCCAATTAGCGATATATTACAGTCTCCCCCGACAAAATGTTGCTTGACCCCAAGCAACTGTAGTGATGGATGCTGCAAGATCTTCTCACTTATCCAAGTGGCATCCTCATCCGACAAATTCTTCCACCTCACCAAGAACTCCCAGATTGTCCTGCTCCGCAGCTGTCGCTCTCTAATATCAATAATGGCCTCCGACTGTAGCACCAAATGCCCCTCATCATCCGTCGGTGGAAGCTCCTCTGTCACTGTCACTTGCTGTCCCAAAGCCTTCTTCAGGCATGATACGTGAAAGATGTTATGAATCTTGCTGCCTTGGGGCAGCTCCAACTCATAGGCAATCTGTCCAACCCTGCGTATCACCCTGTAAGGTCCATAAAAGTGGGGCTTGAGCTTTTTAGCCCCCTTCTGCTTTAGAGTCGACTGTCGATATGGCTGCAAGCGTAGGTAGACCAAGTCCCCTACCTCAAACTGTCTCTCCACCCAACCCCTATCGGCATACAGCTTCTGCTGGTTCTGTGCTGTAGCCATGTTATCCTTGAGAGCTCGGAGGATGTCCTGACTCTCTTGGATCCAATCCTTGGCTCTAGGAGCCTTGCTGGCACCAAACATCACATCAACAAAAGATAAAGCATGATAACCATATAATGCATAGAACGGAGACATACCGATAGACATGTGATGTGTGTTGTTGTAGCAATACTCTCCTAGGTGCAGCCACTTCAGCCATGCTCTCTGCTGCCCACTGACATAGTTACGCAAGTAGCCCTCCAGTCACTTGTTGACTATCTCTGTCTGCCCATCTGTCTGTGGGTGGTAGCTGGTGCTAAGTGTCAACTCTGTCCCCACCAGCCGGAAAAGCTCCTGCCAAAATCCACCCATGAAGCGGTTGTCCCTGTCACTGACAATGATCTTGGGAAGACCATGTATCCTGAAGATGTCTCGGAAGAACAGCTCCACCACCTGTGCTACTGTATAGTGTGTGGATATGGCAAAAAAATGTGCATATTTCGTCAGTCGATCAACGACGACGAATATACAGTCCTTGCCCTGCACCATGGGCAACCCTGTGATGAAGTCCATCAAAATACTCTCCCACTTTCCCTCGAATGGGAAGAGGCTGCAACAAACCTGCTGGATGGTTCATCTCCCCCTTGTTGCGCTGACAAACTTCACACTCCCTGACATGCTGGAGTACGTCCTCCTTGAGGCCCTTCCATGAGAACCTCTCCCTGATGGCCCTGTAGGTTTTGGTAAACCCCTGGTGGCTAGACAATGGTGAATCATGAGAAGCCTGCAGTATCTTCTTCTTGAGCTGAGAGCCCTCAGTCAAGAAGATCCCATCCCTGTAGTAGATGATCTCATCTATGACCCTGTATCTATCATCCGTCACCTGTCCATCCAGAACCTCACAAGCGAACCTGTCCTTGGAGTACTCCACCAAAATTTGAGCCCTCCAATCTGCATCCAAACTCATCAGAGACAACGTAGTTGGTCTGCGTGAAAGTGCATCAGCCACCACATTGTTCTTCCCTTTGACATACTCGATGTCAAACTTGTAGGCATGGATCTTGCTGACCCACTTCTGCTGCCTCTCCTGTAGCTGCTTCTGCTCTAAGAAGAATCTGAGGCTGTTGTGTTCAGTCCTCACCCTGAACCTGTTACCTACCAGGTACTGCCGGAATTTGGCTAAGGCATGCATGATGGCCAGCATCTCCTTGTCATATATAGCATACAACCACTCATGTGGAAGGAGCTTCCGGCTCTCAAAAGCTATCGAGTGACCTCCCTGCATCAATACTGCACCGATCCCCTTTCCCGATGCATCACACTCCAGAACAAATGGCTGCGTGAAATCTGGCAATGCAAGTACTGGGCAGCTGCTCATCACCTCCTTGAGCCTGTCAAAGGCTCGCTGTGCTGTATCTGTCCAACTAAATGCCCCCTTCTTCGTCAAATCTGTCAGGGGTGCAGCAAGCTGAGAGAAACTCTTAACGAACTTCCTGTAGTAGGTGCAGATACCTACAAACCTTCGAAGTTCTGTCACGTTCCTCGGATCTGGCCAATCTCTAATGGCCCTGATCTTCTCCTCGTGGACCCTCATTCCGTCCACCCCTATAATGTGTCCCAGGTATAGCATCTCCGTCAACCCAAACTCGCACTTGGAGAGCTTAGCATAAAACTGCTTCTCCTCCAAAATACAGAACACTACCTCTATGTGCTGGAGATGCTCCTCCCATGTCCTACTATATATCAATATATCATCAAAGAAGACCAGCACAAACTTCCTCGGGTGACTGCGGAAGATGTGGCTCATGCACGATTGGAAGGTGGCCGGTGCGTTGGTTAGCCCAAAGGGCATCACCAAAAACTCAAAATGGCCATAATGGCACCTAAAAGCGGTCTTGGGAATGTCCTGTTCCCTCACGCGAATCTGGTGGTACCTAGATCTCAAATCAATCTTTGAGAAGAACTGCACCCCTCTCAACTCATCCATCAGCTCGTCAATCCGTGATATAGGGTACCTATTCTTCATGGTTTTCTTGTTCAAAGCCCTGTAATCAATGCACATCCGCAATGTGCCGTCCTTCTTCTTCACCAACATTACCGAAGAAGCGAAAGGACTGGTGCTGGGCCGTATGTGTCCAAGGGCTAATAGCAAACGGATAGCCCACTCAATATCGTCCCGATAGGCCTTGGGGTGCCTATAGGGTGTGGTAATGACGGCCTGAATGCCCTGCTCTAGCTCAATAGTATGCTCAAATCCCCGATCCGGTGGCTGACCTAGTGGTATCTCCCCAAACACCATGGCATACCTGTCAAGGATGGTCTGAATCTCTGGATGAACTGTCTGCCCGGTAGTCCCTGCCTCTGATGCACGCAGCTCTACTGCCCACTCTATGTCTCCCTTCCGAAAGTCTGCCTCCATCCGGTGCGCTGAAATAGTCTGGGGTGGGTAAGTGTGCATTCCCCGTATCTTCTCATGCTTCCCGGTCTTCTTATCATCCCACTCCATCTCCAAGGCCTCCCAATCTGTGGTGACCTTCCCTAGAGTGATCAACCACTGTACACCCAATACCACATTGGTATCCGGTATGTTAACCACAAAAAAGTGGTCAATCACTATGTAGGTGCCCATCGTCACTGCCAGCTCTGGAACATATCTGACACACTGCATCGTCTAATCTCCTGGGACCAACACTGAAAACCCATCGAAGCTCTCTGTCGGTATGCCTCTCCACTCTACCATCTGTGCCTCGATGAAGTTGTGGGTTGCCCCACTGTCCACCAATACTGATACTCATTGCCCCCGTACTATCCCTCGGACACGCAACGTCAGATACTTGGGTACTCCCCGCAATGCAGCAAGGGTCCCCCCTGTAGGTGCAAAGGCTGCACCTCCTGGATTCCCCTTAAGAGGCGGAATCCTCACATCCTTCCCCTTAGGCTGGAAAGCCTGTCTCTGGGGGTAAGGCGTCCTGGTCCTGGGTAAGGCATCCTGCAAATCCCGGGTCCTGCCAACTGCGTCATGGAGTGTGGTTGGTCTAATGGATCTGACCAACCCCCGAAGCGGCTCTGTTAACCCCTCAATAAACATATAAATCATCCGTGCCGCGAATAGATCTGGCACCATCACTGAAAGTCTCAGGAAATCTAAGATATAAGTATCCGGGCTCCCAGTCTGCTTGAGCCTCGTCAGCTCAACAAAGTGCTCCTCCGGATCCCTCTGATCAAACCTCTCTATCAATCTCCGGGTGAACTCGGCATATGTAGTCACTGTCGAATGCCCGAGTGTAATCATTCCATGGAACCACCAATCTTGAGCCTCGCCATCCAGATGCAGTGCTGCCACCTTGATGGCCTCCGTCTCTGCCATCTGGTTGAGCTGGAAGTATATGTCCAGCTTCTCCACCCAAGCCTTTGCCGAACTGTTTGATGAACCATCAAACGTGGGCAAATGGAACCTGCTCACTGTACACTGAGTGTCTCCCTCGTGATACTGTCGGTGCCCTCTGTGATGATCACGGGGTCTGCCATCCCACTGGAGCTGAACAAAATCTCTGAATGGAAGGGCATCCCTGAACTCCTGCCCATATGCCTGATACTCAGCAAAATAATCACCCATGTGGCCAAGCTCTAGCTCCTATTGTGCTCCTGCCCCAATGTCTGCACCCAGAAAAGTGGGCATAGTGGAACGTGTGGGGGCATGTGATGCCATGTGCTGAGTGGCATCGTGCTCCTGCAAATGGTGGGATGTGCCTGATCCCTCACCAATCTAAAAACCCCTTGGGGTTTCACGTTGTCTAGCCTCTACAGTAGTGAATCTCTGCCCCATCACTTCAATCTGCCTCGACAAATCCTGTACTGACTTGAGGAGCATTTCCCCAAACTTCTTTGCATCACTACCATCTGCCATTGGCTCCTCCTTTTCTACGTCCACTACTGGAACGCAGTCACCCTCTCCGTAGGTGATTTGCAACCTACGTTCTCTGTCACGGTACTTCCTACCCCTGTAGCAAATGTATGGCTTCTCTCCTGGTGTCATAGACAACTTGCTCCACAGGCTGAGCCAGGTCTATGAGCTCTGATACCACTGTAATATCCCGAAAGGGAAATAACCAGTAATACAAAGCATACAACAAGATACAAAAATGCTATAAACTGAACATGAAGTAGATTCACATGAAATAGAGATATAGAAGCCATTTTATTATACTGAGAAACAGAAATGAGTAGGAATAGAAATACTGAGAAATAGAAATGAGGTGATCAGAGTGATGGCACCTCGACTTGCGCCAGGCAAGTGTAGGAATACTCTTAGAATATCAATGGAATGGCTGCTCTCTGCTCTGCATCCAAGCTGCTGGAAAACTGTCATGCTGCTGCTGCTGCTACTGCTGGAACAAGATGAGTATTTGGGGCTGCTCCCTTACTCAGAAAGCGCTGAAACTCTGGAATTTGCCTCTACTCACAATACCCAGAAAAGCCCAGAGAGTGTTTCTGAAATGGACGACCCCCAAAAATACATCCCTTGAGGATCTACACTATCCTCCCAAGGGCCACGCTGATGCTGAACGGAATCCTCTAAAATATGGCCTCCCACTCTGCCAAAAGCCTCCAATAGGCAAGGGCTGGTCCCTTGCTCAATCCTCCAGAAAAAAGCCTCCAAAATAGTGCTACTCCGGAGCTCCCTCAAGTTGGACTGCGTCCTCCCTCTCAAGACTGTGCAGTCTCTATGGCTCTGCTCCTCCCACGAATGCCAACACCAATCCTCCTGCAAAATACTGATGAGACTACCTCACCCGAGCAAGCACTCGAAGTCTCTCGGGGCTGAGGGTGGGATCTCCGAACGGAGACACCCGATGCACTAAACAGTGCTGCAGACAAGCTAAATAGCCAGCGTGCTCTAAGTCGAAGTGACCAGCTCAATATGCATAAACTCGAATGAGGAAATGAGGAGGCTCTCCTCCTTTTTATAACGATGGGCCTCTCTCAACCCTAGGCCCCACCATCTCCTACGTTGCCTCCATTTGGCCCACGTTGCCAACTCAACTGCGCTGGCCATGCTCACGCAGTCCAAGTGGGTCCCTCTTCACGTGGTCACTTGGCCCCCTTGACCCACCTTGGTCACAACGTTGATTTTACTAGGTGACTTTAGGGAGTGTACTTTATTCTAAGTGAGTTATATCCCCCTCTTACTCACTTTTATTTATATTTTAACTATAGAAGGCAAAATTGATCAAAATTAATTTCCAGTTAGCTATCGCTAATTGGGAATATTACATGATCTCAGCTCAAGGAGAAGATTATGCAAGCAGCTCATGACTCACCTCTAGCAAGACACCCTAGGTTCCTCAAGACATATCATGAAATCCGGGAGCGGTTCTCTTGGCAGGGACTCAAAGGGAAGGTATTGAAGCACGTACAGGAGTGTGTGGTTTGTCAAACAAACAAGGTGGATTTATCGCACCCTGCAAGATTACTACAGTCGCTTCCCATTACAGAGAGGAATTGGAAGAGTGTGTCCATGGACCTCATCACAGTGCTTCCGACTGCACAAAGGTGAGAGTGTATCTACGTGGTGGTCGACCGATTGACCAAATTCGCTCATTTCTTTGCCATCCCATTGAGATCTTTAGCCTCTCAGGAGGTCAAGTTGTTCTTTCGGGAGGTGTTCCGGCTACATGGTCTCCCAAAGAACATTGTCAGTGACAGGGACAGCAGGTTCATGGGGGATTTCTAGCAGGAGTTGTTCTGGTTATTGGGGACCGAGCTTACACCTAGCACCACCTATCACCCATAGATAGATGGGCAGACCGAGATCACGAACAAATGGTTGGAGGAGTACCTACTCAACTATGTGACGGGACAGTCGAGAGCATGGGTGAAGTGGCTTCATCTAGGGGAGTTCTGCTACAATACCACTTATCACATGTCGATTGGTATGTCCCCTTTCTGAGCACTCTATGGATATGATGTGCTTTCTTTTTTTGACATGATATTTGGAGACAGCAGGGCCCCAGGGGAAAGAATTGGGTCTGAGAGAGCCAAGAGACCCTCAGGGCTCTCAAGGACAATTTATAGGTGGCACAGAATCAACAAAAGATGTACGCTGACAGGCACAGGGTGGAGAGGTAGTTTGAGGTGGGGGACATGGTCTACCTACACTTGCATCCCTTCCGAAAGTCGTCGCTGAAGCAGAAGGGGGCAGAAAAGCTTCGACCACATTTTTATGGGTCGTACAGGGTGATCAAGAGGGTCGGAGAGGTAGCCTATGAGCTAGAGCTACCTTCAGAGAGTCGTGTTCCATGTCTCATGCCTAAGAACGGCATTGGGACAGGTAGTTACAGCGGCTACTGAGTTGCCTCCATTGGATGATGACAGGAACTTAGTATTGACACCAAAGACCATACTGGAGACACGAGAGAGGAGGTTGAGGAATCGAGTCATCTGGGAGCACTTGGTGGGCCAATCACGTGCTGACACATGGCCCAGTCATACGAGGATGTTTGTTGGGTTTTGATTGGTCATTGAGTGTTTGGTGTGGCCAATTAGGAGGCACCACATGGCCAATGGGAGGGCCCACGTGCCCCTCGAGATGCGTGCCAAAATTTGAATGGGTTGACCAACAACCTTCGTTGGATTCGACCCCATGATCTTTCATTTATAACTACCACTCCTCATCGTCAAACCATCGAAACCACTTGTTAATATAACGCGGCAAATTTATATTTAAAAACAGATTGTTTTATGGTTGGCGGAGGGGGTGGGGCACATGGCCCAACCCCAATCTTATCGCATGAACATGACCATGTGTTGGCAAATTGGGGATGGGTTGATTAAGGTGTGGCCTTGGGTCTTGTGATAACCCATATGGCCACGGTGAAGGCAGAGGGGGAGGGATATTATGCTAACCTCGGTCTCATGTAGTCCATATGACCACCACCGGAGCCAACGACAGAGGGGCAAGCGCATGGCCCTGCCCCTAGCCACATGGCGCCACACGACCAAGAGAAGAGCTTAAAAATGGGTGCTTAAGGCCTCATAGGCACAATTAATGAGGCGACAAAATGAGCCTTTTTCGGCGGGATTTTCGTCGCTCCCGTGCCAATTTGTCGCTCGATGGTCTTCCAAAAGGCGAGATTCGTTGTCTGGTTAGTGAGTTCTGGTCATTTTGTAGGACAAATAGCAAAATAATGTTCCAGGAGGCCTAACTTGGCCATTTTTCAGTCTTTTTGAGCCTTGGAAAAGCCTACACGAGGGTTTTGGGTGTTCTATAAATAGTGGCAACATTATTTTTGTGATTTGAGCATTGTATGTTGAACAATTTGCAGAGCCAAGTCCTTTTGTGCTACGGACAGAGACTGTTTTGAGGCCATATGGAGACCTTTTCGAGAATGGAAAGAGCCTAGACGGGGGTTTTCAAGCCTTCCAGACGCATTTGCAGCAGTTGTTTCTTCATTAGAGCAGCCATTTTTAGTCTATTCTTAGTATGATTGTGGGAAAGGACCATTTCAACACTTCATTATGAAGTAGTTGGATTTCTGCTTCTTGATCTCAGAATGAGTACAAGGACCTATTGCCACATTCAGTGAGAGAGTCCTTTTCTTTGACACCATCATTCAGTGAGAGAGTCCTTTTCTTTGACACCATCATTTCGTTGCTAAAGGGAGTCAACTTGTGAGTGAGAGTTCTCTAAAGGAGAACATTTCTTTGAAAGAGAAATAATGCCTCTAGAAGGTGGTTTACTCTATGAGTCAAAAATTTGCAATGTACTATTTTTGTTGTTGAGATCAATAAAGCGGCCTAGTCATTGGAGTAGGGGTTCGAAGACGTAGTCCACACGAGACGAACTTCGTTATCACTTGGTTTTTCTCTTATTCATTTTCGTCATATTGGGTTTCATATGATTTTGTTTCATCTTTAAGTTCATTGAAAACCTAACTACTCATCCTTGAATAAGTTTTAATCTAAGTGACCGTTTGAAGACCCAAATTTATCAAAACTTGCAAAGTGTCAGAGGACGATCGATTTTCAGATCATTTAGTAACTTTCCCAGTGACATATTTCATCACTTCTTGTTCTGTCAGTATCAAGTCAATCCTCTTCTTCCATGCTAGATAGTTTGAAGCCCCAATGAGCTTATTGCTCTCCTTGCAGAAAGAACTTACATGACTTGAAGATTCAACCATTATGAAATAGTATGATACTTACTTGAATACCAAGATTACCCTTTTGATGATATCTCCAACCTTCTTGATGTCTTTAAGATATTTTAGGAAAATCCCTTGATGCTTCTTCAAAGATGCCTTCCAAGTAGGTTTGCTAGAGAGGGATCAACACCCTTCTTTAAATCTTCCTTTGATGCGAGCTTGATGTAGACTTGATCTTCCTTGAATGTGTAAACCCTAGATCAATAGGTCTTCTCCTTCGAGCCTTCTTGAGAGTTTCCTTTTTCCTTCCCCCCGACAATCAAATTCTTCTAGTGTCCTTGCAGTCGCCTTCTGATACCATGTTAGAAAATTATAAAGTGGTAGCTTATTAAACTTTATTTCTTTAACCTTGATACTTTCTTGTGAATCTTAATCTTCTTTATGTTCTTTTAGTTAGATCTTTTCATCAAACAATATCAAGAAATAACAACAAAAAAAGAGGACACAAATATAGAATCTCAGTCAGGGAAAAACCCCTCCAAGAGTAAAACCTAGAAACTCTTCACTTCTTAGAATTTGCTTCAAATGAGATACAAAGACCCAATCCCTAGACCAAGTCCTTCTCCAAGTATCAATTCAGCTCTTCCTCAAGACCTTTCTTGAATCTGCACCAAACTGCTACACATTGCAAATTCAACTTGCCATCTACAACACTTCTACTCAACCTACAACTTCGACCTTGCAATTTCGGCCTTGTAGCTCCTACAAAAACACTAACTCGGCCTCCTTTTGGGACCTTCCATGAGCAAGACAACTCTTCCTAAGGTTAGTGAGGTATAGATAGAGTTTCCTTCCTCCCAGCTACAAGATGATGCACTTCGTCCTACTGCAACTCGGTCCTGCAACTTTGGCCTCTCCCTGCAACCTAGAAACCCTAGAATTTCGCACGTGTGAGAGAGACAGAGCACAAAAACCAAGAGATTTTGTCCTTCTTCCTTCTTGACCTTCACTCTCCTTCTTGCAGCTACCCAGCTATAGATCAAACTCTTTCTTGTATATCGAACTTGTTGAGTGAGTGTGTCTCCAAATGAAGTCAAATTGCTCTTTATATAGCCTTCTCAAGGGGTCGAGTTCCCATCTTTAGGCCAACTTGAGGATCCCAAGGCTGACTTGTACTCCTGGAGATTCCAGGACTTTCTAGACTCGAAAATAATTCTTTTTACAATTAAAAATTGCTCGAAAGGGTCTTATAAACATGATGTTGACTCCTTTGACTCATGACAATAAACCCTAAGACCTAACAAACCTTAGAAACACGAAGAACATCCTTTTACCTTGAAGACCATCAATAATGAGCATGAAACCCATGCTTTAATAATAAAAACTTTCTTTCTTCTTTTCGTTTTTTACATAGGATAATATTGAAATGAGTACAACAATTATGAACATCGAAACTAGTTACGTTTCTCAACAGTTTTCACCTTGATAGGTGGGGATCTTCTTCATTGATCGCTGGTATGTGATCTATATTTCAATGGACATGATATTGAGCAGGACCTATGATAGATGGTTGATTTGCCCCAATATATACCAATGATTGATCATTTACTTATTTATGATTTTTGGAGCCTAAGATGGGTTGGTGCATTTTCTGATAGATTGATGGGCTAATTTGAGGTTAAGTTGTGATGGCGACCTAACTCAACTTCAACAATTATTGCAAACGAAGGGAGCTTCCAACACTATCCCTTGGGGATAGCATTGGTTGTATAGCATGAAATTTTGCAAAGAGATTAATCATGGATATGATAGCTAGTGAGATGCTAAGCTATCGATGATCTTGTGCATTTGTACTTATGGTGGTGGAATAAGCGATTGATTCCAAACTTGCAGCTAGTGGAAGTAGTGATGAGAATCAATGACTATGGATTCTCTTAATTAGAGGGAGTTGACCATGATGATACTCTTGCTTTAGGACTCTCTCTCTTGTTATGAGTAAGGTGACCTCGTTGAGGTTATTGCTTTAATTGTAGTCAGTTTTGAGGTGCATGGGAGGGATTCTTATGTTCACGTTTGATGATGACTCTTGTTGTTGTTCCCTTCGTCTCTTGAGCTTGATATTTCATGATTGACGAGTTAAGATGTATGTATATTTCATCTTGTGTTTTGATGTCTTTAATCCACTTGCCTTGGTCCTATATGGAGATGTGATTATCTTTGCAATATGTTCCAAGCAATTCTTGATGTGGTGTAGGAGTGTTTTGGCCTATGATGATGACTTAAGGGATGTTAAGTTTTTGACATGTTATTGTTGATTTCTTCCTTGTTTTGGAATGATTTTAGAGTTCAACAAGCAGCAATGATCCAGGGTTATGTTCCTTCAGGTTCATAGATGGTCTTTATTCTTTTAGAGCCCCTAGCAAGGGGACAAGAGAGTAACTTGGTTTGATGGAGATCCTTCTTGCATGTTCACCATCCAAAGGCCAAGTTGCAAATTGCTTTGAGAAAGACACACCTTTGTGAGCAGTGTGTTACCGCTCAAACTAGCAGGGGTCCTAGCAGGGGATCCTAGAGAGCAACTACTAGGTCAAGTGGCAACAATGGAGCGATAGCCCATTATCACCTCAGCTAAAGCTCCCTGCTCTTTACAGACTTTCACCGATGGGAGGAGTCCCAGTATGAGAGGAATCACTAGGAATAATAGATCAATGATGGGATGAGAGGTGATTCCTAAAGCCTATTCACAAAAGAGGCTCAGATAATGGGATTGCTTGCTATGAAAGCAAGATAGATGGCTCTCTTAGAAGGGATATGAGGACACTTAGACCTAGGTTTGGGGATTAATACTTGGCAAGAAGTATCCTAGGCATAAGAATCATAAAGAAATAATTTTTTCTATGTAATCCTTCTAGAATGTTATTCACAAATTTGCGAGACCACAAAGAACCCAAGTGGGCCCAAACCAAGTTAAGGGTGTGGAGTTGATCAACACTAGAAGGGCTTGACCAAGGTTGGGAGGTGAATAGGATCAAAGGAGTAATTTTCTTTTTAAATTCAAATAAAATGATCCAAATGAGGATACTAATCCAAAGCAACCTAAGGAGAGGAATGATCCTTGAGCTAGGGCTTGCAATATCTCAAGATTCCACCATTAGACTGAGCTCAAATTTGGAGTACTCCTTGAGAAAACCCCTTTGCAGTTGTGGATCAAATTTCAAGGGTTTTGGATGGTTATAAAAGATTTCGCTTGATGCCCTGGGAGAGATTCTAGGTTAGGCCTAGAGAGAGGAGAAAATGTGAAAAATATGTTCGTTTAAGTGATCATCAAGGGCTAGACTAGTGCCTTGCCTTAGGGGGAAATGGAGTCAAGGAGATTTGGAGATTTGGAGAATCTTTCACCCAATCAAGGAGACCTTAAGCAACTTCGCATCACATCTAGGGCATGAACTCAGCTACCAAAGATATTTATACTTCAATGCGCAAAATTTGATTACTTATCAAGGTAATACCAATAAATTGCAACCTCTAGGAACATTCATTCACCATACAAGACACATGTAATATATGCAACACATCAAAAGTCCAAAATTTCACAATTTCGCATTATTTTAGGGCAATTTCAAATCAAGAGAGCGAAAATCCCATACATTATTCATGTGACAAGATAAATGTAAAAATAAACATGAAAAAGAGCACTTACAGGTATAGTGAGTAAATCCAATCATCAATTCAAGACATAATTTGAGGCTCCAAGATTAAGATATAGTAACCAGACATCAAAATTCATCCATGAAACCAACTAATCCTCCAAAGGGTAATGTGAAATTCTCAAGAAGGAAGAAGGTCTAAATCCAAGTGATGGAGAAAGAAATGAATCATCCTCTCATCTATTTATACAATCCAATAGGGGATTCAAATGGCCTAATTTTCCTAATTAAGCCCCAAATAATAAAATAATGTACAATAATGACATGCCTTCGTGACAAGCCCACCAAGATAGCTCCAAAATAGAAAGATAAGCCTCTCAAAAGGGAAAAATAATAAAAGTGAGTCATTGGGCCATTGAGAAGGCCTAGTGGAGTCCAAAGCAAGGTTGTCGGGAAGCTTCCCCCCCTCCCCCCCAATCCCGCTCCCAAAACGCGCTCCGTTCAGGAGCGCTTTGGGAGCGTGCTCCTGAAAACACTTCCTAAGGGGAGCGTTTTCGGGAGCATGCTTACGAGCCTGAAAAACGCTCCCTGTTTTTTCGAGAGCGTTTCAGAGAGCGCTTGGGAGCGAACGCTCCCCGAGCGCTTCCCCCATTAAATAAATGATTTGGGAGGGTTTTTTTAATTAAGGGAGCGGTCGGGGAGCGTTTGCTCCCGAACGCTCCCCAGCGTGTAAAAAAATTTTGAATGGCAAATTTCCGAATTTTTTTTTGGGAGGGAGGGGGGGGTTTGGGTAAATAAAAGCCCACTCTCCTCATTTGTTTATCATTGTTTTAGTTTGAGAGCTCGAGCTTGAGAGTTGGAGAGCAAGAGAACTTGAGAGTTTGGAGAGCGGAAGTGCCAAGGAGAGAGCAAGGAGAGAGCAAAGAGCAAGGAACAAGCTGCAAGAAAGCAAGAGGAGGGTTGAAGGAGTCAGGAGTCATGACAAAGAGATAGGACTTCCAATCTAGTTTTTTATTTTCTATATTGCATTTTTAAGTTGTTCAAAAATGAAAACTTGAATTTTTTTCTCAATGTTGCATTTTAGTGTGTTGAAAAGTGAAAATTTGAATTGGTTTTTTCCTATGTTGCATTTCCTATTCCCATTTGGCATTCCTCCATTTTTTTTGCAGCCTAGAAACTTGAAACTTGAAACATCATGGCTATATGGCTAGGGATTTTCTTCATGTTGGTTCCTTTCTTTGTAATAATGGTGTTGGAGAGTAGAAGAAAGAGGCCCATTAGAAAACAAGAGGATGAAGAAGTGGGTTATAGTGGATTTGATGAAAATCTTGAAGAGAAGGCGTATGCTGAGGAGGAAGGGGGGAGTAGAGAACATGAGACCACAAAGATCCCAACTAAACAAGACCAAAGTCAAACACCATTGTGGAAATATGTTCAGAGGCAGGAAGGAGGGAAAGGTGGTGGAACCATTAAATTTATTTACCCCCATTGCAATAAAGAATACACAGGTTCATACACCCGTGCCAGAAGGCACCTTTGTGGGAAAATGCGGGATGGAGAGAAAAATCTAGGAATCAAAATTTGTGTAAGTGTGCCAACAACAGACGGAGAGAAATATAGAAAGGAAGAGGAGGCTGCCCTACAGAGATCTAAAAGATCTAGGAGTTTCATTGATTCTTATGCACCATCAGGTCCATCACATCATGGACAAAGAAGTCCATCAACTTCCACCCATGGCAATGGATATGGAGGCACACCTGGACCAAACATCTCCTTAAGGCGTAGAACCATATCCGATTTCCTTGACGAAGGGTGTAGGAATGATGTGGATTCAAAAAATTTCCGATTTCTATATGCATGTGGGGTGCCATTCAATGTTCTTCGCTCACATTATTGGCATGAAATGGTTTCTACCATTAATGATGCCCCCAAAGGATACAAGAGCCCTGCGTATGACAAGGCCAGAATCGTGGGACTTGATCATGAAAAAGCTAAAATAAATAATTCTTTGGCTAGAATGACAAATTCTTGGAATGAGCATGGGGTGTCCATTGTATCTGATGGATGGACCAATGTAAAAGGAAAGCCATTGATAAGTGTTATGGTTGTGTCTGTTAGTGGTGCAATATTTCTTTCAGCATATGATTATTCAGACAAATTCATGACCGACATTAACATTGCAAAACCATTACTTGAAACAATTGAAAGTATTGGGCCATACAATGTCATCCAAGTCATCACTGATAATGCTGCTAACTATAAGGCAGCAGGAGCAATTATTGAGGATAAATACCCCAACATATTTTGGTTTGGGTGTTTCGTTCACACAATGAACCTTTTGATGCATGATATCATTAAAAATAAACAACCTCAATTCAAATGGCTTGGTGATTTGTACAAGAGAGGTAAAAAAATGATAAGATTAATTACAAATCATAGCAATACCCATGGGTTTTTCCGTACTCACTCCAAATTGGAGTTGTTGAAGATAGCAAAGACTAGATTTGCTAGCTATTACCTCACCTTCAGGCACCTTTTGAAGGTAAGAGATTCATTGGCAGCCATGGTATCAAGTCCACACTGGCAGGTATTAAAGGACAGGGCAGCAACAATAGTTGACAGGCAAGGTTTTGAACATGTGGAGGAGACCGCCCTTGATCCTTTGTTTTGGGCACGTGTGAGGGAAATTTTGAATTTCACCAAGCCCATTTATCACATGATTCATTTTTCAGATACAGATAAACCAATGATTGGGGAGGTTTATAAGCAGATGGATAGCATGTTGGGGCAAATAAAAGATGTTGTTAAGGATAATGATCCCAACTTGTATGCAATGATTTACAACTGTGTGTGTGCACGATGGAATAAAATCAATGTTCCACTACATGCCTTGGCATATATCCTTATGCCAAAATACTACTCTCCATCTTGGTTGGGCCAACCTGCACCTAGAGGTGGGGTTAGGATCAAACCTCACACAGATCCAGAGGTACAAGAGGGATACATGAAGGCATTAGACAAGTTGGTCCCCGACAGGGAGGAGTGTGCTAGATTGCACCTTGAATTAGGCAGATACTTCAGTTGCACTGGTAACTTTGGTTCTTTCCATGCAATGGAAGACAGAGACAGATTTGATGCTCTCACATGGTGGGAAGCATATGGCGGCATGGGACTTTTGCCAAAGTTGGCAAAAAAAGTTCTCTCACAAGTTGTGAATACTTATTCTGCAAAGAGGTGTTGGAGCACCTATAGCTTCATACATAATGTGAGAAGAAACAGGCTGAATGAAAACCGAGCTGAAATCTTGGTTTATGTGCATTACAACTTGAGGTTGTTGAGTCATTACTGTGATCAGGCATATGAGGATCAATCATATAAAGTTTGGGACAACAACCCAGAGGATGATAATTTGGAGGATGACACTGTACATATGGAAGAATTGGAAGCAGAACTTTTGAGGGATGATGATGAAGCCTCAGCAGCCATGCCACCGCCACACACAGGGCCAGTCCCACCATCCAGTAGCAGTGCGGGTGCTAGTGCCAGTGCTCGATATCCAACTATTGTTCCTTTGCAAATTCAGCCTCCACCTACATCCTCACGTTGCCCTCCACCTTCTAGTCATGGTCGTGGTACTACTGAGAGTACTAGAAGACCACGATTGCCTTGTGGTTCTCACAAATTAGACATTTCTCGTGGGCATGGCAAGGGGCCAGCCAATAGATAAAATAGATTTGTTGTTTACTAGTCTTTTCTATTTTCTAGTAGTTTTTAAATTTTATAACTGTTGAACAGTTGAAACTTGACTCTTTCATATTTATTATGATAATTTTTGTAAACATTATATGACAATTTAAGTTTGTAGTTTGAATTTGAAAGGTGAAACTTTGAAGTTGGCATTTATAAGTTTATAAGTCATTATGAATTGTGAATATGATGCTTCATGAAAGTTATATGGTGATCAATGAATCAATGATGATAAATGTTATATATTGAATTTTGAAAGCTTGAAACCTTAAGATTGATGATTCGTGAGACTCAAGAGTCAATATGTTGTATGTTTCCAACTTGTGGGCATGGTTGATGAAGATTATAACTTCTAGATGATTGATGTTATATGATTCAATCTATGTTTTTATGTTTTTATGTCTAATTCATCATTCTACATGCTTTTGTTGACATATATGCATCAAAATATAAAAATTGTATATATTTTAAAAAAAAATGCTCTGGACCGGGAGCTTTTGAAATGGCGCTCCCGCTCCCCGCTTTCGCTCCTACTCCCAAGTAACCATGGTCCAAAGTGTGCCAAGTTGAGAGAAGAGGCTCCAAACACAATGATGAAGGGGTTGGACCCTTGATATCCAAGCAAGTCACATGTGGTGCCCCCAATTGGGTGTGGGGGCACAATGACATCCTTATGGGTCTCCAAGTGGATCAACAATGCCTGTAAACCATTTGTAACGGATTGAATTATGAAATAAGCCCTTATTTTGTCTCCTATGGTGAGACACATCTTCGTCTAGGCCCTAGAACGTCTGCCAAGTGTATGGTACAACTGTGAAGTCGGTTGAGCATGATGAACTAGGTGCCTCATCCTCATCCAAAAAGGTGGAACACGAGCAGTCAATGAATGGTGTTGGGGATCCATGAAGTGATCTCTGCTATGGTGGATGCCCATGGCTCTCAACGTTCACCCTACAAATGTCAATGTGACACTCTGGAGGGCTTGGACCCCGTATAGGGAGACCAAACCCCAAATGGAGACCCACCTGCAATCTTGCATAAGATCCAATAAATCCCATTTCCCTCCAATACATTAAATCATTAGAGTAATCAAGTAAAAGAGCTTACAAATCATGGAATCAAATGGAAATTTCATGGCGGCATGCCCTTCCATAGTGGGATCTGGCATGTACAGGTGTCACCAAGCTCAATAAGGGGGTTAACCAAGGACCCTATTTGGTTGTTTCAGCCTTTAAAGGGGGTCACATGTCCATGATACATCCATCAAGTGGTAGGTGGCATGTGATATAATGATGGAATTGAGTGGGAATCAGGGGAAGGCTCCAAGCCACATGCCATGGTACAAGGGTATCTATAATAGGGGAAGCCCACACTTGGGAATATGAGTGCAGGAGGGAGTAATCGTGGTACATGAGTTACCCCGACCTTTGTCTTTCCACCCTTCTTCAGATTCCTTTTGCCTTTGATTGATTTTTCTTCATAACTTCTTGGGGCTCCAGGGGATGAGAGCATGATGTGTAGGATACAGCAGTAGATACCCACTTTAATGTGGGGCAGTTCATTTTCCACTAGGAGTTGGGACAGTCATGGGTTCCTTAATGTGGAGGGAGCTCATCTAGGGCCCATAGGAACAAGGGTGATGGCCATAGATAAGGGTAAAGCACACGTTTGGATTTTTCCCGCATGCTAAATTTGTATGTCCTAACCATCTTTTGCATTTTGTGGTACATTCCCTGTTGAAAGTGGCCAAATTATGTTTTTTCTTTTCTTTTTAGTTGCATCAACCTCCAAGAAATTGTTCCAGGCCCGACCCAAGGTGTGGGCAAGGGGAGGGGTAGGCTAACCCTTTGTGGACCCAATGGAAAAATGTGGACCCGGATGGGAAAAGTGATAAATGCGGTTAAAATGAGCAGAGGAGAGAGATGTATATGGTGTCGGGAAGCCGGAACACGCAACCAAAGTCAAGATTTCCCATGTAGTGCCAGCCCTAAAGCTAATAGCCAATAAAGGACATCCCACGGAACTAGGATACAAGGCTAACCACAAAATTGGGCAGAGACAAGAACACAGACCTAGCCCACTCTTTATGCCGAATCCCCCCGCCAATCCATGCCCAAAAGTTTCCACGATAAGTAAACAAAATCACTCAACTACACCAATGAAAAGCCATACCTTTGGGGTTAGGAGGCTCACCTTCAAACATACGATCATAACAAATGGGCAAGGGACCACATGGCTAGCTCAGGTGGCAGAGATAGTGGCACATCGAGCTATCTGGTGGCTACAAGGGGCTGCTGGATGTTGGTTGAGAACCGTTTAGGAGAAAAAATTTCTCCTATGGATACCACCCATGAATGGTGGGTTACATCTGGCTCCAATTGGGACATGAACTCTCAGAAGAGTGCATGGACGTACTCGAACGGGAGGTCATGAGAACACCAACAATCTCTTGGGACCGCAAACCTGTTACCTGCACATATCAACGATCGAGCACACGAGGCAGCATGTTTTTGTCGTGTCTTATGATCACCCATGCTTAGTATTTACTATTAGGCCATAAAATCAACAAGAAAATAAATTTATGCAATTTTAATATAGATGCATCTTAATCTATCATGATAATATCATATGATGTTAGTTCTAATGAGAAAATGAGCATGCAATGCATCCTACCCTAACATGCATATAATACAATGTCAAGTGCTAAGTATAACCATAGATCCAATGCAACCAGCATGTCAATTGATCAGTATAAAAACATGTGCTTCTATGATTATTTATGGACCAAATCCAAAAACACAAATGGGAAGAGTAGTATGTGGGATTGCGAGGGCGAGAGTTGGAAAAATAAGAGACCCATATGCCATAGAAAGGAGCCCTAAAATAAGGGAAAGACACCAACCGAGAGGATTGAATTTGATCATCTAACCAGAAGATGGAAATGTCAATGATAAAATACATGAACCTTTGATGAAGAAATATCTCAGGCCTATCATCCTCAGGGTAAGAAGGAGCGAATGACTCAGACACATTTAGGACGATATTATCTTGGCTATTAGGAAAGGAAGAGGTGGAATCATCATTGTATTTGGGGAAAAACCATGATTCTTCATTTTTCATAGGGAAAACCAACTCTTCATCAAACCAAGGAATGATCATCACAAAAATCTATTTCCGGGCTAGGGACGCAACAAGGGGAGGAATGCTCAAACATGAAGAAAAACCCTTTATTTGGTGGCATGGCTAAAGGAAGCATCTTCCTCAATCCCTTTCTGCGACCAATGCCTTTTGGAGTAAACTTCTTGCTTTATATTAATTAGAGCAAAGTAATCGGATGAACAATCGTTGCTTATATGCTCAACTATCCTAAATGAAGTGCAAATCCTACTAATTAGGTGTGATGCAAGATCTTGTTTGCTTTTATTTAAATGCCTATTCTAGATGTGACCTTCCTCTTAATTGTTTTGGAGTTAGTCTCTAGAGTAGGTTGTGGGATGGAAGCTAATGGGGAGTAAGCAAAGGCTTGATTAATGATACCTCCCCCTGTGTTCCAACCACCCGATGCCTCTGACGCTGCAGAGACTGTGGCTCTGACGACTAAAGGTCATTGTGTTAACCACGAAAGAGGGTCTAAGTTCCTCAAGCTATATTGAGAAAGGGTGGTCCTAAATGTCTATGAACCAAACTTATGCTTGGAGGTGATTAATTAAGTGCAAGTCTAGCTTACAATGATATGCAAGGATTGCGAGAGATTCTTGGGTTAAGATTGATTAATGTCTTAAGTACTTTAGTTATAATTAGCCTTTATGACAATTGCATTTAATTGATGGATGGTAAGACAACCTTAACAACAAGAATGTGTGCCAAACTCCTCAAGTGCCAACAAGAGACAATCCAAATGAGATTTCTCAATTAGACAATCACAATATGCTCTCAGAGAAAGATGCCAAAGATCTATAATACAATTGCACGAGAAATATGCTTTTGAAAAGAAGATCACCAATATGTCAATAATCCACAATAGATATTTATTCAATGATGATTTAGAGTACCTAGAACAATTTAGCCAACGATTATTAATACAAGACAATCACCACAAGGCTATCAATGCTCTTACACAATTAGAGGCTTTCAAGATATTTCAATGAGATAAATGCCAATATTACTCAGTCATTTAATATATGCTCAATTTGATTACAACACTTAGGAATTCAATACCAATGTAGATTTATTATTCACCAAGCAAGACTGACAATATGAGAGCACTTATTCATCAAATTTCCAACGCCAATTGAGATGATCAACACAATTCGATATCAAAGAAAAAGCAATGTGACTTATATCAATTGACAAGATAACAAAATTAGATTATTTCACTTAGGGAAACAAAATCGTTAGATCGAGTGCTTTAGAGAGTGAGCTAGATGTGATCTTATGAAGCTTTAATCAACTCACAACAACAAGTATGTTAGAACCCAAGAGCCAATTATCTTGACAGTATGAAATCTTAGATGCTTTAGGCCTCTTATAATACAATTTTTCAGTGTTATATCAGATCTGATCACACTTATGATAGTTAATAAAAAATGTGAAATTTGCTTAAACAAAGTTAGCCCAACTCACGCAATTAATTTCTGAATGTGTTGAGTAAATTATGAGTTGATTTTACTATTATGAACCATTCAACTTGCAGAAGTAAAATAGTGAGCAAAATGAGGGTTATAGGTCAAACCCTTAGGCCCTAGGCCTAGAAGAAGATTGTACAAATTTTTCTTATGGCTAGAACACCTGCAAACAACAATTCTTGTGTCCAATAAATCTGCAAAATGCACCAAAATTCAATCCATAAATCAAATGACCAATCAGATATGGAAAGAGGGCAAATAAGAGCCAAGAAGGGGCAACGTAGCGTTGAAGCAAGGAAGGCTGGAAGGAAGGGCACAGGGGCAGAAAGACCAAGACAAAAGGACGAAAAGGGAAGGAGAGAAGGTCGAGGCCTAATTAGGGTTGCGTTAGACCTAAAGGAGGAGACCGAGAGGGTTAAGGAAGAGAGGAAGCCTGCCAAAGGCCAAATAAGCCCACGACCTAGGCTAAATAAGGCTTAAGCAAGACGAGAGGGATTTGAGGGAGGTCGAGGCCTTTATATCTCATGGTCAAGCCAAGGCCTGCAACCAGATCGAGGCCTTAGAGGCCTGTGACCAGGAGAAGGAGGGATGTTGAGAGCCTGTAGGGTCTACGACTAGCCCTAATAGGGCCACAAAATACCCACAGTTAAGGGAATAGGGTTGACAGGTAGGGTTACAAGGCAAAGAAGGGCCACGCTGAGGCTAGTGAGGCTGGATATTGGGCCTAGTGGTCGTAAAAAAATTTCACACCCTCTCCAAAATCGGATTTGCTTCAGATCTTCAATTTTTCTGCAAAATTCTTCAGTTGTTGGCCCTGAAAATTTTTTGCAGTAGATCTTACCCTCAAGGGCCTAGATCTAGCTCTAATCCAGCAATTCTTCTTGGATCTCACCTGCACAAAAAAATTTACAAGTGCCCAAACCCCAATATATACAAAAAAATTCAAAACCCCAACTGCAAAACAAGGGTTAGAAAGTAAAATTATTTACAAAAAATTATTATACAAAATATACAAGTGTACAATGCTAAGAAGGATTTTGAAAATAAAATTTTTATACACCTCAACAATGGTTAGATGTATTTCAAAAAATAAATGTTAATCCATAGCCTTAGCGGAGTTATAAAATCACATAAAATATTCAGAATACAAACATGGTCAGCTTGTGCCCACAGTTTGTGAACTTTGAGCCCAAGGGCCAGGAAACCTACAAACTCTATATATTTTCTCAAGAAGAAACCGTTAGAATATACAATGAATCGGATCACTTAAGATAAACCCAAAACTTACCAATCGAATGTTCCTATCATCTACAAATGAAATAACGATTTAGTTAATATTTGAAGCACAATATAGGAATGCACATACCACAAATCAGTGAGACAAATACACCATAAATTGCACCCCAAAGTCTTTTATTATGATGATCAAACGTTCCCAGCAGAATAGTGGCTTTACATCAAAGTTTACAAAATTACATCAGACCAGAAATCAAGATCAAGATGATCAATAGAAAGAAAATGCCTTCTATTTAAAGAGAAATTCCTCCTAAGTGGAAAATAATGGCTAGTTGGCTTGATCCCCACCAAAATAATCTCGACCGTTGATAAATATTTGATGATCTTTTAATCTTTGTCGTCGAAAATATTTATTTTTGATGAATTTTCGACTTTCTCATTAAAACAATTTTTTATTAGCTCAAAAATAAATTTTTTTAGTTAATTTCGTCAAAAATTTGACTTTGACTTAAAAACCAAGGTCTAAGGGTCCAATTTTTCTTGAAATTCCCAATATTCCCTTGATTAGGGACCTCCAAAAATTAATTTCCTTTAGACCCACGAATTTTTTCACTTGGAGAAATTAATTTCTCTAACATTCTAATTTCGACTCTAAATTAATTAATTTTTTGGCTTAGGATTTAATTTTATTTTGCCAAAAATATTAATTAATTAACTCATGAGGGGATTAATTATTTTTTCCACTCTCAAATATTTTAGCCATGGTGTCTAAGTATGAGGGACCATGCACTAAAATATTTTTTACATAAGATTTTACAAATTCAACCCTCAATGGGGGAATACTTGTTCGTTATAGACCCTCAAATAATTACCTAATTCTGAGACACAATATGATCTAGTAGACCAAGTGATTTGTAGTAAAATAATTTAGCTAATTCGCTTAAATTATTCCCAAACCACTTGTACAATAGACTCAACTAAAACATTAGGACTCACCTAAGACTTCGACGATAAATTCCACACTAGCTTTGGGACGAAGCTAGAGGGAAAAACTTTGTCGATCATTCGTGTTTAGAACCACAAATAAATCAGTGAGACGAAAAACCTCCTAGGATGAAATTTGTCATCAAAATAATAGGTTTACCTATGTTGTTACATAATAAAGTGGTCATACTAGCATCATTACATAAAAAAAATTGCAGAATGGTTTTACAATGACATAGAACAGACTGTTGGCTAATGACTTTGACTTTGAAGAATTTCCTTGACGCTTCTGGATCCTGCTTCCTTGAAATGTTGAAAAAATGAGTGCAACAAGCTCCAAACACAATGATCAAGGGGTTGGCCCCTTGTGTAATATTCCTTTTTTTGGTGTCACCAATGACAGGGCTAGGATGGACTTCCAGAGTTAGAAGCAGACCGGTCATAGGTACAGGTTGGTGTCATCAGCAGGCCTAGGGACTTTTTGGAGGAGTTTTGAGGAGTTTCTATGTGGTCGGGTGGCATTCGCTTGATATATTCCAACATCCGAGCAGTTTGGCTTTTGTTCCGGTGCATTTCGACAACTTCCAGAAATTTGAGTTATTTATGGGCTTAAATCAACTAATTACGCTCATGGTGGCATTCTGGGAGGAATACATGACATAACACCTTAGTGTAATAGCTCATTGGAATTGGGACGAGGAGACCTCCATGATGGGACAGTTGGACATGAGTTTCAGTGACCGGAGGAGACGTGGTAGCCGATTTACTCTTTTCTACATTAAAAAGGAATATTTTAATAAGAGGGAAAAGTGCTCCATGAATAAAATAATAATAAAATAATGCTCTAGAAGGCTCCAAGTGATCTATAAAAGAAAGGGAGGAGGCCATTGAGGGATATCTTTGGATCATGTTATTTTATTGTATGATAGGTGTGAGATGTGGTTCTCTACTTCAGCCGTAGCCCCAGGACAGAAACCCTCGGGTGATTTGTGAGTGTTGGACGAAAACCCAACTCTCCTGAGGAGACTTCATTCAGAAGTTTCGCAGAGCTTTAGGGATTGGTGTGAGGATCATTCAGATCTTCAACTTGTGCTTCAGAGGGTTCAGTGACAGCTTTTTCCGTAGCCGATTTGCAGCAGTCTTCTTGCTGAGTCATCTACATCATTGCCAGTGTCATTCATTAGTTGGGCCATAGATCTTTCTGGGTTTTGCTCCGCTTGCTTGGCAAGCTCAGGTTCCGCTGTTTCTTTATGTTGATGTACTTTTTACCATGGATTAATAAAATAGCTCAGTGATTTTATCGGCATCCATTGTGTTATATTGGTGGCCGTGTGTTTATTTCCATTTATTTTGCTGCTCAAGTCTATTTCTGCATTTTTAGTTAAAATATCCCATTTGGGATATTACAGTGGTATCAGAGCTTCAATCTTGGATCAGCCTGCGGATTTCCAGTTTTCAGTTGCAACTATTTTGGTTAGAAGGGCCTACGTAATCATTAGAGGAGGCTCATTTGTGGGAGCTGCATTGGTGGGATTTTAGAGCTGGGGTATTGGGAAATTGATAGGAGAGCCATATGAGGAGGTTTGCCGAGATTTTGGAGAGCAATTATTGACAGTAGCAGCTGCAGTGCCAGAAAACGAAATTGGAAGAGAGCCAAACTAAAAAGGGTCAGATTTTGAAGGTTGGAATTAGAAGAAACCCTTTCTGGGTTTTCCTGGGTTTTGGACAAGGATCACCTTCCCAAATTCCTAGAATTTTCTTAGCAGTTTTCAGTGGGTAAATCAGAGGCCGAAGTCAGGCAGCAGTGTAGTCTTGGAGTAGCAATGCAATTTCTGGAGGAGCTTGCTAGAGCGATTTCCAGGTTCCATTCTATATTTTCTGAGTATACATTTTTTTTATATCAGTGAGGGATGTCTCTATGTCTTGTCTAAAATATCTCTGTTATGTACTTTTGTCAATGGCTGTAATAATTTTCTGAGCTTAAAATATAGATATCAATTGTGGGGTTGAGACTGATTCTTTTGTAAAGTCCCCACTATGCACCTGTATTTGAGACCAGAAAATACGTGTCACCTACAACAGTATGTATTTGAACTGGTTGACAAAACTACACCTACATCACTATAACAACTCAGAAAAACAATGACCACATCATTGGTTGAACCATGGAGGGATTCCTAAACAGCTTGAGAAGAATAAAAGTTGGTTCCTTGAACCACCATGCAGCAGAAGACCAGAAAACAAAACAGAACAGTAGACCCTTCTCCAAGAAGTTACATAATTTGCTCCAAAAAAGGCACCCAAGGAATTTACAAAAGGAGGGAGAAGTGGGAAATTGGCTTTATGCACTTGGGATGGACTTAAAGAGTGCAAGATCAGAAAATGACTTTCCCATGTTAGAGAAACTGGAATCCTGCCTTTCAAAGGTAGAGCAATCTGATTGGAGTTTAAATTGGGCTTTGGAGCCATCTATGCTTGCATTGGTACAAGCTAGATTCTTGGAACATCCAAGTGAGAGAGTCAAGCTTATAGTTGCCTCTTGTTTCAGTGATATTTTGAGAATAATAGCACCCTTCCCTCCCTACAATGATGACATTATGAAAATAATTTTCAGACTAATAGTAGGAACCTTCGGGATCTAGACAACTGTGCAGGCTTTACATTTGGGAGGAAGCTTAAGGTTTTAGAAGTCATGGCCATGACTCGGACTCATGAGATCATGTTTGACTTTGAGTGTGATGGCTTGATTCTGCAGATGTTCCAATGCTTCTTCAGCATTAGGAAACATCATTCTGACATAGTCATAGCACACATGTAGTCCATCCTGTCGTCATGTATGGGAGTCTGTGAGGCCATTTGTCGGGAGTTGTAGACTAGGTTGCTGAGCATTTGGAGGAGAGAGCAGTTGATCTCACCTGCTGCTTATGAGCTAGCCCAAGGGCAAGTTGAGCAGAACATTGAGCTTTTCAGGAGACAGTTGACCAGGGAGGAGCTACTCCAGTTTGGTGGATCAGGCAGCAGAAATGAGCTGAGGAGGAAGGGACTTTGCTTCATTTGCAAAGAACCTTGGGGGTCTGATCACTCGTGCTTGAGTGATGCAGTTGATGTGGCAGAGGCAGAACAGGAGGGCATTCCTTCTGTATGCCAGGGTGAGGGCTCTTCTTCAGATGAGTCCATGGGATCAGTTGAGGATGCTTCTGTGGAGCGAGAGCAGTCATGCAGAGATGATGACAGTAGACCGAAGTTATATTCTAGTGTGCAGGGTGAGCAGTCAGGGGACTATACAGGAGATACTCTGGGACGATTTAGCCAGAGCAGCATATGATGGAGCCCGAGTCAACAGAGGAGGATACTATGCACATCATGCATGATAGTCCTTTGGGGGAGAGCCAGATGGAGACTCACATTGAGTCTATGATGGATATGCGGATAATCTTGGGGACAACCACTGATGAGGAGCAGTCAGATGCATAGACACCGAGCACGGTGACAGAAGTTGCAGATCCATATCCTCTAGAGATGTTGGAGGTTGATGGGATAGTTCTGCAAGGGGCTAGGGGACAGCAAGAGCATTACATTCCTGATGAGAGGGATGAGCTGTTGGAGATGGTGGAGCATCCATATTTGGGCCGACACATTGATGAGGTGCAGATAGATGTACATGCAATCGGCAGAGCTGCAGTACTTTTAGTGAGTAGCACTCTCCAGGAGTACATCGATGGGGCTTGCAGCACATCTTGCCCACTTTGGCCCATTACAGAGAGAGGGAATTTCTTCTACAGGCAGCTTTGGTTGGCAGACAGGGCAGAGCAGTATGAGCTGATTACGGGCTAGCAACAACACTCCAGGCGTGTTCCATATGCAGTTGTTGCTACATTGGATTCTTCTTCCAGGATGGATTGGCAGGAGATCATGAGTTGGTACCCTCTTGATGGTATGATATTCTTTGTAGGGCGCACAGGGGAGCAGGGGCCCTTAGATATGACATATGATACAGATTCCAGTTGGCAGTGGGGCACAGATCGACATTTCTTCAGCATCCCATCCCTGTTTCAGGAGAGCAGGATCAACATTAGATTCAGTCAAGGGTTGGATTAGAGAGTGGTGATGAGTTGGTACACAGTTTGTGGGGCAGCTTACACCATCATAGATACAGCGCAGCAGGAGACATGGTCTTCACCTCTTAGAGCATCAGTTATAGCCAGAGGCAGTGTGCAGTCCGAGCCGTTGGACTTAGGTAATGATTGGCCATCGTGGCGTGGGGATCGAGGAGGATTGTTTGTTGACTGGTACAGTGAGAAATCAGTTTGGGATCCCGACATTGAGGGGTCCATTCCGAGTGGTTTGACACAGGTGCATAGCAGCACCCAAAGGTTTGTATGGGATCTGGGCATTGGGTCTCAGTTGCGGCAGGCCAACAGAGTGGCCCACATATTTTGATTGCTTGAGGGCAAGCAATATTGGGGCGAAAGGTCTGTAATATTCCTTTTTTTGGTGTCACCTATGACAGGGCTAGGATGGACTTCCAGAGTTAGAAGCAGACCAGTCATAGGTACAGGTTGGTGTCATCAGCGGGCCCAGGGACTTTTTGGAGGAATTTTGAGGAGTTTCTATGTGGTCGGGTGGCATTCGCTTGATATATTCCATCATCCGAGCAGTTTGGCTTTCGTTCCGGTGCATTTCGACAACTTTCGGAAATTTGAGTTATTTATGGGCTTAAATCAACTAATTATGCACATGGTGGCATTCTGGGAGGAATACATGACATAACACCTTAGTGTAATAACTCATTGGAATCAAGACGAGGAGACCTCCATGATGGGACAGTTGGACATGAGTTTCAGTGACCGGAGGAGACGTGGTAGCCGATTTACTCTTTTCTGCATTAAAAAGGAATATTTTAATAAGAGGGAAAAGTGCTCCATGAATAAAATAATAATAAAATAATGCTCTAGAAGGCTCCAAGTGATCTATAAAAGAAAGGGAGGAGGCCATTGAGGGATATCTTTGGATCATGTTATTTTATTGTATGATAGGTGTGAGACGTGGTTCTCTACTTCAGCCATAGCCCCAAGACGGAAACCCTCAGGTGATTTGTGAGTGTTGGACGAAAACCCAACTCTCTTGAGGAGACTTCATTCAAAAGTTTTGCAGAGCTTCAGGGATTGGTGTGAGGATCATTCAGATCTTCAACTTGTGCCTCAGAGGGTTCAGTGACAACTTTTTCCATAGCCGATTTGCAGCAGTCTTCTTGCTGAGCCATCTACATCATTGCCAGTGTCATTCATTAGTTGGGCCAGAGATCTTTCTGGGTTTTGCTCCACTTGCTTGGCAAGCTCAGGTTCCGTTGTTCCTTTATGTTGATGTACTTTTTACCATGGATTAATAAAATGGCTCAGTGATTTTATCGGCATCCATTGTGTTATATTGGTGGCTGTGTGTTTATTTCCATTTATTTTGCTGCTCAAGTCTATTTCTGCATTTTTAGTTAAAATATCCCATTTGGGATATTACACCTTGATATCTAAGCAAGTCACATGTGGTGCCTCCAAGTGGGTGTGGGGCACAATGACATCCTCATGGGTCTCCAAGTGGATCGACAATGCCTATAAACCATCTGTAAGGGCTAGAATGATGACATGAGCCCTCCCTTTATCTCCCAAGGTGAGACACATCCTCGTTTCGGCCCTAGAATGTCTACTAAGTGTATGGTACAACTGTGAAGTTGGTTAGGTGTGTTGATCTAGGTGCATCATCCTCATCCAAAAAGGAGGAACACAAGCAATCAATGAATGGTGTTGGGGATCCATGAAGTGCTTTCTGCTATGGTGGAGGCCCATGGCTCTCAATGCTCACCCTACAAGTGCCAATATGACCCTTTGGAGGGCTTGTACCCCATATAGGGAGACCAAACCCCAAATGGAGACCCACCAGCGACCCTACATAAGATCCAATGCGTCCCCTTTCCCTCAAGTACAACAAATCATTAGAGTAATCAAATAAAAGAGTTTACAGATCATGGAATCAAATGGACATTTCATGGTGGCATGCCCTTCCATAGTGGGATTTGGCATGTACAGGTGTCTCCAAGCTCAATAAAGGGGTTAACCAAGGACCCTATTAAGTGGTTTCATCCTTTAAAGGGGGTGACATGCCCATGGTACATCCATCAAATGGTAGGTGGCATGCGATATAATGATGGAATGGAGTGGAGATCAGGGGAAGGATCCAAGCCACATGCCATGGTATAACGGTAGCTATAATAGGGGAATCCCACACTTGGGTATATGAGTGTAGGAGGGAGCAATGGTGGTACATGAGTTACGCGACCTTTGTTTCTCCACCCTTCTTCATATGCCTTTTGCCTTTGATTGATTTTTCTTCATAACTTCTCGAGGCTCTAGGGGATGAGAGCATGATGTGTAGGATACATTAGTAGATACCCTTTTAAGGTGGGGCAATTCATTGCCCACCAAGGGTTGGGACAGTCATTGGTTCCTTAATGTGGAGGGGGCTCATCTAGGGCGCATAGGAACCTGGGTGATGGCCATAGATAAGAGGTAGAGCTCATGTTTGGCTTTTGCCCACATGCTAAATTTGTATGTCCCGGACATATTTTGCATTTTGTGGTACATTTCCTGTTGAAAGTGGCCAAATTATGCTTTTTCTTTTCTTTTTAGCTGCATCAACATCTGAGGCATCGTTTCAGGCCCGATCCAAGGTGTGGGCAAGGGGAGCGGAGGCTAACCCTTTGTGGACCCAAGTACAAATGTGGACCCGAATGGGAAGTGAAAAATGGGGTTAAAATGAGTGGAGGGGAGTGATTTATATGGTGGCTGATTTAGATCCCACGAGACTAGCATACAAGGCTAACCACCAAATCGAGCAAAGGAGACAAGAGTATAGACCTAGCCCACTCTTTCCGTCAAATCCCCCCACTAATCCATGCCTAAAAGTGTCCATAATAAGTAAACAAAATCACTCAACTACACCAATTAAAAGCCATACATTCAGGGTTGGGAGGCCCACCTTCAAACATACGACCATAACAGATGGGAGAGGGACCACATGGCTGGATCAGGTGGCGGAGATAGTGGCACATCGAGCTATCTAGTGGCTACAAGGGGTTGATGGTTGCCAGTTGAGAACCATCTAGGAGAAAAATGTTCTCTGTGGATACCACCCACGGATGGTGGATAACATAGTGAATACTGGATGCTAAGGTTTGTGGACTTGTACTCGTAGGATTAACTCTTGCAAAGTAGGTATGATGTTACATCATGATGGAGGAGTATTGTTTCAACTTCGTAGAGATGTTGGAGTTACAAGCTATAGTTTCAAAGGGAGTGGATGGGCATTATAGAAAACAATTTTTTTTGTAGAGAGAGAGTGTTAGCTTTTGAGGTTCCTCCAAAAGTGTTTTTCACCTTGGTGATGCTTCATGGCCACTTGGGTGGCTTAGTTTAGGTGGATGCTTGACCTTGGTTTTGTTGAGAAATCCAAAGTGTGGCAGTTAAATGATTTCTCTTATTATGATATTATCTTGTGATGTTTTCATTATCATTATTCTTTCTTTCAATTTATCTTGTCTTATCATCAAGACTAATGCCAAGCAACAAATAGAAGAGGACACAAGATGTAGGCACACAGACAAGGAAAAACCCCACCCTAGGGGAAAACCCGGTCAAAATTCTTGCTTCAGTAGATTCAAAACAAGATGAGACGACCAAGACCCTTACAACTTAGACCCAAAACTACCTCCATCCATCAAGTCAACTTTGTCATGTCATACTTCAGTTCTATGGTAGTCTGATCATTCTTCACTCCTGTAGCAGTCAACCTTCTTCACACTTTGGTCCTTAGTTCTTGAGTCCTGTTGTGACAGCATGAACTTGGATCCCTTCACTGTGATAGCACCAAACCACCTTTACTATGATAGCTCCGAGTTCATTCACTGTGATAGCACCAAAATATCTTCACTATGATAGCACTGAACTGATTCACTATGATAGCACAAAATTCATCATTTCTAATTTGATCCGAATATAACTCTCTGCAATTTCACTAAACTTGTAATGAGCTTGTATCTCTGCAGTAGCACAGAACCTCTTCTTCTGCAATAGCACCGAAACCTCTTCTCTGCAATAACACTGAAAGCTTCTCTCTGAAATTATCTAAACTTATCTTATTGTAGTTGGAGCAAAGTCCTTCTTGTATATATAGTTGTCTCCATGTGAAATAGGCCGACATGAGTTCTTTAAACAGTTCTGTCTCCATAAGGTTAGGCAGACTCGAGTTCATGAAGAGAAGTGTCTTTAGGCCAACTTGATGAGGATGCTGACTTGATTTTGATTGCAAAGAGACCTTGATGGAGGAGGGGTTTAACATAACAAGATAGAATTTGACTCAAACAAACAATCCTAAAGCCTACAATGGAGGCTTGACCTATGAAAATTGACCCAAGCATGAAACCCATGCTTTAACAAGTCAATTCAATCTAATAATAAAATTATTTTTGCTTTCTTTTGACAAATATATTACATTTTAACTTCAAGTACAATTTATGAAGACCGAACCTAGTTACATTCTTCAACACTCCCTCTTAACTAGGGAGGTATTCATATTTACATATAACTATAGAGGTACATGGAAGATCTCAAACCACATAATCTACGAAGAATTTTAGGCACGACAATGCCATGGCCTAGATTCTTGACCAAGGCAATCTATCCAAGGTCTCTCAAAAGTTTAGGCACGGCAATGCCACAGACTAGATTCCTTACCAAGGCAATCTATCCGGGTGGGACTAAGATGGACTAAAGCTTTCAGCCTCTCTAGGTACCATCAAGCTTACTTACTAACCATCAACCCAGAGATCCATGTGCGTGTCAAAGCTCAATGACCAATGCCACCTCTCCTACTTCGAGAACTAGATATCAACACAAAGTGTCGGCCAGATGTCCTCCCAGGCAATGCTTCACTCACAAAGCCTCAACAACAAATCTCTCCCAATCAAACTAAACGGTAACCAGCATGCTATCAAAACTTCGAGAGATTTACCTGTACAAACACAACCCCAATCAGTAATACACTTTCAAATGTACATACTCAAATACAAACTTTCGGGGTCCTTCAAACAACTAGATGTTGCTTCTCAACTTATCAATCGAATCTTTGACAAAATATTCCTCAATCATATACTTTCCCTTCCAACTACACATGCAACAACATATCCTTCAAAGTGCATTCTCCAATCAAGACTATGATATGCCCTCGCTCTCAACTAGGGAGATTTCTTCTATCCAGTCTCCCTCTTAACCTAGGGAGATCAACTTCTTCTTATGACATTGAAGTATCTTTCATGGCTCCCATCCTTCTCATCAGAGTTATATATCTTCTTTCATCATGTTTATCATATCAACTTCTCTTACGAACATCTTCACCATCTTGAAGATGATGTAACTACACAATTTAGATAACAAGTACACCCAGATCTATAGAAGCATGAAGTTAGTCATAACAAAATCTTATAACAATGGAAGCATTAGACTAAACATAATCAAAAATAGATTGTACTTCAATACTTCAACTTCTTGCCAAGGTTTCAATACAAACCCTAAATCACATCAAGATATCAATCTCATTATATCTAGGGTTTCAATAACATGACAAGTTCTGTCATATAGGAAACCCTAGAAACAATTCAAACAAGTAATGCATCTAACAACTTTCAGAATTCATATGTTAGACTGGATTTATGTAAACCCTAGATTTCATATATGAGCTCCAAAAATCATAACCAAACATAGCTTAATCAACAACATGAATAGCTTCTACTAGGGTTTGATGTAAACCCTAGATTTACCATCTACAAATTCTCAGCAATCACTATATAGATTCATAGTTTTCATGTTGTTATATCATATATCTCAAAGATGTAACTAGTACTAGGATTTAGTTGCAAAACCCTAGACTTCCTAAACAACATCATCCTAGTATATCAAGCTTTGACTAGGATTTGTTTCCAAACACTAGGACTCATGGCCATTAATGATTAGGTCAACATGTATGCATATCTAGGACTTCATCATCAAGCATAAGCACATCATATGTCAAGCAACATTAACACATTAGACATATATCTACCTAGATCAGGCTAGGTTTTCGACCAAATGGCCACATATATACCTAGGGTTTCATTCCTAGGAACTTACTTTAAAGACATAACAAGGGTTTTGCTTATAGACTCAACCAAACCCTAAAAATCTAAGGTTTCATAACATAACAAAGAAAACCCTAAAAACTTCAAGGGTTTGGGATCTTAGACAGCGTCATTCACAGTATTAAAAACCAGTCGGGTCAAACCAACCGATCAGACCCCTAGCCGGTCAAAACCGGTCAAAAAAATTGGTTTAAACCCTTCTCTCGCTCAATTTCCTAGTCAAACCGTTAGGGATAAACCAGCCAGTTCCGTCCTTAACCGGCCGATCAGCTCCCAAGGCTGCAAAGGGACCCACGCACAGAGTTTTGGCCAGTTTAGGGTTGTTTTGGAGGGAAGAGGAGGGTTGTTTCCCTCCAAAAACACCTTCTCCAATCCTTTATAAGCAGGGGCAGCCTCTCATTTGTCTCACACCATCTCATCTGGAGATTTTGTGAGTTTGATTGAGAGCTTGGAGAGTGTTGATTTTTGCTGGAGTAGTGGAGCAACATAGAGTTTGAGCTAAGTAGTAGCCATCATGCCTCCAAAAGCCAAGGATACTGCATGGGTTCATTGTGATATGATTGATGGAAAAATGATCTGCAAATATTGCCAAAAATCTATTGTAGGAGGGGGTATTTACAGGTTCAAGCAACACTTGGCTGGGATAGGAGGCCATGTAAAGCCATGTGGAGCACCAAATGAAGTAATAGGGCATATTAGGGCAAAATACCTTCAGAAGTTTGAGACTCAAGTCACTGAACCAATAGAGAAGTTTGTGACTGGAGCAGTTGCAAAGTTTGGCAGTCGATACTCAACCAACTGAGTTTGATCATGATGAGAAGTTTCAAGTGATAATGTTGATCACTAATTAGTAATATCATATATGTAGATTTGTAGTAGACTGTAGGCCAATGGCCTCAATGCTCATAGCTTGTAGCATTGTTTTTGGAGTTTATGGGTCATTTGGAGCCTCATTGCTCATGTATTTTTTCGATGATATGTATTGCACTCGGTGCCATTTTGATATATTCACCTTTACATGGTATATAAATGAGAAAACTTTGCATATTTTGTCTCTAATGGCTTGGAATCATGGTTGCAAATCTTAAAAATAATTATTTTTATTAAAAAGTTATTATTTAATGTATTTTTTTTAAAACCAGTTCGTTTAGACCTGACCAGCACCGGTTAGACCGGTTCCAGTCCATTTACCGGTTCATTAGGTCCACCAGTCCAGTCACCGGTTCTGGATTTTAATACTATGGCGTCGTTCAACCCTAACAAGTTAGGGTTTTCATGATCATACCAAAACCCCAAACATGACATCATCATTAAAAACTTCAAATAGCATTTCATAATAACCCTAAGTAGGCTAGGGTTTCACACATTATCATTAGCATACCTTTAAGTTAGGGTTTTCCAAAGAACCTTTCTAGGGTTCTATAAGAACAATCAAGGATGTAAGGAGGGCAGATTTATCAAATAATTAATCATCCTAAACAAGAATCTTTATGATTCAATACAGCTAGACATAACGATGTTAGTAATGTAACGCAAATTTCAAAACACGATGAATGTACTTTTTATATTAAGAGAATTTTATAAGGTGTACAATCTAAGACATACTTGGAGATGTTCCTTGACAGGCCTTGTAAGGATTTCTCGAACTGTTCTCTCTGTATTAAGTCGTGATCTTTTATACTTGTAATACATACTTTTAAGAAAAACATGTGATACCAAGAACATGATTTAATTTCTCAAGTTAGATCTTCTACATAACCATGGAGGATGGAATCAAAAATCAAGTTATTCCTTCTTTCAATCAACATCAAGACTTTTACTTGACATCCTAGATTGCTTGTAAATCCTAGAAGATAAGGATTAAGTTTTAATATTTATGTTATCTAAGGATTACAATTTTTACCCTAGACTAGCTATAATCAAGGATTGTATGAACCATTTGAGATTAGATACATTGAAAATCTAAAATACGTACCTTGTGTTTACGTACCTCTGGTTTGATAGCTTGTTGCAAGAGCATCTTATTAAGTGACAATAATTGATTTATTTTTCCATAGGCCAAACTTCGTATAGTCTTCAAATGAATGCATTTTGCTTTATCAAATCCTCCTCTCGTTGCCTTCAACAATAGGCCTGATACCAATTTCATATACGTACTACTATTATTTGGTTAGGGCTTCTATAATTTCAGAGTATGTTGAAGAGGCTTTTAGACTTGTGATGACTCAATCCATAGTTTCTTCAACGTATGGAAGACAGAATATATTTCTTCACTATTTCGACCTTACACATATTAATGACCATAGAAATGCTTCAGCCCTTGTACATATCAATGTTTAGACCATATATCACTAAGCCCGAATTCTCCTATGACATGATTATGACTGTGATTAACACTGAACTTGCTTCTGAGATCACACAAATTTATTACTGAAGTTGATCCGAATTTTTCTCCTTATAGTATGTCGAAACCTTCTCTGTAATTTGAGTGAAGTATCATCTCTTCTTGACCGTGATTGTACTGACCCTCACTCTTTGAATTAGCTATGAACTTGTCACCTTGAGGTGTACCGAAATCCTCCTTCTTCAAGGTGTCTTTAATATGGTGAATAAAAACTGAACTAACTCACTCTAATCCTAAGAAACTAGATTCGTCCCCCAGGGCCCTCGAATCCTAAATCCTACGTATAGGATACGATACTCCAGGATTCGTACCCGATTCACCAGATTCGGCCGTATCCGTACAAGGTACCGCGAATCCTGACCGTACCCTGTACGGATACGGCCGAATCCTATACAGTCGGATTCGTTGTGCCAAAAAGTGCGATTTTGGGTTATAAAAAACCGATTTCACTCATTCTTTCTCACCAATTTGTGTTTGTGAAGTGAGCAAGGAGCAAGGGTTTGCAAGAAGAAAGGGTTAGCAAGGAGAAAGGGAATTTTTTCAAAGAGATTTGAGCATCCGGTAAGTGCACTGTCCCTCTATATTTTGCATTTAGTTTGCTGTTAGTGTTTGCATGTGCATATGTTTTATATATTTGGTTATTTTTGTTTATATTTTATAGTATTCATGGCTCAATCAAAGGCAGCAAGACAGGGGCAAAGAAAGGGGAAGAATGCCCCTCCTGTCCCTCTTTCATCGGGGTCTGCAAGTATTCCATCTATTGGAAGTGGGGTTGCAACAGCAGCTTCAAATGTGCAGGGAAAACAAACTCATGACCCCAAATACCCATTGTGGAAATATGTGACAAGAGAGGGAGGGGCAGGAAAAAAGGGAAAGGGAGGAGGAAATTGTTCATGGAAATGCAATATATGCGACGGCCATTTCACTTCCACATATTTCCGTGTGAAAGCTCATTTGTTGGGTTTTCCAAGTTGTGGCATTAAATGTTGTACAGCAATTGAATCGGCACAAAGGAATTGGAGAAAGAGCAATTTTTTGGTGCGGCAAATGTGGCATCAAATTCAAAACAAAAGAAGAATGATGACCCCCTTCCATTCTTAAGGAAAAGCAGCAACAAGTTTCCATTTTGAGACTTTTAGTAGGGGACAATCAGCAAAGAGAAAGGCAACTGCAGTTGGTCCAATGGACAAGATTTTTCAAAAAGAGACGAGGGAAGAGCATGATCTCGCCATTGCAATTTTTTCTATCAGAACTTCATATCCTTTAATGTTGCACAGTCACCTCTATTTATTGAGATGTGTCGAGCTCTTAGTCATGGGGCTCCATCAGGGTATGTGCCTCCTGGGTCAGAGAAGCTCAAAACCACATTGTTGACAAAGGCAAAGAAAGAGGTGGACAAAATGCTTGAGCCTATTAAATCAGAATGGCCAACATCTGGGGTTAGCCTTGTTTCTGATGGATGGACAGATCCAGCACGCCACCCACTCATCAACTTCATGGTGTCATCCTTGAATGGTCCAGTTTTCTTGAAATCAGTGGATGCACTTGGACAGTACAAGGATGCAAAATATACGGGTGCGTTATTATTAAAATTATTGAAGATGTAGGTGTCGATTCTTGTGTGCAAATCATTACAAATAATGCACCTGTTTGCAAAGCTGCTAGCATGATTGTGGAAGCAAAATATCCACAAATATTTTGGACACCTTGCATTGTCCATTCATTTAACTTGGCACTGAAATCTATTACTTCTGATGTGCTTTGGATTGGAGTCATTACTGAGGATGCATGGCATATCTACAACTTTGTACAAAACCATATAAATGCCCTCACTATCTACAAGGAGTACAACAATCTATCATTGTTGAAGATTGTGGATGCACAGTTTGCCTCTTCATTCATCATGTTGAAGAGGTTGAGGGAGGTCAAGACCGCTCTTGGGGCCATGGTTATTTCAGAGTTTTGGTCTTTTTGGAGAAAGACGGATCAAACAGCCTCAAAGAAAGTGAAGGACACAGTGTTGGATGATCTATGGTGGGAGAAGGTAGATCTAGTTATTTAGATCATGGAGCCTATCATTTCCTTGCTCCGATTTGCAGATATAGACCAACCCATCCTAGGAGAGGTTTATGAGGGATGGGATTCCATGATTGAGTCTGTGAAGACCATTGTTTTACAAAGTCAATGCCCAAAGTATGAGACATCACCAGAGGCCGCCTTCACCAGCATACAGGATATTCTTGTCAGCATATGGGACAAGAATTGCACACTTTTACATCGTTTGGCTCACTCCTTGAACCCAAAATACCACAGCCATGAGTGGCTGAATGGTGGACCTTCCCGCAAATTCCCTCCTCACATGGATGGTGAAATCTCACAGGGGAGGAAAGATGCATTGAGGAGGATTTTTCAGGAGAGGGCATCCCTTAATGAGGTGGAGGATGACTTTGTAGAGTTTTCCACTGGCACTGAGCGATTTGCAGGCTATGATGTGATTCGAGATAGGGGGGATAAGAAGCCCTATTCTTGGTGGGCAACTCATGGGGCAACAAGCCCTCCTCTACAGCAGTTAGCCATGAGGCTCCTCTATCAGGTGACTTCATCCTCTTGTTGCGAGAGGAATTGGAGCACATATAGGAATTTGTATAGTGTGAAGAAGAGTAGGCTTGAGCAATCCAGGGCAGAGATAATGGTGTATGTGCACACCAACCTTTGTCTCATCTGCAGGCAGAGGTAGGATTGGTTGAAGGGAAAGATAAAGATGTAGGATGTCTTTCCTGATGATATGGGTATGGACAGAAGTGTTGAGTTGGCATTGCCAACTTGGATCTCAATGCGCCAGTGCTAGAGCCTGTCACATTTAATGATGCCGATAGAGTAGAGGCGTCATCCTCCACACCAGCAGATGCAAAGATGACAGAGGAGGAGGATGCATCAGAGTCAGAGGAGAGCAGTGGTGAGCATGATGATCGGGATGAGGACAGTGATGTTGATTATGATGATGAGGATTGATGACTCATTGACTCTGACTCATTGAGGCTTCAGGCATGTAGTCTTGTAGACTGTAGTTTTTTTGTATTTTCTATTTCTATTTGCCATTGGCAGTGTACTCATGTAACACATTTTGATTTTGATGACTTAATGAGAAAACTACAGTATCTTACTATCTTGTCTTTTTGAGTAAATTTGACAATTGTATGATATATCAATGTATCATGTATGAGTATCTAAGATCTTAAATCTATGTTTGAATCAATGAATTTGTATGAATTTGTGTAAAAAATATCTAATTTTTAATATATATATATATATATATATATATAATAAATCCAATCCAATTTATTAATAAAATAATATATATATATATATATATATATATATTTAATAAAATAATATATAACGTATCATATCCCGGAAGTGTCCTGTTCCGGGGGTCACCATATCCCAAATCCGATTCTCGAATCTCCGTATCCAACGAATCCCGAATCCCCATATCAAGTGACATAGCTATAATCTTAGTTCTATTAGCCCAGAAATGTCCTTCTTAGGTTGGGATGCAAACAAAACCTTTCACTGAGAATACTTCAAAGATGTATAAGTGGTCTTCAAACTTCCTTTGATCATGACCTTAGCTCTGATACCATGTTGAGAAATCCAAAGTGTGGCAGTTAAATGATTTCTCTTATTATGACATTATCTTGTGATGTTTTCATTATCATTATTTTTTCTTTCGATTTATCTTTTCTTATCATCAAAACTAATACCAAGCAACAAATAGAAGAGGACACAAGATGTAGGCACACATCCAAGGCAAAACCCCACTATAGGGGAAAACCCAGTCAAAATTCTCCCTTCAGTGGATTCAAAACAAGATGACACAACCAAGACCCTTACAACTTAGACCCAAAACTACCTCCATCCATCAAGTCAACCTTGTCATGTCATACTTTAGTTCTATGGTAGTTTGATCATTCTTCACTCTTGTAGCTGTCAGCCTTCTATACACTTTGGTCCTTGGTTCTTGAATCCTGTGGTGACAGCATGAACTTGGATCCCTTCACTGTGATAGCATCTAACCACCTTCATTGTGATAGGTCTGAATTCATTCACTGTGATAGCACCGGAATATCTTCATTGTAATAGCACTGAATTCATCATTCTAAATTTGATCCGAATATAGATATCTGCAATTTCACCAAACTTGTATTGAGCTTGTATCTCTGCAGTAGCACCGAACCTCTTCTTCTGCAATAGCACCGAAACCTCTTCTCTGCAATAACACCAAAATCTTCTCTGTGAAATTATCCGGACTTATCTTCTAGTAGTTGGATCGAAGTCCTTATGCTTGTATATATATGCGCTGAAACTTATTGGCGCTGAAACTAGCCCTAGAGCCGACCTTATTTAAACACATTAATTCCAAGCCCAACTTGATGGAGACCCTTTTCCAACCTTCAAAAAATAAGATACATCCTTAAATTAATTTCATGAATTTTAATGCCAATTCAAAGGGCTGCCTTTAGCATGTCATTTTGGGGCACCATGACCACACTTTCGGGGGTTCATCTTTGAAAGAGCATATCCCCTCAACCATGAGGAGTTACATGGTGTGCCACCTACCAATAGAAACGGCATGACGAGTACAATCAGCTGATGATGATCTAGCATGCAAATTCACTGTCTTCCCATCCATTGACTTCAACAAATGTGGGGCTTCATCTAGCTACTGCTTGGGTTGACATCAATGACAAACAATTTCCAATAGTGCGTTTTGGTCTCCTCCTTTCTCTCCTAATCACACACCTCTTTTCTCTCCTATTTCCACTCCTTTCCTTCAATCCACACTTCCCTCAATAAAAAGGCACACTTTTCCTCACTAGATCGAGTTCCTAAAAATATGCCAAATTGAACTCGCTAATTGCAAGGAGGTACTATTAGCGAAGTCGCCCTTTGGCAAAAACACCTTGAAGATATTTTTATCATGGTGAAATTTACTCAAAATAGTCCAAGATGTTTTTTACCAAGTCGAATTAGCAAAGTTATGTTCAAAGATATGTTTATCTCACGATAACTCAAAGACACTTAAGTTAAACTCAAGCATGTGCCACTTAACTAGATTTTCTTCTTCAATCTGAAGTTCAATTGACTCGATTTTTTTTCCAATATGCACTGATGGCCAATTTTGGAGATTTCTACATCCTATCTTATTAGTGCGCATTGATGGATTAAAGTGGAGGAAAAAATTATAAATACAGAGGGAAGGCCAAGCATACAACTCAAATTGTCTTGAGAAAGCATCAACATTACCTTCTTTTCTCCATTATTATTTCTTCTCTCTTCTATCTCTTACTTTATTGAGTCTGAATATCATTGTTATCAATTCTGTAATAGTCATCTTGTTGCAGCCAACCTTTTGGCCCTTGCAGAATAAAGCTCCGTTATAATCTATTCTCTCTCTCTGGGTTTGTTCAATGTCTCAGTGGTATCTTATGCAATTTGGCATAAGTTTTTAAGCTATTTTCTTTGCTGAAATCTGTCATTTAAATATGGTTTTTAAGCTATTATTACACATGTTAAACTCAGAATTTTAGAAACTTGTTTGGCCACCAACTTGCTGGTCAAACAGCGATTAGTTTGCTATTTTTTGTGTTATGTTGCAGACTTAAAGGTGAAAACAGTGAATACTAAGACTAGGGACACCCCCTGAGGTTGGCCTGCACCAGCCCATACAGAGAGAGAGAGATATATTCTAGTGACACAAAAGGCAGATTTTCCTATACATTGTACAGAATTATCTTATCCCAGATCACCAAATAATTTAATTTCTGAAGGAGTAAAAATTTGTGCTAACAGGTTGTTAAGAAGTGAAATATTATCCCCTGGTATTGCTGTTTTATTTATAATTCATAACAGCCCTATGGTCGAGAATTCACAGGATTAAGATCCAAGAAGTCTCTAGGAAAGAAATGATATTTCTTAAGTTGCATTAATTGCCCTAGTTGAGAAAATTTTTACATGAATCATTATTGATATGAATGCATTTAAGCTTAGAATTATCATCCTCAATGTGGGCAGAAGCTAATATGAAGGTCATGATTAAATGGTAAATTTTCATATGCAGCTGTTGTAGATTCATATGTTATTAGGTATTGTGTAAATTTTGGGTACAGGGGTGAATTAATGAATATGTATGTGAATAAATATAGTTTTTTTATGCATAATTTCAATTCCACACATGAATTTTCATACAAGTTTGAAGCTCCAATTCAATTTACAGTCAATATTGTTAGCTGGCAAGAGAAGAAACTTTGAATTTCAATTAAGTGGGTACCTGACTAAACATGAGGGGAGTGCACCACAGTGGTATAAGAGCCAGGTTCAGCACTGAGGCCTTTCACAAAATTAAAATTTCCATGAATGTGAGTTTGGTTTCAATTTTGGTACTGGACTATTTGGAACCAAGAAATAGTGAAATTTGGATGTGATGCTGGCAGTAAACTGTAGGATAGAATCCATACATAGATATGAATGAGGATGGCATCCGCAGTTGTTACGGAACTGAGAACACAAATTTGGAGAACTCTATAGAAATTGCACAAATCCATGAATCAAACCCAGCAGAGTGTGAAGTATGGTTGTGATATGTAACCTTTAGTTAATCAAGAGGTTTGGTGTTCAAACCAAGCAATGTACACTTGTTTAATGTAAGCTTGTAGCTTTGAAAGAGGTTAGGTGTTAAAAGGTGTTAAAACCTAGCAAAGTGCATTTGTGTAATGCAACATGTAGCTTTCAAAGAGGTTGTGTGTACTTTGTCTGTAAAGTAATACAAAGCCCATTTACCCATATTTACTAGCAATGCAATTACCAAATTATTATTATTATTAGCAAGGTGCATAGAAAGTTAATGTAGTTTTAGCCATTTTAATAGTTGCATCATTATTCAAATTTTCATTGTTCAGCAGATAATGAGTTGTGGATGGATTAGATGATTGCATAGAGTGCAAGGTCCCCGATCCCAATGAGCAGGATACGATGCACTCCTACTACCTAGTCATTGGCTTGTAGGACAGGCTCTTGTTCTTTTAGCAAATAGTTGGCCATTTGACAAAGAACAAAATGCCTTCCAAGTATGCAATTTTAATTTTGTTTTAGCTGTGAGTTAAACATTTTATTCTGGATTCTATAATCTAAAACTCTAAAATTGAATTTTAAAATTTGTTCGAACTTCATCTTATGACAACTAATTTGTAGGCCCATTGGAAGTCACTGCCCTGGATTGCAAAGGTTTTCAAAGATAATCCTCAGCCAAAAAGTGGCACTTTTAGGAGTGAGCGGAAGTGGAATGTGTTTGAGTGCATTTAAATGAAGAAAAGGAACCATTTTGAACAACAGTTAAATGATTAGACTGTGCAATACAATCTTTGATTGAGACACAACTGCTTGTCCAGAACATTTGCTGGGGAACCCATAGTCTTGGAAGAGATTGATACCTCATTGGACTGGAGAATGGAGAGTCAGCCACTCACTTTCCCATGGGACAACTTCAACTAGATGGACTTAAAGCCCCATTTAAGCACCAGAGATGGATAACTTAAGTGTAGCACCTTCAGGGGGAATCCCTCAAGAAGGGAGTTCCACAAAAGTAGAGACTGATGCCGAAAACATTCTTAGGGATTCAGGATTTCAGCAGCACATTCTGAGTATGGGTACTTCGGCAGAAGCGCATTGCACTAATACAATCATGATCCCAGTGATACATTGTTGTGCACATAATTTCTAACATATTATAGTCAATAACTTTGTCCATTTAATCTTTTTTCCATATAATGAAGCTAAATGCAGGGTGATCCATTATTTTAAGGATACCTAACATGTACATAAGATCAAATATCACCTTAGCCTATCCATAAACATGAGATTCAGAGCTAAGTATCAGATAACAAACTAGAGATCACAACTTCAACAACGGGGCACTATAATACTTAGTTGTCCCCTTTCATCACAAGTTTTTCAGAAGACAAAAGTGATCTTCAAAGGTCTTAACCCCAGATAATATTTAAAAAGAATTTTCATCTAAAATGTAAAATCATGACACTTGCAATCATGGATGTGGATATGGTATTCACACACGATGCCTTGCATGTAGTGAAACATGAATCTCCGATCACTCGCGATTATTCACGAGTCAAACTCTGCTCTTCCCTCAAACGATCCGATTCAACTCTTGGCGAGTCAAACTCTGCTCTTCCCTCAAACGATCCGATTCAACTCTTGGCGAGTCAAACTCGCATTGACCAAGTTTGACTCATGGTCGATGTGAATTTGACTTGCGACTCACCGATTAATTGCGATTTAAGCGATTTTCAGCCTTCGACTTGGCGAGCTCATATTTTAGCTTTTAGGGTTGTCGCATGGTTTAGTTAGGTTAAAAATTAAACGTCGGTCCTTAACTCACTTATCATTGCTCAAGCCCACAACTCATACACCAAGAAGGTAATAGAGGCATGGTTTCAGTTTCAATTTATTTCACGTAATAGAGGCATAGCATGCAGTGTACTCTAGCGTTAGCTTCAGCGTGTGCATTGTCAAAGATTTCAGTAACAAACCATTATCGTATCATTTTAGCAACAATCAAGAGATTTCAGCTATTGCTTTCTTACAGATTTGTATGCATCATTTTATAAACTTTTAGAAGCATATGATTCTCGTTCTATGTATTCATTGGTTAGGAGTTAGGACTCAATGCCTCGGATCATGTTTGGACTCATCATGTTTGGAGTCATAACATATATGAGATACTTATTCATTCATGATATTTTGGACATGGCTTTATTGAATATCAATGAAAAAAAAAATTTATATATATATATATATATATTTTAAATTCAATATATGTGAATATCTTTATTTATTGAATTCACCAATTTTTTCCCGATCCGATTAAAACTGTTCGCTCTTTTGCCTCGCCGATTTATTGCCGATTCCGAGTCTGGTAACATTGCTTGCATGTTTATGACAATAAAGCATAGATTCTTCTCATTTCTCCTTAGGATTGTTCAGAGGAATAGAGGCAAATAAACAAGGATAATTTATTGATAAGATTCATAATAATGCAATTACTAGCAAGGCACATAGCCTGTATAGTAGGTCATCCTCTGAAAGCTTCTTTTAGCAGAAGAAAAAATCTAAGCACCATTGAGGACAGACATTCAACTACCACTGTGTTGGCAGAGGACGTCATAGCAAGAACACACCCTCAATAACTAGCCAATCAATAAACCAGGCCCTCCAAAACACTGAACTAGATCAATTCCTGAATAGAAAGTGATGTTCTTAATCATTAGCATTGGTAATTTCCAACCAGCAGTCAGAATAAATCCATGAAGCACCACATCTATGTGACATGTACCCTTGTATCAATGCAATTTTCTATAAATTTTGACCTGGCAATGCTCAAGGTTCAAATGTGATCGAATATTATTAGATGTATCATGTCATTGCTCAAACTGTAGCTTAGAAGGTTGCATTGACCATTTATGTATTTTGCAATGTCCCCTATGCATCAATTGCCCACGAGAGGATGGAATCGCCTAACACCTCTTCTCCTTGTTCTAGCACAGCAAATCATCTTGAAGAAACCCGGTTCCATCTTAGTTAGTAAGGGAGGAGTCTCTGTGATTGTGTTGAAGAGCAACTTTTGTCTCAAGCCAGTGAAGATTTAATTTGAAGGAATCCTCTCCAATTTCCCTTACCAATATCAGCGAAATTTGGCCTCATAAACAGCAGAAGCAGCAAGGTTCATCTGGCAGCAAGATTTGGAGGCCGCAGGGCGCAGCTGCAGGGCCACAAGCCACAGCCGCAGGACTGCAGGAAGTTCGGATCCCCTATACAGTGAAGTTGGAACAGCTTGGATCCCCTGTACAGTGAAGTCAGAATAGCTGAGACTGACACACCTAGACATCCAACGTTAGACAATGAGTTGGAGTCGTTGCTAGGTGTTAAACAGTAGATGAAAGATTGTTACAACATACTTAGTAATAAGTATTAGTATTGGTTTACAAATTTGCTAAAACTCTGCATATCAGCACTGTATTAGGGAATTATTGATTGGATACACTCGTTAATTGGGAGATCAGCCCTAAGTTGTTGTGCCCAAATTATTGGTTGAATATACTCACTGTTATTGGGCAGTCAACTCTAAAATTAATGTGCTCTGGTTGAAGTATTATATTACTGTGGAAATCTGTTTCATGCATACATAGAAGATATCTACTGTGGCATGAATGTTTGTTGTATGAATGTGTATTTGCTGCTATTGTATTGGAAAAGTAGTAACCCTAGCCAGAATTAGAAAGAGTTGGCTCACCCTGCCAGCCAGTGAACAATTGGTTTGATGTCACAGACCCAGGGTCTTCAAGTAAGGCTCAATGGAGAACGAACAGTTTTGGGAAAGGGTCAGGCAAACCATGACTGCTCAACAGCAGCAACACCAGCAGATGATGTCTCAGCTTCTTGACCCACTTGGGATTAATACAGGCAGCAATCACCATGTTCCTATTCAAATTAATGCCCTCGGAAAAACTAGTACTGGGGTTAGATTGCAAGGATCAGAGAATGCAAAACACTGCAAGGGTCAAACACACGTGACTGCCAAGACTGATGAAGTACCTGAATTGAAAGATAAGGGCACACAACAGAAAGAAGACAAGAGGAATTGGAATGATTTTTGGGCTAGCTGCAGGAAAGACGGATCAGGCGATACTGATGGTAAGCCCAAGACAGAAAAACAAAGTACAAGGGAAGCATCATTAAGTATGGAAGATAGCATGGAAATCCCAGGTAAAGGAGAGGTTGCTACAGAATTGCAAATTCATGAAAAAGTTTGCAAGGATCAAACTGGTGTTCAATTACAACCCTCTACAATCAGTAATGAAGTGGTGTTACAAAACTCTATGAAAAATAGAAGGGCTGAAATGGAGCAATATGTCCCAAAACCTATTGTCAAAGATCAGGCACAAATTCATGAGAATTACCACCAGCATGCACCAACTCAAGTTCAAATTGATCAATCTGTTGAGCTTTGTAGCTCGGAAGGTACTTCTAGTCTTGTGTCTTGACTAGGACCTTGATTATCCTCATTAGGAGCTTGCATTCGGCATGTAGAGTGTGCAAGTGAGTTACACGCATGTTGATGTGTTGCGTGTGACATGCATGAGATGTGCATGTAAGGCAAGCTAAATTTATGACTTGTACTTGAGTTAAAGTAGAGAAAGCTAAAGATAGGATAGTTAACTAAAGTAATGTCACTTATCTTCAGTTAACTTGAGGAGCTAATTTTGGTTGTCAATCTTAGCTTAGGAAAGTTATAAATTGAGCCTAAAGTGAGGTGCTAAGACACAACAGTAGCACAAGATTGAGAGAGGCGTCTCCGTGAACATGTCTTGGGTCCAAGAGAGTAGTGAGGTTGTTGATCAGTGTTGTATTTTCTCAATTGGGCCATTATCACCAGTACGAGAGCCTAAGTAAGTTCCGTGATTAATTTATTAATGAAGAACTATTGATTGGGCAGAAATTTGTTTATGTGTGTGATTCAAATCGAGTATTATTTTTTGTTTCCGCTATATTTTTTGTATTAGGAATCTGGCCATGTATTCGTTCCACTTACGAATTGTTGGGAATCGAATACCAAGTGCTGGGTTTGGAAAGTCTAACATGGTATTAGAGCAGAAACTTTGAATTGTTCTCAGAACCGCAAGAAGTTGAGTTTGTATTGGATAACCGAAGCCAGGTTAGCTCAAATCATACAACCAAAAAATATATATATATTTAAGACGATGAGATTTTTTAAGGGGCGAGAGAAGTATTTTTTTGGGCAATTTTTTTTTGAGTCGTGAAAAGAAAAATAAATACGATTAAAAAAAACAAAGGTGGAAATAAAAGAAGGGGCCCGATATTTTTTTAAATTAAAAAAAAGGTAGATAGGTTGACTGGGAGGCTGATAACCTGACCCATTCGCCACAGCTGACAGGGCCTGCTACTTAGCCTCCAGAGCAACCAAAAGTGGCCAGTCCAAGCCAACCGCACAGGGCCTAGAGACCGACAAGCTGAGAACAAGCAGAGGTCAAGCACGTTTTGTCAGACGACTATCAAACAAACAAGTGTCATGAAATTTGTTGACAGAGCTGAACAGAGTAGTCGCCTTCCGGCTGTGTGGGTTGCAACAAGGACAGATCGTGATCATGCAGGTGGCACCCACACCAAACCATATGTGCGTCAAGCAAGAGCAAAGTAGGTTGAGAGAGCTGAGACAAACAATGCACGACCAAAAAAAAACACGAGGCAAAGACAACAACGCACAAACAATAGCACTTGTTACCACTCAAACTAGCAGGGGTCCTAGGAGGGGATCCTATAGAGAAATTGCTAGGTCAAGGGGCAACAATGGAGTGATAGCCCAATGTCACCTCAGCTAAGGCTCCGTGCTCTTTACGGAATTTCACCATTGGGAGGGGACCCAGTATAAGAGGGATCACAATGACGAATGGATCAATGATCGAATAAGAATTGATTCCTAAAGCCTATTCACAAGAGAGACTCAATTAAATAGCTTACTTGCTTGAGAAGCAAGGTATTGGGATTTCTAAGGGCTATGAGAATACCTTGGCCTAGGGTTGGAGGATATGCAAGGGGCTTCCTAGACTTAAGGATCCTTATGGAAAAATGGATTCTATGTAGTCCTTGTGGAATTTGAGCTATGAAGTTGCGGTACCACAGAGAACCTAGGTGGACCCAAACTAGATCAAGGGTATGGAGTTGATCGACCAAAGATGAGTTTGACCTAAGTAGGGAAGAAAATAGGATCAAAGAACTAATTTTCTTTTGAAATTTGAATGCAATGATCCAAGTGAGGACACTAACCCAAAATCAGCCTAGGGAGAGAAACAATCCTTGAGCTAGGCCTTGTGATATCTCGGGATTCGACCATCGGATTGTGCACAAATTTGGAGGACCCTTGAGAAGACCCCAACATAGTTGTGGACCAATTTCCAAGGTGTTTGGATGGCTACAAAAGATTTCATGTGATGCCCTAGGAGAGCTTCTAGGGTTAGGCCTACAATTGGGAAAAGTGAAGAAAAGAGAGGGAAATTTGACCACTAAAGGGGTACGAGGATCAGTGCCTTATTGCTTGGGCTTAATGGAGTCAAGATCATATAGGTTGAGAATTTTGTGTGCTAAGGAGCCCTAATTGACCTTTGCTAGCCTCTCCAAGGGCAACATGTTAATTTTTAGATAACAATGGTATCTTCTATGCTTAGAGCAATTTACTTCAATCTTTTCTTATTAGCCCAATATCAATTTCCAGATTTGCAATCACATTAACATTGACAGTAAATGTTGATAGAACATAAACAATAAACAGAATACAAGCCAAGGCAAGTGGACACAATATTTGGCGGATGCCAGGGAAAAACCCCAATGTGGGGAAAACCCTTAGATCAAATCTTCTTACTATTCTTCAAAATTTCAACAAAGAGAGAGAGAGTACAATATTACAAAATTCACTTGCCCAATACTTCAGTCAAACAACAGTCAAAAAGATGCCCTAACCAGAAAGTCAACGTTGGTCAAACTAGCAAGAAGACTTCACCAAAACAGCTCGGTCAACCTTAGTCAATGCAGCCTCCAATAGTGGTCAAAATTAGCCCAAAACATATCTGAAAAATTCAATCAAACTTGGTCAACTAAAAGTCAACGCTACGGTCAAAGGGTTGTGGTCATCACTGGTCAAAGTTCCTAGAATTTCTCGAAATGTGTGCCAATGAATGCTGCCTAAGGAGATCGGATTTCCGCTTGAGAGAATGCAGATTTTGGAGGAGGTTTGACCCAAAGTCAACACTGGCCAACGCTCTATATTTCAGCCCTAATACAGTTCGAAAATCTGCCCTGCAATTATGTCCTCCTTTCACACATTGCGAGGTAGAGAGAAATGCTCCAAGATGCTTGTACGAACCAATAAGAGAGAGAGATGATGAGATGAGTGATGTCCAAAATGAGGAATGAGTCTCTCTTATTTATATCCTTTAATGAGGGTGGAGATACTTCCATTGGGGCTTATGAGCCTACGTTACATTTCTAGCCGACCTTCACAATTTGTACGTGTGAGAAAATCAATTTAAAATCCAACTTCTGCTCATCCAAACAAGATAATCTTTAGATCAATCTTGCACCTCTCGGAAAGAGGAATACAACAAAAATATCATCTCCATCGTATGAGCTTTCCAAAGTGGAGTTTGGCCCTAGTTGCCAATTTTAACACTCCCTCTCAACTAGGGAGAATTCCACCCGTCAATCCATTTGTCAACCTGTGTAATCTTGTCATCCTGTACCATCATGTGTCATCATGCCATCCCTGTACTTTGCTCTGATGAACCATGAAGAAATAATGAAGAAGATTTGATCGACAGTCAGTCACAAGACCTTGCCACTCTCCACTAACTTGAAGTCAGTCTAGAGGTAAAAACTCCAACCAGACTTGATCCCAGATCAAGTTGTTGGACACAACCCATCCTAGCATAGAGAGTACGACAATATACGATGCATCCATCGGTAGTGCTATGGTCTCTAACCTCATTTCCCAACTCATTGGCCAAATGAGAGGTACTTCCCATGAGACCCGAACTACATGGGTAGGATGTATGTGGGGCATAAAACAAGAGAGGGTGAACCAACTCAATATCATAACGGTGGGGAATAGCGCACCAATAAGGAAAGGCGATCCTCGCCCTATGGTTGTTTATAGCTCCAAGAAGCTACCCCAAGCCCCCTGGAGCTCCTAGAGCTCAAAGTCCAACTCAAGCGGGACCCTCATAGCAGGGTATGTCCACGACTCCAAGCTTCTCAGGTTAATAATTTGATCTTCCCCGGGGGCTTCATGAGAATATTTGTGACTTGCTCATCAGTCCCTATGTGATGGAGCCTTACGACACCTCGCTGTACCATATCCCGAATAAAGTGGTACCTGATATCAATATGATTGGAGCAGTCGTGGAACACGAGATTCTCTGAAAGACGAATCCCACTTTGACTGTCGCAATAGATCACGATGGTATCCAATACATGCCCAAACAGCTCACTAAAGAGCTTTGTCAACCAAAAAGCTTCACAACAGGCCATGTTGCAATGTATTCGGCCTCGACAGTGCTCAAAGAAACTGAGTTATGCTTCTTGCTCCTCCAAGAGATTGAAGCATAACCTAGAGTGAAGCAACATCCAGATGTGCTCTTATGATCCACCACACTTCCAGCCCAGTCAGCATCAGTATATCCATGGAGCCTCAAAGTCCTGACAGTGTGTCTTAATCCATAGTTGATTGTGCCCCAGACATATCTCAAAAGATTCTTGGCAGCAATCTAGTGTACGTGATGAGGCTTGACCATATATTGACTCAACGTATTCACTGCAAAACATATGTCCGAATGGGAGTTCACTAAGAACATCAGGGCCCCCATGAGTTGACGATACTCGTTAGGATTTCCCAAATTGGGCCCAACAACACTTCCACATAGTTTCTTAAAGTTGAGTTCTATCGGATTAGTAACAAACATGCAGTCCATCATCCCAAATATTTCCAGCAGCTTCACAATATATTTTCCTTGAGAAAGGAAAATCTCACCTGCCTTTTGCCAGACCTCCGAGCCTGGAGAGTAGTGCATCAGTTCCAGGTCTTTCATCTCAAATTCTGAAGCCAACTCCTTAGAGGACATGCACTTGTCAAGAAGAGATCCACCACATAGAGTACTAGAATGAGAGGCTTGTCATTATCAACCCAAGAAGTAAAGGTTTGGATCAACTTCACTTCGAGTAAAGCCCAACTTCTTTAGATAGTTATCGATCCTCTCATACCAAGCCTTAGGGGCTTGCTTCAACCCACAGAGGGCTTTCTTCAACTTGCATGCATGTGTATCTCGATCTCGAACTTCAAACCCCAAAGGTTGTTCCACATAGACGTCTTCCTTAAGTGAACCATGCAAGAAGGTAGTCTTGACATCCATCTGATGTAGACACCATCCCTATGAGGCAGCAAGGACGATAATCGAATGGATGGTGGTGTAACGGGCAACAGGTGCAAATATATCATCATAGTCTATACCTTCTTTCTGCGAGAAGCCTCAGGCACCAAATCTAGCAGTGAAATTTTCAACACTTCCATCGGCTCCATGTTCGATTTTGTAGAGCCATTTCGAGGTGACAACAGACTTGTACTTTGGTCTAGGGACCATATCCCAAATATAATTTTTCATGATCGACTCATACTCTTCGTTCATTGCATCCTTCCAAACTTGGTGCTTCACAGCTTCTTCAAACTTTCCAAGCTCAAATTGGACAATGGTGCTCGTGGCTACTAAGTACCCTTGGTACCTATTCAGCGTCTTACTTTCACGGAATGTTCCCCTTGGAGCAATATGTCTCTCGGCATCTTTGAAAGTATCTCTAAGCCATGAGGGTCTTCTTTTAGAAGAAGAGGGCTCAATAGGAGGTGGATCAATGTGATCCATCAGACCTTTAACATCGGGCATTTGTTCATCCTTCGATTCTTCCTTCTTTCCTGCATCTTATCTTTGTCTTCCTTTTGAGATGGGAAGATTCTATATGCTTTTGAAGTTTCATTGTAGCCCACAAATGTTCCTTTATTTCCAGAAACATCCAACTTGCTTCTCTTTTCTTTTGGCACATGAAAATATATGGGACTTCCAAAAATTCTAAAATGAGAAACATCAGGTTTCTTACTAGTGAAGATTTCTTTGCGAGTTTTGGAGTCAATGCTTGAGGTGGGCATCTATTTTGAACGTACACAGAAGTGCTGGCAACTTCTCCCTATAGGAACTTTGGAAAACCTTGGTCATGATGCATGGCACTAGTAGCTTCAATGATGGTTCTATTCTTTCTTTCGGTAACTCCATTTTGTTTGGGAGTATATGCACTAGTGGTCTCCCTCTTAATGTTAGCTTCCCTACAATAGTCATTGAATTCATTGTACTCATATTCGGTTCCATTATCGTTCCTCAATATTTTGACCTTCTTCCTTGTTTGAGTTTCAACCAAGGCTTTGAAAGAGCAAAACCACTTAAACAATTCGTCCTTCTTCTTCAAGAAGTATATCCAAGTTTTGCGAGAGAATTCATCCACAAAAATAGCATAATACAAGTATCCTCCCAAGGATGTTAAATGCAACATACCAGATAGATCATAATGAATCAATTCAAGAATGTCGGTAGTCTTGGTATCACTTGAAGGGAATGGTCCCCTTGTATGTTTCCCTTCGACACAACCCTAACATACACCTTCAGGATCATCTTTGAAATCGGGCATACCTGTGACCATCTTTCTTGCTTCGGGAAGAGCTTTATAATGAAGGTGGGCAAACTTCAGGTGCCATAATTCAGATCTGTCATGGCTGCCAACAGACTTCTTCCAACCTTATAAAGTGTATCAACCCTGAAACCAAGAGTGAATGCTTCTTTGAAATTCCTCTTCCAAACACGTACCTTTCATTCAATGAATGCCACCTTGAATCCTTTGTCTTCCATCGCCGAAATAGACACTATGTTCTTCTTCAAGTCAGGTACATATAACACATCTTGTAGATGAGGGATTTGACCTTGATTTAGATGAAGAGTAACAGTCTCTGTCCCTTTCACGGGATAGGTGGAATTGTCTCCAAGTATAATCTCCAAATTTGTTTCCTTTTCAATCAAATTTGTGAGGGTCTCTTTGTAACCAATGAAGTGCCTTGAGGCACCACTATCAATCAACCAATTATCCAGCGTGTCAGGAGGAGATGCAGCAAAGAGGGCAGATATAAGAAGAAATTCTTTTTGCTTGATATCTACAACATTATGTTAGGTCCCTATATTACTAGTATAGCCCTTATTGTTGTTAGTGTAACCTCCTTATTGTTATTGTTGTACCCATGTAACCCCAATATTGTTATTATTGTGCCCTTACATTATTATTGTTAGGTCGGCTACGATTATATTGTGATCCCATGGACTCCTATATATAGAAGGAGGTTTTGTCATTTGTATTATCCAAGAATTGTTCATTTATATAATGTATTGGAGGTTGCCCCCTCGACGTGGCTGATTTCTAAGGCGTTGATCTCTCTTTTCTTCTATTTTTGGAGCTGGTTTCACAACATTTGGTATTAGAGCTTTGGATTCTAGCGTTTCACTACTCCAAACAGGTCATCGTGGCATTTTCACTATAACTTTTTTTCTACGAAGGTTCAGAAGCTAAAAATTTTACAGCGCGAAGCCGAAATCCTAAGGAACGTCGTGTAAAAATTTCAGATCTTGGTTCGCAATATTTTCGGAGATATGATCTGTGGAAGTTACGGTTTTTTCAGGCTCCTAAATTTCACCTAAAACAGGTCATCGTGGAAGTTTCGCTATAACTTTCTTTCTACTAAGGTGCAGAAGCTGAAATTTTTACAGAGCGAAGCCGAAATCCTGAGGAACGTCGTGTAAAAATTTCAGATCTTGGTTCGCAATATTTTAGGAGATATGATCTGTGGAAGTTAGGGTTTTTTCAGGCGCCCGAATTTCATCTCAAATAGGTGACCGTGGGAAAATCCTCATAACTCTCTCTCTCTGGGCATCGAATTGGAATTCTGTAAAAAGTGGTCACAAGTACACGGACAGTAGTTTCTTGTGTATCAATTTCAAAGCCGAAGGAGGAAATATTGACACGTGGCACGCCATACAAGTTCGCTCTACTGAACCAGTCCATAATTAGGTCATTGTGGGAGATTGGGCATAACTTTGCCTTGAAGAATCCAAATCAGGTCAGACCTATGGCATTTGAAATAAATTTTAGAGGGCTACTATAGGGCCGAATTTCAAATATTGAAGATCCGCAATTAAAGAGATAATTCAGTTTCTGTAAGAACCTTAAACTTTAACTTTCAAAATTTAACCATCAATCTCAAAATACATAAGTGTAAAGCTCTTAATTTTCGAAATTAACAATCATTCACAAAATTCATACTACAGAATTCAGAGTGATATTTTTGAAACAGAATATATATCAATTGACTAATTAATACTTACCTGGAACCGTGTTTGAAGGTGTTCCTGATTTTTCATGGCTCCAACTTCCGTTGCCAAACCGTCGTTTTCCTCCCAGCCTATCTGAGGTCAACCTCTCCGGTCCCCAGATCCAGAAGACAAGTCTTCTGGCCCCCGTGCCCAAAACTCCAATAACAATCGAGAGCATTCCATAACTCTGTTAGAACTCTCAAACTCACTGCGTATGTCCCATGTAGTTTAGAACTCCTCTGACAGCATCCAGGTCAGTTTTCCCCTTCACTACCCATGCTCATCAAGTTTACCCCTCTTCCCAAAACACAGAAATAGTTTATGGAAATTCCACCTAAAGATGGCTCAATTAAATTAATTGACCATAATTAAAAAATTTCTAAGTCTAACTTAGGAAAAGTGGTTAATTAATAGGAATTAATTGAGAAAGGTGTGAATCATCTATAAGCTCACACGAATCGACTTGGAGATAATCTCATCCATCGATTTAGTTTTAATGTTGGCCGTTGGAGTCCCAACTGGAGATTATAAGAAGAGGTCAATGGGTAGATGGAGGATACACTAGTACAGATACTCAGTTGCCTAGGAAGTTCGAATTCCTAGCTGCAGGAGTGATTCAGTAGAGGAGATCAAGCCAGGAGGCCAGTAGTAGGTGGCAGAAGAGGTCAGCAGTGATCTAGAGGAATTTTTCCAGTTCCAGAGAGTAGCTTGCGAAGAGGCAAAGATAGGCACAAAGAGGTTGCACAAGCGCTACGCAGTAGCCTCTAAGAGGTAGTTTGATTTGCAGATTCGGGAAGTTATTTCAGAGTTTCGGAGGTAGGAAAAATTCGCAGAAGTCGGGAGAAACATTTTTAGAGTTAGTGGCAGGCTGAAGAGGCAGCTCAACATGAGATCCAGGCAGTATGAATTTGTGCCTATGCAGAGCCTGCGCAGAGGGTGACATAGGGCATTTTGTGGAGGGGTTTTAGAGGCCAGTTTCAGTATCGGATTACTTGTGGGGTGAGGAAAATTTCCCCATGATATTTTTGCTAATATTTTCTCTATAGGATTGCTAGTTTTCGGCATCCAGATTGTACTCATAATTTCTACTGCATAATAATAATAATATAAATCCTCAGCGGCTGAACTTGGTTTTCCCACATTGGGTTTTTTCGGGGACTTTTGTCCAAAAATAACAGTGTCATATTTTTTGTGTGTACTAGTATTTCTCAATTCATGATTTTTTACTTCCATAGTATTTTATTTGGTGAGGAAATTCCAGTGTGAATATTTCGTTATTTTGTCGTAAACAAAATAAATTGTATAATTAATTTTATCAATTAAGAGAAATATTTCCAGTTGCTGCAAATTTTCACAGAGCAAGGAGTTGAAAGTGTATCTTCTTGGGGTACTTGAATACCTCCAAAGCATATCATCTCTATGATGAAGTAAATAAGAAGTTTATATTGTTTAGAGATGTTAGTTTTCTTGAATCTTCCAAGACTGACAATGTTGTTAAGCAACAACTTGGTTACTTGGACAGATTCGGGCGTGCAAAATCTTTTCAGGAATTTAATAATGAGATTCCACATCTTGAAAGGGGGATCCCTATCCTACATCAATCTGTGGAATCTCCTTCTGAAACAATCTCTCCCCTCATGTAGCTCCAACCACTGATCAAGAAGACACTTTCAATGATGTGATTGAGAGAATTGGAAGGCTAAATCTTGATTCAGCAACATCTCAGTCAATTGAACAACATGTGCCATCTCAGAAAGGTCCTCGAAAATATCTCGCTAAGACACTTGAAAGTGTTCACCCTGATGAGGCTGGAAAGATAGAAACGGGAATTTCTACTAGACATAATGGAGGTGATGTTAACGATTTTAATTCAGTTGTTGACATGGATGTTTCTTATGGTTGTGAATTAAATTTGTCTACAAATTTCAAACCAACTTCCTTTAAAGAAGTTGCTTCTCATGATGAATGGAAAGAAGGAATGCAGAAAGAGTATGATGCTTTGATAAAGAATGGAACCTTGAAGTTGGTGGACCCTCCATTTGGAATCAAACCGATTGACTGCAAGTGGGTCTTCAAGAACAAGTATAAAGCATATGGCTCACTTGACAAGCATAAAGAAAGGCTCGTGGAAAAAGGTTTTGCACAAAAGGAAGGGGTTGATTATCAGGAGACTTTTGCCTCCACAGCAAAATGGGCTACCACCAAGACTCACTTTGTCTTGGCAGCTCTGAATGGATGGAAATTTCGTCAAATGGATGTAAAAACAACTTTCTTGAATGGAGATCTAAAAGAAAATGTTTTTGTGTCTCAACCAGAAGGATTTGTTGTGAAGGGACGAGAGCACAAAGTATGCAAGATTATCAAATCCTAGTATGTCCTCAAACAAGCACCGCATGCCTAGCATGAGAAATTGACTGAGCATCTTCTGAAACTGAATTTCAAACACTATGATCTTGATGATGCAACCTTATTTGTCAAGAAAGTTGGAAATATTGTTGTATAACTTATGGTGTATGTAGATGATCTATTGATGACAGGGAACAATGAAAATTGCATTGCATCCATAAAGAAATAATTGAGGAAAGGTTTTAAAATGATAGATTTGGGATATGTTCACTATTATCTAGGTATTGAAGTAACTCAACATCAAAAGTTTATATTCCTCTCTCAAAAGAAGTACATTGGATATTTGATGAACAAATTTGGCATGGTTGAATGCAATCCTTTGACCACTCCAATGGAACAAAATTTAAAGCTCACATCTAGATAAGGAAATGAATTTGAAGATGCAACAAAGTACAAACAACTCGTAGGGAGTCTTAACTACCTCATTACTACCAGACCATACATTTCATTTACTATTGGAATCCATTCCAGGTTTATGCAAAAACCTTTTGAGGGTCATTGGTCTTATGCAAAAAGAGTTCTAAGGTACTTGAAGGGAACTCAAGACTTTGGACTCAAGTATACACAGGTGGATGACTTCAGCTTGATTAGATACTCTGACTCAGTTTTTGATGGAGATGAATAAAATGGAGTATCTACTTCAGGTTATGTTATGAGTCTTGGATCAGGCGTCGTCTCCTGGAGGTCACACAAATAGTCAGTTCCAGTAGATTCCACAACAAAGGAAAAATATGTGGCCGCTGCAGATGCAACTAAGGAAATTGTGTGGATCAAGAAAATTCTTGAAGATTTGCAGGAGAAACAAGTGCATTCTACTCGTCTTTTGGTTGACAATACTTCTGCAATAAAATTGGCTAGGAATCTGAAGTTCTATGATCAAGCCAAGCATATCAATACAAAGTATCATTTGATTCAACATCATGTTGAGGCCAAGACTATTCACCTACGCCATTGTTCCACAAATGAGCAGATTGCAGACATCTTCGCCAAACCACTTGGAAGAGAAAAGTTTGAAAGATTCAGAATGATGCTTGGACTCACAAACGTCCCTTCAAATTAAGGGGGGGAATGTTGACACCTAATCCTCAGGGATTCGGAAAACTATAAATATTGTAGATATTGTAAATACGAAAATGAGAAGTTGAAGACACATTGGAATATGAATTCCAAGATTCTCCCTCTCCAATTTATATTAATAACTCTTCCTAATAGAAAATTATCAATCGTGGAGTTACCAATGCCTGGCTTGACAACATCAACTGAGATTGATGACTTTATAGAGAAATTCGAGAAGGAATTTTCTCTAGTTGCATGTGTTTCTAACAGTAGAATTTTTGTGTTTGGGGATAGTGGGTTATGGCTTGTGGACAATAGAGCGTTCAGTCACATGACGGGGATGAGGTCATTGTTCTGCAGTGTTTCAGAGACAGGATCACTCTGCAACGTGAGTTGTGGAGCTAGCACCACACATGCAGTGAAGGGGGTTGGATGTGTCAAATTCCAACTAGAATCAGGAGGAACATAAATAACAACAATCACACAATAAAAACAAAATATTTTTCTAGGGAACCCAACTGGGAAAACCCTTTGTTTAATTATTGATAGAAACTAAACATTAGATCTTTTACAAATACAAATTGTTTCAATCTGAAAACAAACCAGTTTTCCTACCTTGAACCAGGCTTGAAACCCTTGCAAGATTGTTGACCCCTATCTGCTCTCTATCAAGCTCACACAAGCACCAACATGTGCTCTTTATTGCCTTGTCTCACCAACTCATGCTCATAAGACAATGATCAAATTGAGCCTTCATTCCTCCTTATAAGCACTTTGATTAGGATATTACTGGCAAGTTCTATTTGAGGAAAGTTGAACTGTTGATTGACTAGTTAACAAAAGCTCACTGGTTGTGTTAACTCATTCATCCTATAATTTAGGAGTCTGACTCAATCAACTTGTTTATCCTATAATTTAGGACCTTGACTCAATCAACTCGTCCTTTACCCCAAACAACTTGCACTAAAAGACAATAAACTCGGTCGTCCACTAATTAGCACTAGTCAATTGCTTCTTGCACTCCTAACTTTTAGGAATTCACCCTAAATTTTAGAAACTTGTCCTACTTTTTAGGAATCAGCTCCTAACTAATAGGAACACATGCATGCTCAAGGAGAAACTCCTTGAGGCTCCTTGAATCAAGGAACCATTTCTCGCTATTATTTTCAACACTCCCTCTTAGCGAGGAAGGTGTTCCTAGAAGAACCTTGTCCACCTGGATCTATCTCCAAGACGACCACCAAATTCTTCGTTGTTGCAAATGCTCCCTCTGAACTCGAAGGCTTCCCTTCTTTCTTCTACGAAACTTGCTTTGAAGTCTTGTTCTTTCCCACCATACTCTGCAAGTCCATCACTTCTCTATTCTAAGCACTTGTTGCTCAAGGTTTCTCCCTCTAAAGGCATGCTTCTGCAGCTCCACAATCTGCCACTATCAATGATGACAACTCCTTTTATGTCACTGAACTTTGGCTCACTAATATTCCCACTAGCAGCTCCTTTGTCCATCAAGGATTCCAATTCATAGGGTCTTCAACCTGCCCACTACTTGCCTCACTACTTCTCCACAAAAGACAAGTCTTAGGGAAATGGAGGTTGCCCACTCTCATTGTAGAAGTCCATCTCTACATAATGAACTAGGGTTGAATACTAATCCCTCTTGGATGCTTCCTTTGTCCCTTCAAGGATCAATCCTGAGCTTCAACAATTCTGCTGCTCCAATCAAATTTGATGTCCTTAAATGCTAGAATTAGGGCACCAAAGACACCTTCTAACAGCCCTCCAAGGATCAATCCTGAGCTTCAACAATTTTGCCGCTCCAACCAAATTTGATGTCCTTAAATGCTAGAATTAGGGCACCAAAGACACCTTCTAACAGTCCCTTCATGGATCAATCCTGAGCTTCAACAATTCTACCGCTCCAACCAAATTTGATGTCCTTCTTAAATGCTAGAATTAGGGCGCCAAAGACACCTTCTAATTGCCCTCGAACCAGTACATAAGATGTCCACCAAAATTTTCCTAAATCTAGACTCAAACACTTAGCGAAAACGTCAACTTTGGAAGAATATAAACATACCTTTGCTCTGGACAATTACTTCTATCCCCAAATCAACTCGGCCTATGCATCTAAGTTTAAAGCTTTGACTCTCTAGTTAGGGCTAATGACTGTCCACGTCAACTCCCCTAAAGCTGGTCCAAAACTCCCTCAGACATTTGTGGTTATCCTCCTTCTACAAGCCTTCTATATGCGCTAGACTATAGGACTGTTTTGTCACTTTTTTAGGCCTATCGGTCCTTTCAAACCAGAGGCTACAAGGCTTGGCCCTCCTTCCAGAACATACAGAAAAATCTTGGCCTGTGTAATTGAGAAATCCTCCACAAAAAAATGCACAGATTTGCCCTCTACACTGCCTGCAATCTGCCCTAAACTTAGCATTGTTCAAACTTCAAAAGAGACACTTCGTGCTCCTTTGCTCCACCTGAACTAGTTCCTCAAGTGCTTACGGCTACCTCAGGCCATATGCCTCTTCACTATGACGAATTTTCTCTTGTATGTGCTATCTTTATTCTGATCCACGCTCTAATACCATGTATAAAATCCAGGAAATTCTGATATGCTAATATGAGCAATTTGAAATGTAATTTCTCATAAAAACACATAATTTCTCCACTAAACTTTGCAACAAAATAGGAACAGATATAACAACAATCACACAATAAAAACACAATATTTTTCTAGGGAACCCAACTAGGAAAACCCTTTGTTTGATTATTGATAGAAACTGAGCATTAGATCTCTTACAAATACAACTTGTTTCAATCTGAAAACTAACTTGTTTTCCTACCTTGAACCAGGCTTGAAACCCTTGCAATATTGTTGATCCCTATCTACTGTCTATCAAACCCACACAAGCCTCAACACACAAGCACCAACCTGTGCTTTCTACTGCCTTATCTCACCAATTTATGCTAACAAGACAATGATCAAATTGTGCCTTCATTCCTCCTTATAAGCACTTTGATTAGGCTATTATTGGAAAGTTCTATTTGAGGAAAGTCGAACTGTTGATTGACTAGTTAACAAAAGCACACAAGTTGTGTTAACTTGTCCTTCCTATAATTTAGGTGCCTAAGTCAATCAACTTGTCCTTTACCCAAAATAACTCGCACTTGAAGACAATAATCTCGGCCTTCCACTAATTAGCACTAGTCAACTACTTCTTGCACTCCTAACTTTAAGGAATTCACCCTAAATTTTAGGAACTCGTCCTACTTTTTAGGAATTAGCTCCTAACTCGTAGGAACTCATGCATGCTCAAGAAGAAACTCGTTGAGGCTCCTTGAATTAAGGCACAAATCAAGGAACCCTTTCTTGCTATTATTTTCAACAACATGCTCTCAGTATTAGCCTTGGAGGATGTTGGATATAGAGTTTTGTTTCGAGATGGACAGGTGCTTCTATATTTAGAGGGAGCGACCTTGGATGCAGATGTCGTGCTTGGCATCAAACAAGGGCAGTCATATAGGTCGTTTGGATAGCCTGTGAGTATATCCAAGGGGATCTTGGATACAGGATTAGTGTCAATCGCTGAGAGGAAGTAGGTGGCAAGGAAGAGTGATTCTTCAAGTACTGTCAAGAGCCTTAGCTAGTATGATATGACATTGATGGATTCTTAGGAGAAGCATCCTCGGAGCATGGTTGGATATGACGGGTTCTCAACTCAGGTTTTAGTTCAGGTAGCAGGACAGGCTTTAGTGTCAGAGGGAGCAGCGACAAATACTGAGATGAGCTTGGAGATAGATTCAGGTGGAGGAGGTTCTTCCAGAAGTACCTCCCTCGCTAAGAGGGAGTGTTAAGCTTTGTAGCTTGGAAGGTACTTCTAGTCTTGTGTATTGACAAGAAGGACCTTGATTTTCCTCATTAGGAGCTTGCATTCAACATGCAGAGTGTGCAAGTGAGTTGCACGCATGTTGTTGTGTTGCATGTGACATGCATGAGATGTGCATGTAAGCAAAGCTAAATTTATGACTTGTACTTGAGTTAAAGTAGAGAAAGCTAAAGATAGGAGAGTTAACTAAAATAATGTCACTTATCTTCAGTTAACTTGATGAGCTAATTTTGGCTGTCAATCGTAGCTTAAGAAAGTTATAAATTGAACCTAAAGTGAGGTGCTAAGACACAACAGTTGCACAAGAATGAGAGTGTTAATTTTGGGCAACTAGGTCCAAATGCCATGTTGTGATGCTCAGATGACAATGCCAATATTTTTATTGGATTCCTCTTTCAGAGAGGTGCAAGATCGATCTAAAGATCATCTTGATCCAATAAGCAGAACATTTATTTTGAATTAATTCCACTTATGTGCAAGGTTGGCCAGAATTGAAATGTAGGCTTGAAGCCCCAACAGATGTGTCACACACCCTCACTGATGGATATATATTGGTCAATGTTGGAGGTCATTTTCATCATCTCTCATCACACATTTTCTCTCTGCATGTGATTGGTTCGGTCTCACACTTGGAGGCTTCTCTTCACTCACACGTGGGAAAACAGCAGCTAGGGTTTCGAATCTGTTCTAGGGTTTTCAACGCAGATTTGACCAGCGTTGACTTTGGTCAACGCTTGGTCAACTTGACCCGAAACTCTCCCAAAACTTTGATCTTTGTAGTTTGCATTTTTTGGCACAAAAACTGAGGCTGGACATTGACTTTGACTTGGTTGCGTGGACTTTTTTGCTGTTGTTTTGCGTTGACCGTTGAATGGACAACATTGACTTTTGGGTTGACTGTTGTAGAGTTGTCTTGAGGGTTGTGTGACACATTCTGGTTGGCTGACCGTGAGGAAACTTTGTTGGTTGAAGCATCCTGTTGACCGCCATAACGCACCACACACATATATTTTGTTGATCAAGTTAAGTGTATTTTTGGCTTGTCTTTCATCAATCTATTGGTATGTTCTATCAGCATTTTACTTTTATGTTTATGTGATTGCTATTAGATATCGGGTTTAAAGTAAAGTTGCATCCAGCATAGAACATCTACGAAAATTTGCATGGTATCAGAGCTAAGGTGAAGACAAAGCCCAAGTTTGTATAGAAAGCAATCATCGAAGAAGTAGTATTTGTCAAGAACTCATGGGCACCTCAAATTATAATGGCCTCAAAGCTGATGACAAGTTGACTGGCAAGTCTGACTTTCATGCTTGGAAGATGTCTTTGGATCTGATCTTGGAAGACCAAAATGTCATGGACTATGTGTAGGGTAAAATCTAAGAGCCTCCATCATTTGCACCTGCTGCCACCAAGACGAAGTATAAGAAAGGGGAAATCAAAGCTAAGCTGATCATCTGAGATTCCATCCATAAAAGTCTGGTTGCCTACATCTCTGAGCTGGGCACATAAAGGAGATGTATGATAAGTTGGTCAATATGCTCAGGGCCAACAATGCAAATCATGTCCTTTTCGTTAAGAACCAATTGAAGAATCTGTTGGGTATGTGTTATATTCTTTCCACGACTAGTCACGCGCGGGGGGGTCACGAGGGGGCGATAGCACCCCTGTACGTTGCGTCGGGCGCAGCAGGGGTGTCACAGGGGGGCGGCAACCCCCTTTGTTCGAGGTTCAGGGCAGCGCCTCGAGAAAAAAAATTTGGACCCTATTTTTCGGTGGGCGAACCCGCCCATGGTTCTGTGCATGGGTTTGCACATGGTTTTGGGGCATGATAGTTTTCAGTCCCTGGTATTTTGTAGTTCCGGTCAAGGGAACTACGGTTATGTTCTAATCTAGGGTTAATGGATTGGGGTTTATGTATGCTTTGGCATGTATATATATGTGTTGTAACACTAAAAGGAACATAATGAAAAATCAATCTGGTCGTCCTGATTTGGGATCCAGGGGAAAATCTCTTTGTATATCTGTTTTATGTTTTATGCTCTCGCTATTGTTTATTTTTTGTTTTTAAGATTTGTTTGCAGATAATTTCTATACAGGGTTAAAACCCACATTTGGGATTAGAGTTGTTTCGGATTCAAGGGGACGCCTTTGCTACTGAGGGGTTTTTTGCTTAGGCCTGAGGTAGACCCTGTTCAGTGGGAGATCTACGAGATCGATTCTTGCGGTGAAAGAAGATGGCGAGCGGCGGGAAGATAGAGATTGAGAAATTTAATGGTCAAAGTTTTGAGTTGTGGAAGCTCAAGATGGAGGATCTATTGGTGGATAAAGACCAGTGGATCGCGGTAGATCCAGGTACTAAACCAACGGCAATGTCAGATGAAGACTAGAAAAAGTTGGATCGGAAGGCGAAGAGCACAATACGATTGTGTGTCTCAAATTCTGTATTGTTGAATGTATTTGGGAAAGCTACGGCGAAGAATTTGTGGGACAAACTTGGGACTTTGTACTAATCTAAGTCTCTAGTTAATGAATTATTCCTGCGGAAAAAGCTGTATAACCTGAGGATGAAGGATGGAGACTCAGTGACAGAGCATTTGAACGCCTTCAATACTGCGGTAAGTCAGTTGTCATATGTTGATATTAAAATCTCAGATGAAGATAAGTGCATCAGTTTGTTGTGTTCTCTACCAGATTCGTGGGACAGTCTGGTTGTTGCAATAGGTAGCAATACAACTACCTTGAATTTTGATAACATTGTCTCAGCCTTGCTATCAGAGGAAATGAGACGGAGAAATATGGAAGGTCAGAATGGAGATGCCTTATCTGTACGGGGAAGGTCCCAGAACAAAAACAAGAATAAGGTTTCGAGGGGGAGATCTAAATCTCCTGGAAAGTTTGTAAAGGTGTGCTGGAAATGCGGAAAAGAAGGGCACTACAAAAAGGACTGCAGATCTAAAGCTCCTAAGAAAGGAAAGGGATCTAATGATGCTCCTTCTGCAGAGGCAAAAACCACCTCAGATGAAGGTGGGGATGTGTATTCGACTTCTTCTTCAAATACACATGTAGTTCATGAGTCATGGTTGATTGACTCGGGTGCATCCTTTCACTTCACTCCCCATAGGGAGTGGTTCTGCAAGTATGAGAAATATGATGGCGGTGATGTCTTCTTAGGGGATGATAGGAAGGCTAGAATCGTCGGACGTGGAAAAGTTAAGTTGAAGCTGCAAGGTGGAAGGATTAGAACACTTCCTGGTGTTCTGCACATTCCGGCATTGGCCAGAAATCTGATTTCTGTAAGCAAGATGGATGATGCAGGTGTAAAAACAGTGTTCGAGAAAGATACATGTAAGATGGTTCGAGGAGCACTGGCATTAATGCGGGGAGTTCGGATTGGAACTCTGTACAAGCTTCAGGGCAACACTATTATTGATGTATGCAATAGTTCTGTGGTTCCCGAAAGTGGAGCGAAAAGCCTAGCGGTCTCTGGAGAAAAGACCATGCTATGGCATCAAAGGCTTGGATATATTGGAGAGAAGGGCCTTCGAATACTGCATGGAAATGGTATGGTAGAAGGTATGTCTAATAGCTATCTGGATTTCGATTTCTGTGAACATTGTGTATATGGGAAGCAGAATCGAGTGAGTTTTCCTTCTGGTGCTAAGAGGGCGAACAAGATATTAGAGTTTCTGCACAGTGATGTGTTTGGACCTGTGTCGGTTCGATCACTGGGTAAGTCTGTGTACTGTCTCATTCATAGATGACTTCTCAAGGAATACATGGATATATTTCTTGAGGAAGAAATCTGAAGTCTTTGAAAAATTTAAAGAATTTAAGGCTCTGGTGGAAAACCAGACAGAGAAGAAGATAAAGGCGCTGAGGACAGATAATGGTGGGGAGTTCTGTAAGAAGGAATTTGAAGAGTTCTGTAAGAAGTGTGGTATAGCACGGCAGAAGACTACTCCATACACACCTCAGCAAAACGGAGTTGCAGAAAGAATGAACAGAACACTGATGGAAAAGGCAAGAAGCATGCTCAGTGGTACCGGATTAGGACAAGAATTCTGGGCAGAGGCAGTGGAGACTGCATGTTACTTAGTTAACAGATCACCTTCATCAGCGTTGGAGGATAAAACTCCACATGAGGTATGGACTGGTAAGAAACCCTCTCTTTCACATCTAAGGGTATTTGGATGTGATGCATATGTACATGTTCCAAAGGAGAAAAGGACCAAGTTGGATAATAAATCTGAAAGGTGCATCTTTATTGGGTATAAGGATGGTTTAAAGGGTTACAAGCTTTGGAATCCAGAAACAAGAAAGGTTGTGTACAGCCGAGATGTGGTGTTTAGAGAAGTGAAAGATGTTGTTAAACATGAAGTCCTACCAAAGGAACTTGAGAAGATAGAGTTTGAGCTAAAGGAGGATGAATCAGACTCTACAATAGAAGAAGACTCAGAAGATGAAGAGCCACAAACTCCAGCTTTGAGAAGATCAGTTCGGGAAAGAAGGCAACCAGAAAGGTATAGTCCATCCGCTTTCTGTTCAGGTTTTGCCTTAACTATAACTGATGATGAACCCAGAACTGTCAGGGAGGCAGTAGATTCAGAGGATGGAAAACTCTGGAAGGAGGCCATGGTTGATGAAATGGCATCCTTGCACAAAAACGATGCATGGGATCTGGTGGAGTTGCCGGCTGGAAGGAAGCCCATTGGGAGCAAATGGGTATTTAAGAAGAAGATGAATGTAGAAGGCAAGGTGGAGAAATACAAAGCTCGATTGGTAGCGAAAGGTTATTCCCAGGTTCCAGGAATTGATTTTGGTGATATTTTTTCTCCTATTGCCAAAGTTACTTCTATTAGATTACTTTTATCTGTTGCTGCTGCATTTGATTTTGAGATAGAACAGATGGATGTGAAGACAACATTTATTCACAGGGATCTAGAAGAGGAGATCTACATGAAGCAACCTGAAGGTTTTATGGTGAAGGGTAAGAAATAACTGGTATGCAGGTTGAAGAAGTCTCTGTATGGGTTAAAACAGTCACCAAGGATGTGGTATCAGAAATTTGATACCTATATACGGGGACTTGGCTTCACCAGAAGCAAGGAGGATCACTGTGTTTATTTTAAACTAATTGGTGACCATGTTATTTATTTGGTCTTGTATGTGGATGATATGTTATTGATTGGAAATGACAAAGAAATTATCCAAGATTTGAAGACCCAACTGTTCTCCAAATTCGACATGAGGGATCTTGGTGCTGCAAACTATATTTTGGGCATGGAAGTTAAGAGAGATCGGGCAAAGAAGAAGCTCTGGTTAAACCAGAGGAAACATGTCGAGAATATATTGCAGAGGTTCAATATGCATGATAGTAAACCGGTAAATGTTCCGATTCCTGTAGGTGTAAAGCTGTCTGCTAAACAATGTCCCAAGACACAAGAGGAAGAGGAGGATATGTCCCGTGTTCCATATGCAAGTGCAGTGGGTAGCCTTATGTATGCAATGGTCTGTACTAGACCAGACATTGCACATGCAGTGGGAGTATTGAGAAGGTTTATGTCAAACCCAGGGAAGGAGCATTGGATAGCAGTGAAGCGGGTTTTCAGATATTTGTGTGGCACTAGTGATTATGGTTTGTGCTACCAGGGAAGACCAAGATTGGAAAGAGTGTTGGACATTCGTGGTTTTGTTGATGCAGACTAGGCTAGAGATCTGGACCAAAAAAGATCTACAAGTGGGTATTTGTTTAGCCTATTTGGAGGTGCAGTCAGTTGGATGAGTAAAAGACAGTCTGTAGTGGCTCTTTCAACTACAGAGGCAGAATACATGGCAGCCACTCATGCAAGCAAGGAAGCAGTTTGGTTGCAGAGATTGTGTTCAAGTATGTGGTTGGTGCAGCAAGCTATAAGGATAGACTGTGATAGCCAAAGTGCAATTTTCTTGGCTAAGAACCTTGCTTATTATTCAAAGACAAAGCACATTGATGTTCAACATCACTTTGTGAGAGATATGGTTGAGGCTAAAAGGTTGTTGCTGGTAAAGGTGGACACTTTGAAGAATGTTGCAGATGTATTGACGAAGTCTGTGAGCACTCAGAAGTTCTCTTGCTATAGAGAAACAATGGGTGTTGCAGAGCTGGGCTAATGACTAAGCTCTCCTATGGCCCCCTACGGAAAAAAAACAACTAGTGGGAGAATATTGGGTATGTGTTATATTCTTTCCATGACTAGTCACGCGTGGGGGGGTCACAGGGGGCGGAAACCCCTCTTGTTCGAGGTTCGGGGCAATTTTGGACCCTATTTTCGGTGGACGGACACGCCCATGGTTTTGTGCATGGTTTGCACATGGTTTTGGGGCATGACGGTTTTCGGCCGTTGGTATTTTGTAGATCCGGTCAAGGGAACTACGGTTATGTTCTAATCCAGGGTTAACGGATTGGGGTTTATGTATGCTTTGGCATGTATATATATGTGTTGTAACACTAAAAGGAACATAATGAAAAATCAAGCTGGTCGTCCCGATTTGGGATCCAAGGGAAAATCTCTCTGTATATCTGTTTTATGTTTTATGTAGTGTTACACGGGGACTCGCCCCCCCACCTAGGGGTCTAGAATCCTCACCCCCTCGCGCTCCGGGGTCTTGGGGACTTCTAGGGGACGTTTCCCGACGCCCCCAAAAATCAGAAAATTAAGGGGGACGTCAAAGGGGACGTTTCCTCAGATTGAGGGGTCAAGGGTGCTTTAGGGAGCGTGAGGGAGCGTGAGGGGATAGGAGGGAGCTTGAGGGGGCGTGAGGGGGCGTAAGGGGACGGGAGGGAGCGTGTGGGGCCCACAATTTAAAAAAAAAATTAAATGAAAATAATAAAAAATATATTTTAATAATCGATTGTTTAATTAAATTAATTTTTAGGTTTCATTTGTTTTCATTGTATCATTGTATCATCCGCACTTAGCACTTGCCGCCCAACCCTTAGCACTTGCCACAACCGCAGGAAGAAGCCCGCAGTCGAAAGAAGTTATGTTTTATGTTTTATGTTTCACTGTTGCAAACATAACTTTAAACTTATTTGCTTTTAAGTTTTAATATTTATGTTTCAGACTTGAGTTGTAAACTTCAGTTTAAAGTTTACTTTGAATCTTGATATAATATTATATATGTCATGACTCATATGATATCTTAAACTTTATTTTCGTTGTACATTGTTAGTAGTTACATTAATGATTATATAGTTACAAAGTTACATATGAAACTATGATGTATGTTTTAAGTTTTAGCTTTTAAATTTGTTTCAGTTAGATGATTCATCATTCATCAATTTTTAATTTTTAAATTTTATCATTTATGATTTATCTTTCATGATGTAAGTGTATGACGATTGTATATACATTCCTTGCAAAAATGAAAAATACAATTGCATTATAAATATTTATTATTAAATTTTCAATGATATATCATATATAATATTATAATATTATATATATATTTTTATATTTTATAATTTTTATGACCCCGACGTCCCCCCACGTTTCCTGAAAATTGGTAGGGAGCTTTTGCATAGGCCGCTCCCGCGCTCCCTCGCTCCCACCTCCAGGGGACTTGGTGGAACATTGGTTTTATGCTCTCGCTATTGTTTATTTTCTGTTTTTAAAATTCCTTTGCAGATAATTTATGTACAAGGTTAAAACCTACAGAATCTCAAGAAAGGTAGGGATGAATCCGTTCAATCTTGTTTTCTGAAGTTGACTAAAATCAGGAATAATTTTCTTATCATTGGGGAAACAATAGCGGATCGAGAAATGGTTCTCACCGCACTTGGAGGTCTCCCCTCTGAATGGCATGTATTCATTACTACCATTCTGAATAACAATGTGATTCTTGATTTTGACGAAGTATTGTCGAGATGCGCTCAAGAGGAAACAAGAATGATGGAATATGAAAAGGAAGGTAATGTTGCATTCACCGCTCATGCTAAGAAGAAGAACAATGGTGGTCCGAGGAACCTTGAAAGAGTTGGGGCCAAAGGAAAGAAAGAAAGATGTTACACATGTAACAAGTTTGGCCACTATGCAAGAGAATGCCCTAATAGAAGGGATTCTCCAGGGGATGATGACAACAACAACAGGGGGAATGAAAATCAAAGGAACAACAGGTTCAAAGGAAAGAGGAAGGCTCCCTCTGGTCGAAATGGAAATGGGCAACCTTTCAAAAGGTCAAGAAATTCCAGGTATGAAGAATCTAATGTTGTTGACAATGAAAGAAATGAATTCATCCTTGTATCTGCCCTCTCTGCTGCATCGCCACCCGACACCATAGATGTCTAGTTGATTGATAGTGGTGCTTCAAGGCACCTCACTGGGTTTAAAGAAGAGCTTTTTGATTTGATTGAGAAGGATACTAATATGAAAATTATCCTTGGAGATAATGCCACCTATCCTGTGAAAGGGACGCGGACTGTGACCCTCCACTTATCTCAAGGTCAAGTCCTCCGTTTGAAAGATGTATTGTATGTACCTGATTTGAAGAAGAACCTTGTGTCTATTTCGGCCATGGAAGACAAAGGTTTCAAGGTGGCATTCGTCGATGGAAAGGTACGCATCTAGAAGAAGAGTTTCAAGGAAGCTCTCACGATTGGGTTTAGAGTTGATACACTCTACCAAGTTGGAGGAAGTCCTCTGGGGGCTATGACATATAATACTATTCGTCAAACCTAACTATGGTACCAGAGGTTTGAACACCTTCATTACAAAGCCCTTGCCGAAGCAAAGAAGATGGTGACAGGAATGCTCGATCTCAAAAATGATCATGAAGGTGTATGTCAGGGTTGTGCCGAAAGAGAAGTGGAGATTTGCCACGATGTTACCTTTGATGAAGACGCTTCCCTAAGGAAAGTGATAAATCTTCCGAGCTCTAAGGAAGATCACAATGTAAGATCTGGGAATCAGGAAGAACCGAAGGATGAGATGATGCACGATGTTCAAGGACCGATGGACCCCACTGATCCACCTCCTTCAATGAAGAGAAGACCTACATGGCTCCGGGAAACTCTCAAAGATGCCCAGAGACATATGGCCCTAAAGGGAACATTTCGTGAAAGCAAGAAGCCGAATAGATACCAAGGGTATCTAGCAGCCATGAGTAAAATCATACAATCTGAGCCTGGATCATTTGAAGAAGTTGTAAAGCATCAAGTCTGGAAGGATGCTATGCATGAAGAGTACGAGTCCATTATGAATAATGATGTCTGGGATGTGGTTCCGAGATCGGAGGACAAAGCTGTTGTCACCTCGAAATGGCTCTATAAGACCAAGCATGGATCTGATTGTAGTTCTGGAAAATTCAAGGCAAGATTCGTTGCCCGTGGCTTCTCTCAAAAGGAAGGCATAGACTATGATGATATATTTGCACTTGTGGCTCGATATACCACCATCTGATCTATTATTGTCGTTGCTGCTACGCAAGGATGGAATCTTCATCAGATGGATGTGAAGACCGCTTTTCTGCATGGTTCGATAAAGGAAGAGGTGTATGTGGAGCAACCTCTGGGGTTCGGAGTCCAGGATAGAGACTCTCATGTACGCAGGTTGAAGAAAGCCCTCTATGGGTTGAAGCAAGCCCCTAGGGCTTGGTACGAGAGGATAGAAAGCTACTTGATGAAGTTGGGCTTCACTCGAAGTAATATTGATCCAAACCTTTACTTCAAGGTTGATAGAGAAAAGCCTCTCATTCTGGCTCTCTATGTGGACGATCTCTTCCTGACAAATGCTGACCCTCTCATTCATCAGTGTAAGAGGGAGCTCGCTTTTGAGTTCGAGATGAAGGACCTAGGACTGATGCATTACTTCCTAGGCCTGGAGGTCTGGCACAGACCTGGCGAGATTTTCCTCTCTCAAGGAAAATACATTGTGAAGTTGCTGGAAAGATTTGGAATGGTGGATTGTAAGTCCGTGTCGACACTGATGGAACTCAACTTTAAGAAGTTGAGTGGAAACGCTATTGGGCCCATGCTAGCAAATCCTACCGAGTATCGACAACTCGTAGGGGCCCTGATGTTCTTAGGGAACATCCGTCCGGACATATGTTGTGCAGTGAACACTTTGAGTCAACACATGGTTGATCCTCATAAAATTCACTAGGTTGGTGCCAAGAAACTCTTGAGATATCTCTGGGGCACTATAGACCATGGGCTGAGATACACTGCCGAGAGTTTGAGACTCCATGGATATACTAATGCCGATTGGGCTGGTAGTGTGGTGGATCGCAAGAGCACATCTGGATGCTGCTTCACACTTGGGTCTGCTTCGAGCAGGAAGCAGAAGTCGGTAGCTTTGAGCACCGTTGGGGCCGAATACATTGCAGCATGTATGGCCTATTGTGAAGCCACTTGGTTGCGAAAGCTCTTCAGTGAGTTGTTCGAGCATGTGCTAGATGCCACCATTATCCTTTGTGATAACCAGAGGGGGATTCATTTGTCAGAGAATCCCGTGTTCCACGATCGATCCAAGCATGTTGATATCTGGTACCATTTTATCCTGGATATGGTACAGTGAGGCACTGTAAGGCTCGATCATATAGGAACTGATGAGCAGGTCGTGGATATTCTCACAAAGCCCTTGGGGAAGGTCATGTTCCTAACCTTCCGTGAGAATCTTGGAATCGTGGATCGACTTTATGCTGAGGGTCTTATTGGACGATGAGCTCTGGGAGCTCCAGGGGACTTTGGGGATAGCTTCTTGGAGCTATAAGCAACCACAGGGCTAGGCTTGCCGAACCTTGTTGGTGCGCTTCTGCCCCACCGTTATGATATTGACTTGGTTCACCTCTCTTTGATCTGTGCCCCGTATGCATCCTACCCATGGAGTCTCGGACTCATGGGAAGTACCTCCCATCTTGGCCAATGAGGTGGGAAAATATAGAGACCAGTAGTAAGACCAATGGACGCATCGGAGATTGTTGTACTCTCTATGTCTAGGATGGCACATGTCCAACCACTTGATCTGGGATCAAGTCTAGTGAGGTTTCGAACTTCCAACGGACTTCGGGTTAGTATATGACTCTTTTAAGTCCAAGTGAGGTTTTGGACGTCCAACTAACTTCGGGTTGGTATGTGACTCCTTTGAGTCCTATAGAGGTTTCGGACCTATGAGTTGACTTTGTCAGTCAAGAGTGATGTCTTTGTGACTTGCCTTTTTGTTCTGAAATAAAGAAGCCAGCAAAGCAAGTTACGGCGGGATGACGCACGATGTTTGGATGGCACAGGTGGATAAAGTTCTCCCTAGTTGAGAGGGAGTGTTAATTTTGGGCAACTAGGTCCAAAGTCCATGTTGTGATGCTAAGATGACGATGCCAATATTTTTATTAGATTCCTCTTTCGGAGAGGTGCAAGATCGATCTAAAGATCATCTTGATCCGATGAGCAGAACAATTATTTTGAATTAATTCCACTTATGTGCAAGGTCAGCTAGAATTTAAATGTAGGCTTGAAGCCCCAATAGATGTGTCACACACCCTCACTGATGGGTATATACTATATATTGGAGGTCAACGTTGGAGGTCATTTTCATCATCTCTCATCACACATTTTCTCTCTGCATCTGATTGGTTTGATCTCACACTTGGAGGCTTCTCTTCACTCACACGTGGGAAAACAAAAGCTAGGGTTTCAGATCTGTTCTAGGGTTTTCAGCGCAGATTTGACCAGCATTGACTTTGGTCAACACTTGGTCAACTTGACCCGAGACTCTCCCAAAACTTCGATCTCTGCAGTCCGCATTTTTTGGCACAAAAACCAAGGCTAGACGTTGACTTTGACTTGGCTACGTTGACTTTCTGCTACTGTTGTTTTGCGTTGACCGTTGACTGGACAACATTGACTTTTGTTGACTTTTGGGTTGACTGTTGTAGAGCTGTCTTGAGGGTTATGAGACACATTCTGGTTGGGTGACCATGAGGAGACTTTGCTGGTTGAAGCATCCTGTTGACCGCCGTAATGCACCACACACATATATATTTGTTGATCAAGTTAAGTATATTTTTGGCTTGTCTTCCATCGATCTATTGGTATGCTCTATCAGCATTTTACTTTTATGTTTATGTGATTGCTATTTGATATCGGGCTTAAAGTAAAGTTGCATCAAGCATAGAACATCTACAAAAATTTACAAAGAGACTTCTTAGTGAGCATGTGTTGGGTCTGAGAGAGTGCAGTGAGGTTGGTGATGAATATTGTATTTTCTCTGTTGATCCATTATCCCTAGTATGGGAGCCCAAGTAAGTTTCGTGATTAATTTATTGATAAAGAATTATTTATTGGGTAGAAATCTATTTATATGTATGCGTGATTCAGATCAAATATTATTTTTTGTTTCCGCTATATTTTTTTTGTTAGGAATTTGGCTGCGTATTCGTTCTGCTTATTAATTGTTGGGAACTGAATACCGAGTGTTGGGTTCAAAAAGTCTAACAAAATCATCTAATCAACAGGGGCCAACTAAAAATACAAGGCTATGCATGGAGTTGCATGACCTATACAGTCAAATTTTTGGTTTACATGGTGCAAAGTTTCCCATTGTTGATGGAAATGAAAATTCAAATGAGTTTCAAAATTTGCATGACCTTACTAACAGCATGGAGCAAACAAATGATTGTAGAAAAGTACGACTGGACCCTTGAGATAGCATCTAACATAAAATCTAGCAGAGAGCATATGGATGAAATTCTTGAAAACCAAGAACAAGAAAGGCCTCGAGAGATGATATCTAAGATTGAATTTGACAGAGTGAATATGAATAATCAAGCCTCAAAAACATCATTGGCACATAGTACTAGTGACGTTAAAATTGGTCCTGGAGTCTCAAATGTGAAGACAACCCTTGAATCTTCTAGGATACAGGAAGCTCAAGTTTATGTAGTTAGTCAGGTGCCAGGCATGCAAAATTATTATGTAATGCATCAAGAGTTTAATAATGTAAGCGAGGTTAATTTGCCAAATCAAGGACCTTCTGTACAGAATATTGAAGGATCAGACTTCATGGCTGCAAATCGCAAGTCCTTTGAGGAGGACAAATAAATGTCAAATCGCCTCTCTAAAAATCATGAGACATTTGGGTGGAACAAAGAAAGATCAAATAAGATGTTCCATAGCAAATGATAATGATGTAAATAATAAAATCAACTTCCTTGGGGACGCAAAAGTCACAAAATTCTTGGGAGGTGATGATGGACAAGATGAATTTAAGGGAAAAAACAATGCCCGTGATGCAAAAAAGGATCAGGTTCAGGATGATGGTGGATGGTCTGCAAGAACAAGGGCTATCATCCGATATTTGAAAATTGTTTTTGAGGGCATTGATCAAAATTCAAAGACGGACTCGGAAGTTACTAGCAACGTTGATTACAATTGTGCTATTTGTGATGCACTTGTTTCTTATACTGAAAAGATAACAAATGGACAGGTAGATGACAACTCCCAAAGTGAAGTTGGAAAATACAGAAACCAAGATTATGGTTGTTGGGATGAAGGTATAGCAACTACACATGTCAACTACAGCTACTCTGCAAGCAGAGATGTGGGCAGACCTAGTGTTTGGGATGAGAGGGTTTCCACATCACTACCAACAGAGAGTAAATGTACAGAGGATCCTACAGGTATTGGAAATGTCAGACAAAGATTAAAAGAAATGAATGACAAGGTATACCAGATACAAAACAAAATTAGGCACGCGAGTATGCTTTTACAAGAAGGAAAAATGTTGTTGTATTTTATGAAAGGATCACTTAGCCAAATTCGTGAACGTAGAAAATTTTGGATCAAGGATTGGATCCCCTGAAGACACAAATCTTTCAAACAAAAGAGAATGTACAGGCCATTAAGAAAAATTTGGGGGCCTTGAGCAGTGGTTTAAGGCAATTGCAAGATCAATACCTTGGTGGAAATTCTAGTAGACAAAAAGCATTAAAGACCCCAAAGAGGCAAGGGAAATATGAACCCCATCTAGTTGGTGAAGAATGTGATAATGAAGAAACTGTTGTAATAAGAAAAATGGAGGTAGAAGATGTAGGACGAAGAATAGAATTTGCCTCAAAAGTGGCATATATTTTTACTCTTGGCCCATGATTGATCTATGAATCGGTAAATGAAGGGAATGACTATTGCAGGGTGACATCGCTCACCAGCATGTTAGATACTGAGCTGCAAAAATTAATGAAGGATGTTGTAGAAACTAAAGAGGAGTTCTCATTGTTGGAGATAAAAGGGTAGATTTTACAGGACCTAGGTTGGCCATTGCTTGAGGACAAGCAATGTTAAGAAGGGGGTATTGTAATGTCCCCTATAGATTAATTGCCAACAAGAAGACAGAATAGCTTATCCAACCCCATAGGCTATAGTCTTTGATAAAGGGAGAAACCCAATTATCCAATGTATTGGGGCAACATAGGGTAAATTTTGGGTTTGCTGGGAAAAAGCCCAAATTGGAGGAAGCACATGAACCCCTCACATTTGATTAAGGAGGAATCCCTATGGGGAAATATACAAATAATGGAGAGCTAGAATCATTTTGTCATCATTGATTTGGATCGGAATATATCTAATTTTCATGAGCTTAAAGCTCTGAGGGTTTTAAGACCCCATCTTTTTTATTAGCTTCAGTGGAGCTGATCCCACCCTATCTAATCCTTTTGTCTAAGTTTGGTGGAGCTCATCCCACCCTACCTAGACACCTCTTTTCCTTGTTCTGGCACAGCAAATCATCTTGAAAAAGCTCGGTTTTGTCCTGGTTAGTAAGGGGGGAGTCCTTGTGATTGTGTTGAGCAGCAACCTTTGTCTCAAGCCAGCACAGATTTAATTTGAAGGAATCCTCTCCAATTTCTCTGAGCAGAAGCAGCAAAATTCAGCCTCATAAACAGCAGAAGCAGCAAGGTTCATATGACAGCGATATTTGGAGGACGCAGCCACATGGCCATAGGCCGCAACCACAGGGACCACAGCAAGATCGGATCCCCTGTACAGTGAAGTCGGAACAGCTCAGGTCCCCTGTACAGTGAAGTCAGAATAGCTATGACTGACACACCTAGACGTCCAGCATTAGACAATGAGTTGAAGTCGTTGCTAGGTGTTAAACAGTAGATGATTGATTGATACAACATACTTAGTATTAGTACTGGTTTACAAATTTGCTCAAACAATGCATATCAGCACTGTATTAGAGAATTATTGATTGGATACACTCGTTAATTGGGAAGTCAGCCCTAAGTTGCTGTGCCTGAATTATTGGTTGAATATACTCACTGCTATTTGGCAGTCAGCCCTAAATTGATGTGCGCTGATTGAAGTATTATATTACTGTGGAAATCTGTTTCATGCATACAAAGAAGATATCTACTGTTCTATGAATGTCTGTTGTATGAATGTGTATTGGAAAAGTAGTAACACTAGCCAGAATTAGAAACCCTAGGGAAAAAATTACCCTGGGACATTACATATTTCCTATTGTCACCATCTGTTTACAATTTTTCTTATAGCAGTTTTAGTGCCCTAAAGCATTTTGCAAATCAATTTCCTCCTAAAAGGAACCAACAAACCAACTTGAATGAGTAGGGTGAAGGGAGGTGAACAGTAAAAGCTCATTACTTGGACACTGCATTCCCTTATAATAGGACAGAGCTTACCAGTACACACATTGGCTAATTGCTCTAGAAAATAATATCAGGGCTAATTTGGTAAGGGTCTTCTATCACCTACGCTGCTCTACCAACCAATCTTTCAACTAGATAACGGCATGACCTAGATTTTAAGAATTTTCGATTTTCAGATAAACATGAAGTTAATAGCCTTCCACCCCATCATAAACCACAATAAATAATTGCCAAATATAAAACAGAGTAGTATGAAATATAGCTATAATATAACTGAAAGACATGTCACGGAATTTGCATGCAAATACCTAATGGAAACTCAGCGAGAACCATCCAATAATGGCACCTATATGATAACCGCAAAAAACTGTGAACAACAAAGGTTTCAAAGGTGTTACTGGATTGGATCTGTTAGAAGATTGTTTTTAAAACTAGGTTTACCTATAGGTTTTCTCATTCTCACACTCTAAAGGAGTGAATTAAAAAGTGAGGCAAGAATCTGCATTGAGATCATTTTTGTTTTTCATTTTTTAATTCATATGATTGAATTAAGTGCCAAAACACCTTCTATGTATGGGAATAAATCACCCGTTTGATTATTTGAAGCAAAAAAACTGCCTTTGTAATTTGTTTACATTACAGGTGCTTTCCTTGCCGAGACAAGCTTCTGTATATGGGAATAAATTACCCGTTGAATTATTTGAATTTTAAAAAAACACTACTGGTATAATTTTTATTTGTTGCAGGTTAATTATTTGAACTCAAAAAACACTATTTGTATAATTTTTATGTGTGGCAGGTTATTTAATTTTTCTTTTTCTATTTTGAGTAGGCTGAGCCTAGGCCAAGGCCAGCCAGATTATTGGATGGAAGAAGAACAATCCATTCACAGTAGTAGGATGATGTCACAAAAATTATGCAAGGCTCAGTAGAATTTAAATGCTCAATTCCCTTATAGTGGCTTCCATCCTTAGCCCTTTCTTGTAATATTTGAATAAAGAAATTTGATGAAGACTAAACCCCACTAAGACCAAGACCAACTGGTATAGACCTCAGGGTTAACCAACTGCTCTACACCTCATGGGTTGTTGCAGGTGATCTAACTGCCAATACAACCTTTTGAAAATGGGAATAAATCACCCTTTCAATTATTGGAATCAAAATACATTCTTTTTTTCCACATGAAAATACTACTGGTTTATATTATATACCAGAGCAAAATACATTCTACCTGTATGATGGTAGTTCCCACCCTTTCAATTATTGGAATCGAAATACATTCTACCTGTATGATTGTTGTTTGTTGCAGGTGTTTTCTGTGGTTTTCAGGGTTTCAACTCAAATTGGAAAAAAATTCAAAAATACATTCTACCTGTATGATTGTTGTTTGTTGCAGGTGTTTTCTGTGGTTTTCAGGGTTTCAACTCAAATTGGAAAGAAATTCAAAAATAGAATTGGGATGAATACCTTGCGGCTTTTACAATAGCTTGGTTGTAGATTTACCTTCACCGCCGACCCACTTTCTCGCTACATGTCCGAAGATTTTCAAAGCCTCCACAAGTAATCAAAACGTTTAACCTCTATTACAAAGACTGTACAATTAATAGGACTGTCAGTGGCCAATGGGGTGTTTAATCCCTATTGCAAACCCCCTACAATTTATAGGCCTGTCAGTGGTGGCCACTTAGGTGTCTAGTTCCTATTGCAAACCTTTTCAATTAATTGGATTGTAGTGACCAATGAGGTGTTTCCTCAATGATTTGGATTATTCGTTGTGTGGGTTCCATATGAAAGGATTATTGGGAGATAATTTAGCATAATTTAACGGAGTGGTCTCCGGAGCGGGTGGGATTGCCGGATCAAAAGTGGTTGGAATTTGATAAAAAAAGAAGTTAAAGTAGTGTTTGAATTATATTTTTGATCGTAGAAAAAAAATTGCATTATCAAAAACCTACGAACTGCCCAAAATTTTAAAATTTAATAACTATAATCTAAATTTATAAAAATCCTAAATTTCCAAAAAAAACCCTAATTTAACGGACAACTTCGGTAGAACAAATATCTTATAAATAGAATAGAATACTCCCAGGAAAAAAGGATTTCTACAAATAGCATTTCCGTGAGAAGTAAAGTTTGAATAAGTAATGTTTCATCACCACTTCAAGTTTTAATTTAAGAGGCACGTTTCAGCGAGAATTAAAGTTTGACTAAGTAATGTTACATGTAATTTAAGTAAAATAATTACCCTTTTAGTGGAAAGGAAAGTTTGACTAAGTAATGATTCATGGAATCTAAGATAATTAACAGACAACTTCGGTAGAACAAATATCTTATAAATAGAATAGAATACTCCCAGGAAAAAAGGATTTCTACAAATAGCATTTCCGTGAGAAGTAAAGTTTGAATAAGTAATGTTTCATCACCACTTCAAGTTTTAATTTAAGAGGCACGTTTCAGCGAGAATTAAAGTTTGACTAAATAATGTTTCATGTAATTTAAGTAAAATAATTACCCTTTTAGTGGAAAGGAAAGTTTGACTAAGTAATGATTCATGGAATCTAAGATAATTAACCTTTGTACATTTCACATTAATATGATAATTTAGAGTTTTAATATAAATGGTAATTTTTTTATAATAATTATTTTATGATGTAGAGTTATTTTTAATTAAAATAAGTGTAATATGTAGTGGTGTTGTTTATTGATAGCGGCAATTATTGTAATTAAGATAAATATTACTGGTTTGATTTAAGATTTTTGTGATTTATAATGAATAAAAATATTTTTCAGATTAATTACATCATTATGATTTGATGGACGTTTCGAATCAGAAGGTGGAGAAACAAATAGGTCTTGATGAATAAATAATGGAGATGCATCATTGCCCGGAAATAGTCGTTAAGAACTAGTTGTTAAGAACTAGCCGTTAAAATAATTTAAGAAGAGTTGCTCTGCCTACGCGTTGCAGCCCCTGCAAACCCTAGCTGCTCTCCCTGCGCGCTGCAGCCTCTGCGGCTGCACCTGCTCTGGCAGGGCCTCCTGCTTCTGCCGCTGCTTGGTTGGATTCCTTCAAGAATTTGCTTCGTTTGCGAGTGCCCCTGCGCTGCACCTGCCCTCGCAGGGCCCTGCTGCTCCTGCTGCGACCTGTTGTTCCTGCTGCCTCCTGCTGCCTCTGATGTGTTGGGTCAATGTCTAGGTTGGGATCCGAAGGCTCTCCCTGCGCATCATGAGCTCTGCTAGGGTTTCTGCTGCGTGGCTGCCCCTGCGGCGGCCGGCCTCAGGCCCTCCCTATGGAGACACTGGATGCTGCTATGGGTCCTCATTCTTCTCCCGCCTTCGACGCCTTCAACCAGCTTCTTGTCGGGTTGCCTCAGAAGAAAAGAAGCGAAGCATCCAAATTTGTTAAGAAGCTCGATGAAATTCCTGATATCTCTTTGCCTCCGGAGGCCCCCATTCAAGTAGCTTTATCTTTGGCGGATCGAGGTCTCATTGACCAGTTCACGGGTCTGTGGCCTTCTCCGAAATCTACTGAGCAATGGGTTAGCAGGAACTGGGCTCCTTTGATTAAGGAAAAGGTCACCTCTTACTTTCTGGGAAAAGGGTACTTCCTCTTCGAATTCTCCTCCAAAGAAGACAAAGACTTGATCTTTCAAAATGGGTCGTATTTCATGGGTTCTCAGGGCCTCTATCTGAACAAATGGACTCCGGACTTTGATCCGGTTGTTGATGTTCCCAAGGCTGTCCCGTTGTGGGTTCGCCTTCCAAACCTACCAGTTCACTGCTGGAACTGGAGTTCCTTGAGACACATTGGCAACACTCTCGGGAAATTCATAGATCGGGCAAACAATAAGGACCAGTACGACTGTGCCAGGATCTGCGTGGAAGTAGATCTATAGGTTGGTCTTCCAGAGGCTATAAAAATCAAAGTCGGAAGCTGGTCTCATGTTCAGATCTTGGACTATGAGCAACTGCCGTTCAAATGTAGGAAATGCCACGTTCATGGACATTTTGCTAGAAACAGTCCGTCCAACGCTGAGCCGGAGAAAGGGATTGAAGAGGGTCGGAACCAAGTCAAACGAGTAAAAACCAATCACAAAGGGCAAAAACCGGGAGGACCCTCTGGAAAAGGCTCTCAACAGGCTAATGTTCAACGCCCCCCTCCCAAAAAGGCGCAAGGAAACAAATTTGACCCTCTAAGCCAGCCGACAGAAGATTCTCAGGAGAACGAGACACAAGATCTAGTTTCTCCTAGCAAAGATACTCCCTCAGCCTCCCTCAACGGAACAAGTGCCGAAGATCCCAATGGTATGCCCTCAGATGATGAGGAAGAAGAGCAAGAAATGGACGAGTCAGAGGAGGAAGGAGAAATAGGAGAATCCCAAACCTCGGTATGAAGATCTACAAGAGGCCGTAAATCTGACAGGGAAAAAAGAGAGCAGGAGACTTACAAAGATAAGTTACAGGGCAGTCAACCAACTCTGGAAAAGTTGCTTGCCTCAAAGCCAAGGATGTTGAAAAATCAGACCCATGGCTCCAAGGGGGCCCACCAGAAACATAAATAATGAAGGTCATCTCCTGGAATTGTAGAGGTATGGGGAGTAAAGTCAAGGAAGAAGCCATGAGAAGCTTAATAAGAACAGAACCTCCAGACATACTTCTCGTCCAGGAGACTAAGTTGGAAGACGTAGTCTTCCTGCAAGCATGCAAGAAATTTTGGTTCAAAAGTGAAGCAAGAGCAATCTCTGCCCGGGGCGCTTCGGGAGGGATTGGCACTCTATGGAACCCTAACAAATTTGTAGTCACCTTTGAGGCTAGAAATACTCACTGGTTGCTGCTGAAAATGAAAAATCTGGATACTAAGGAAATCCTTTGCCTCTTCAATGTATATTCTCCAGTCAATGTTGGGGAAAAAAAGGAATGTTGGGATACTATAAGGCAACAAGCAGACCTGACAAATCTGGAAAATATAATTATTGCTGGAGATCTTAATCTCACGCTCCACTCGTCTGAAAAAAGAGGTGGCAGCGCTGTTTGTGATCCGGTAAGGGAATGGGCAGAAGATCTTCTACAGGACTGGGACTTGCTAGATATCAAACCCTCTTCCGGTAAGTTCTCTTGGTCTAACAAAAGAGTGGGCCCTGGTCATATCGCTGCCAGATTAGATAGATTTTTCATTCAAAGCTCCTTTCTGTTACTAGGATTAGAACCTAGAATGCACATCCTTGCTAACAGCGTCTCGGACCATAAGCCGATAAAGCTCGAACTCTTGGCCCATCTAGACCTGGGTCCTATTCCATTCCGTTTTAGTCCTCTCTGGGTCAAGGAATCAAACTTCATGCAAATAGTTAAGGATTGTTGGAGTCAGCCTGTCAATGGTTCTCCCTTCTATATCTGGGAGGAAAAACTCAGAAGGGTAAAGGGCGATCTAAAACGATGGGCAAAAACCCTGTCCAACCCGGCTACAGAAAGAAAAGCCATCAAAGTCTCTCTCGCCTCTCATCAATCTCATATGGAGCACGCTATTGTCACATAGGAGATCTTAGACCAAGAGGCTCATTTGCAACAACGCTATCATAAGGCCTGCCTAGCTGAAGAAGAATACTGGAGATTAAAATCTCGAAATCTCTGGCTCAAAGCAGGGGATAGGAACTCTGCCTTTTTCCACAAACAAACCCAAGTCGGGAAAAGCTTCAACACTATTTCTGAGATTAAGGAGGATAACGCCACCTTCAAGGATTTTGAAGACATTAAAAAATCAGCCTTCTCTCACTTTCAAAACTTGTATAGTGAGGATAAGGACTCGGACCAATACTCAGATCTGCTAGACATTATTCCTTCTGCAATTTCTCCTCGTACGAATGAGATCCTTGAGGCCAAAGTCACCAAAGACGAAGTCAAAAAGGCCCTCTTTGATATGGATCCGGATAAGGCCCCCGGGCCGGATGGCTTTTCTGCCAGGTTCCTTCAAGTTTGTTGGCCGATTGTTGAAAAGGATCTGCTCAAAATGGTTAAGAAGTCTCAAAATGCTCAGAAAATAGGAGGTAGCACAAACTCTGCTTTCCTAGCCCTAATACCAAAGGAAAAAGGTGCCAACAATTTCAGCAGATTCCGCCCGATTTCCTTATGCAATATTGGGTACAAGATTATCACTAAAGTTATTGCAAATAGACTGAAGCTCATTCTTCCCAAAATAATTCCGGAGAACCAAGGAGGCTTCATTCAAGGAAGGCAAATCGTGGACAACTTCACCCTTGTTCAAGAAGCAATCCACTCAAGTCTTCTTCGAAAAGAACAAGGTATGGTGATTAAAATTGATTTAGCAAATGCTTTTGATCGAGTAAATCATAGCTTTCTTTTAAAAGTAATGAGCAAGTTTGGTTTTGGAGCAAATTTCATCAAATGGATCCGGGCATGCATCTCGGAGCCATGGATCGCTCCTCTTGTAAATGGAAGAGCCACTGATTTCTTCAGAGCTTCAAGAGGGCTAAGGCAGGGGTGTCCTCTTTCCCCTCTGCTTTTTGTCATCCAAGCCTCTGTCCTCAGCTACCTGTTAGACAAAAAGATGCAAGATCAAGATATCAACGGACTGTGTATTGCTAGAGGGGTAAAAAATATAAACCACGCCCTATTTGCGGACGACACTCTGTTTTTGGGAGTTGCCTCTCTCTCCTCCGCCTCTAAATTTAAAGCAGTTTTGGATGATTTCAGTGAAGTCTCTGGCAGCGTTGTAAATAAGAACAAATGTCATATCTACAGCTGGAACACCTCGCCCAGATTTCTCTCCGCTATTTCTAGATGTTTGGGTTTTGCTGCCTCCTCCAATTGGATCTCCTTTAAATATTTGGGCCTTCCTGTTTTTCATAAGAAATCTACAAGCAAAGACTGGCTCCCTCAGCTGGAAAAATTCAAGTCTAGGATCCAAGCCTGGGGCTTCTCCTGGCTCAACACTGCTGGCAAATCTGTCCTTATTAAATCTGTGCTCTCCAGTCTTCCCCTATTTCAATTCGTTGTGCTTCTCGCTCCGGCAAGTATATTAAAAAAAATAGAAGAATTCATGCGGAGGTTTTTTTGGAAGGGAGGTAAACAGAATGAAAACAAGATTCCCCTTATCAGTTGGGAAACCATCTCCAAGCCTCTGAGGGAGGGTGGTTTGAATTTCAAAAATCTCTGTCAACAAAACGTGGCTATGGCAGCTAAGATTATTTGGAGGATCATTGCGCCCAAGCCTGGCTGGGCCCAATTGGCTCTCTGGAAAAAGTATTTCAGGGGTCCTCGTTCCTCCTGTTTAGACAATGTAATCCATATGCCTTATTCGCCTTTTCTCAAACTGTATGTTAAAGCTGCTCCCTTAATCAATGCGCATTCCTATTGGATTCCAGGAAATGGCAAAAAGATCAATATCTGGGCTGATAAAATTATGAATAAGGACCCAATTGAAGACAGAGCCTCCATTAGAGTGCTGCGTTGCTAGATGGACAGAGAGGGGTTGTGTTCGTTGTGGGATATTTCTCTTTGGAAAGACTCTGCCTGGGCAGGGTGGAAACAAATTGAGGTGCCGGCTCACCTGACACTCGAATGGTCCACGCTGCTGGACCTCCTCCATGGCTTGGCACCCACGCGCATGAGGAAAAAAGATGTGAAAGGCTCGGGGCCGAATGCCAAAGGTTACTCTGTCTCCATGGGATATGACAAGCTGAAAGAGAGGCCTTACGTCCCCCCTGACCTTGCACCTTGGCAGGGGGTCTGGCGTTTTCCTTCATGGCCCAAAGTCGACTTCTTTGCTTGGCTCCTCTGCCACGGCAAGATCCTTACGTATGACATCTTGCAGAGAAAAGGGTTCTATGGTCCCTCCATCTGCTCGCTGTGCAATGAAAATGCAGAGACTGCTGCCCATCTAGTCCTCGAATGCAAGTTCTCTAAGCAGATCTGGTCCTCCTTCATTCACAATTTGGATCCCAACTTTATGCTACCTCGTTCCACTGCTAATCTTTTTTCTAATTGGGCAACCAGATATCCTGGCCCCCCTTCTAAAAATCAACTAATTAAATCTGCATGGGCTGTCCTTCCAAAGGTTATTTGTTGGCAGATCTGGCTAGAACGAAACAGAAGAATCTTCAGAAATATTAAACAGAATCACAAGGTCTTAGAAATCAAGATTAATTGTCATCTAAAGGAGTGCTTGACTGATATAAAAGATGATTCCAATCTCAGCCAACAGGACATTGCTTGGGGATCTTCCCTTGACTTGCAATTTCAATCAGCAGTTAGAAACGTCCCTCCTCTCAAAGACTGGCAAATAAGGAAATCCGAAACTGACCTTCAAGACTGGCTCAATTCACATTCAAGGCACTCTCTCTTTTTTGATGGGGCAGCAAAGGGCAATCCAGGCAAAGCTGGTGTTGGAGGTGTTGTTGTAAGTCCAATTGGGGAAAAAATTCATACCTTTGCTTGGGGGCTTGGATTCTCATCCAGCGTTCAAGTTGAAGCTTTGGCCCTCTACCAAGGCCTCAAGATCCTCAAAGATTTAAATATAAGTGAAGCTAATGTCATAGGGGATTCCCAGATCATTATAAACGCAATGGTTTCCAACTCCCCAGCCTCGGATCTCAATCTAGCAAGGCTGATATCCAGAATTAAGGGTATGGAAAACGCTTTTCAGAAGTTGAATTACTACCATGTGCTGAGAACTCATAATAAACAGGCGGACATTGAAGCCAATAAAGCTACCCTCCTCTCTGCCGGGGTCAAGATGAAAGACGAGGAAGAATCTTGGGAACCTATCCCATAAGCTGTCCGTTGTCATGTTTTACTGTTGGCTCTTAAATAAATTTGTTTGTATCTTTAAGTTAGGGAAGATCTCTGAAATCGAATTTTTAGATTGTCTGTCATGGAAGAAGTTTGCAAGCTTCGGCTGCATTTTCAATATTAGCAGTGAGATGCATCAGGATTTAGACATCCTCAATGTAATCAGATTTCTGGCATTCAGGCCAAGATGAATATTAATACCACATAACCGTTTCTGTCAAAAAAAAAAAAAAAAAAAAGAACTAGCCGTTAAAACTATAAATTAATTAATTAAATTAAAGATTTTATTAAAAAGGGGTTAAGAAATTTTTATTAAAAATGGGTTAAGAAATTTTATATAATTATAAAATATAATAAAAAGTAGAGAGGGTAAAAAAAAAATTAATTTAATAAAATTAAATAAAAGAATTAGCCGTTACTTAGTTAAGAATTAAAATTTTAATGATAAATTAATTAATTAAATAAATTAAAATGGGTTAAGAGGAATATATAAAGAAATAGGGAGGGGTAAAATATTATAATTTAATAAATAATGATAAAATGAAGAAAATGAATAAATAAAATTAAGTAAAGTAAAATTAAATTAATTAGATTAGATTAGATTAAATAAAAATAAAAATTCATTAATTAATTAGTAAATTGAATATATATATATATATATATATATATATATATATATATATATATATATATATATATATATATATTCAAAACAAAAAAAGTTATGATTATCAAATCTAAGAAGGACACTTACGCTAATTTTATGTATGACAATAGTAAATTGGAGGAAGTGTCTTCTTACAAGTACCTAGGAATTGTTATTCATCATAAGCTCAACTGGAACTATAGCATTTAGAAAAGGATAAATGGGGGGTGGAAAGCTTATTTTGGTCTTGAAAATAATTGTAAAACGGCAAACCTCGTAATGTGGGATAGAAATTACATCAACAAGCTAGAAGGTTGTTCAGAGGAAGCAGGATGTGTTGGCACGATCTTAGCTGTGATAGTAATCATCCTTATTCTCTATACTGACAATATTGTTCTTCTCGCAAGGCACCCATCTAATCTTGATAAGAAACTTAGACTTCTTAAGGATTTCTGCTCTACCATGGGTATGACTGTTAACACTGACAAAACAAAAGTTATGATTATCAAATCCAAGAAGGACACTTACGCTAATTTTATGTATGACAATAGTAACTTGGAGGAAGTGTCTTCTTACAAGTACCTAGGAATTGATATTCATCGCAAGCTCAACTAGAACTATAACATTCAGAAAAGGATTAATGGGAGGTGGAAAGCTTATTTTGGTCTTGAAAATAATTTTAAAATGGCAAACCTCGTAATGTGGGATAGAAAGAAGTTCCTATTTGAAACTTTAGTCACTCCAATTATCTTATATGGATGTGAGGTTTGGGGTTGCAGCATCTCTAGGTAATCCTGGAGAAAGATTGAGCAAATCCAGAAGCATTTTATAACATATAACCTTAAAATTAAAAGCAATACACCCTATCATATTCTCCTTATAGAAGTGGGTCTTTCCCCTATCGAGAGCCTAGCTATGACTAGGCTTCTGTTGTACAAGCACAAGCTCAATAGCATAGGAGACCATAGACTTCCTAAGCTAGCTTTAAATTCCAGCTAAAACCACCTAAGGCTTAAACGAGGTTGGTATAAAGACACCAGGGCCTGGTTAAACCATTGGGAGATCAATGAGAATGTTGCATTGCAAAACATCAATAACATTAAAAAAATTGTTACTTCTAAGTTCAAAGAAAAAATGTGGTGTGAGAAAGATCTAGCAACTAAAAGAAAATTAAGGTATTATAAGGAGGTCATCAACCCCACCTTAGAAGATCAAAAGTATCTCTCTGTTTTAACTAGCCCAAAGAAGAAAATTAATATAGCCAAGATTAGAATGAACTCTCATGAGCTCCATAGTGAAAAAGGTCGTTGGACAATTCCTAAAACACCATGGATGGAAAGGATCTGTCATCTTTGTGAGAATATGAACATCGAGGATGAAAATCACTTCCTCTTAGAGTGCCCTGCGTACAACCACATTAGAGCTCAATTTCATAATCTTTGTTGCAATACCGACCTTCCTAGCCTTTTAAGATGTCAAAATTATAGTGAGCTCGGGAGGCTTCTCTCCAAGCTTTTTGAGCATAGGAATAAAATCTTAAATCAAATTAAATAACTCTTTTCTTTAGGTCCGATAGACCAAAGATTGGTCTCAGTGGATGTTAACCATCATCATCATCATCATATATAAATATAACAAAATACATAAATATATAAATAAATACAAAAATAAACAAAATTACCTAGCGAGAGCTGGGGTCCAACTCTTACTTAATTTCCAACCATCATCCTGGTTGAGATTCTTGGCATGTCGTTCAATTTCGATCGTCTCCCTTAATTTCCTATGGTGGAAGTGATCTACTTTGGCAACGACTTTGGAATCTTCAATACAAACATGGTGATGGGATCTTTCCACATGCTCGGCAAGAGTTGAGGCACGGGACCGATTGTGCCTAATATTCGCAGCATGCTCCCAGATTCTCTGCCTAATGGATCGACCTATTTCTCCAATATAGGGAGTTCCACATGAACAAGGAATCATATAAACCCCTTTCATGTCCTTAGGGTCGATAGGGTCCTTAACAGACCCAAGAGAATTTCAGTTTTCAATGTGAGTTTTATGAGAAAACCTGTGGTGTTGCGATGGGATCCCCTCTTTCTCCCATTGTTGCTAACTTATTTATGGGGGATTTTGAATCAAAGACCTTGGCCTCTACTAAATTCCGCCTTAGGAAGTGGAATAGGTTCATGGATGATACTTGTGTCATCTGGCCCCATGATCAGTGGAATTTAGATCTGTTTCTTGGGCACCTGAACTCGCTTTCTGATTCCATCAAATTCACGATGGAAGTGGAGGTTGATGGTTGCCTCCCTTTCCTTGATATCCTTCTCTCAAGGAATGAGGATGGTTCCATTTCTCACTAAGTTTTTCGCAAGAAGACCCACACGGAATAATACCTCCATGTTGGTTCCCATCATTTTCCTACTCAGAAATTCGGTGTCTTGTGTACTATTGCGACTCGTGCTCTTAGAATCTCTGACAATAGGTCATTGGAATCAGAGAAGTCCCATCTTCTTGACATTTTTGAAAATAATAGTTACAGTAGATCTCAAGGTCTTAAAGCCTTTCGAAAGCATATAAAGGGTTGAGTGGAAAATCTACTCAGGTGGATCCCATTTCCAAGGTCCATCTCCCATTTATCCAGGGGACAATGGACAAAATTGCCCATGTCCTTAGAATAAATAATGTCTCTACTTCTTTCAAACCTCTCTGCACTATTAGAAATTCTCTTGGGTCTGTTAAGGACCCTATCAACCCTAAGGACATGAAAGGGGTTTATATGATTCATTGTTCATGTGGAACTCCCTATATTGGAGAAACAGATCGATCCATTAGGCAGAGAATCTGGGAGCATGATGCAGATATTAGGCACAATCGGTCCCATAACTCAGCTCTTACTGAGCATGTGGAAAGATCCTGTCACCGTGTTTTTATTGAAGATTCCAAATTTGTTGCCAAAGTAGATCACTTTCACCATAGGAAATTAAGGGAGGCGATGGAAATTGAACGACATGCCAAGAATCTCAATCAAGATGATGGTTGGAAATTAAGTAAGAGTGGGACCCCACCTCTCACTAGATAATTTTGTTTATTTTTGTATTTTTTTATATATTTATGTATTTTTTTAAATATATATATATATATATATATATATATATATATATATATATATATATATATATATATATATATTCAATTTTATAATTAATTAATTAATTAATTTATTTTTATTTTTATTTAATCTAATTAATTAATTTCATTTTACTTTATTTTATTTATTTATTTACTTTATTCTATTTATATATTTATTTTTCTCATTTTATCTTTATTTATTAAATTATAATATTTTACCCCTCCCTATTTTTTTATATATTCCTCTTAACCCATTTTAATTTATTTAATTAATTAATTTATCATTAAAATTTTAATTCTTAACTAACTAACTACTGGGGTTCTTTTATTTATTTTTATTAAATTAAAAAAAATTACCCTTCCTATTCCTTATTATATTTTATAATTATATAAAATTTATTAACCCATTTTTAAGAAAAAAATCTTAACCTCTTTTTAATAAAATCTTTAATTTAATTAATTAATTTATTATTTAATTTTAATTCTTAACTAACTTTCTAACACAGCTAGTCTTAACGGCTATTTCCGGGCAATGATGCATATCCACTATTTATTCATGAAGGTCGATTTGTTTCTCCACCTTGTCCTGAGGATGATCCACATTAGCTCGTTCGAAACTCGACCAAATCCTAATGATGTGATTAATCTAAAAAACATTTTATCCTGATGATGAACCACACTGGCTGGTTCGAAACGCGTCGACACAAAATTCTCTATTGTGATTTTCACCGAAAGATGTGATAATTAACAATATTACTATTATGTCAAAATTTTGTTTATATTTATAATGATTTTTAACATATTTTTCTAAATAGATTACTATGTTGAATAACAAAGTTATTTTTATACCTTCTATGTTAAATGGAATGAAAAGCAAATCAACTTTTATATTAATTCTTTTATGTTTTAAGAACTTTATTGGAGTTGTTATATACATTATTGTTTTAATGTATGAAGCATGCATCCATGTTTTCACTATATAAAATACATATCCAAGCTTCATAACATATGCAATGCACATCAATGTATATCATAATGTGTATTATTGATTTAATTTTCTAAAGCTTTCAATATAAAAAAATGCCCACAAAAGTGATTAGAAAATTAGCTTTTATATACTATTGGTATCTTCAATTATTTGATCATTTATTTTCATAATCAAATTAATCATATACAATTACATAATGTTATTATAAATTATCCTTACAATAAGTGTAATATTATTCCAAACATCATTAAATTCAATGTGATTGGCGTAAAATAATAGCAATTGCTATAAACATTATCATTGTTGAACTTTTTAGAGTAAATTTGTTAATTTTTCAAAGCTCACACTAATATATTAAATAAAAATAAAAAAATAAAAAATAAATAAAAAAACCATGAGTATTTGAGCCTATAAAATTTTCATATTTCATGAGTTTAAAACAAATCAATTAAATATGCAGGGATGTCCACTATCTTTGTTATTAAATTCCTCTTAGTAATTGAAGGTCTGAGCAGGTTGATTATTGCGATGAGGAATGAAGGTCCCCTCAAAGGAGTCAAGATAACAAAACCTATCTATCTCACACATCTTGTGTTTGTTAAAGTCATCCTTATTTTGGGCGACGACATTGAAGCTGAGTGGAATAATTTTAGTAGCATTTTCTACCTTTTGTTTTGCCTCGGGTATGTTCATTAATGAGCACAAGTTTGCCTTTTATTATAATAATGTCTCAGCACATACTGTCTGGGACATTGAATCGACGTTTCCATATTAGATGTCCCCATTGGGCCATGGATTTCTATACTTGGGCTTTTTCCTCAAACCAAATTGTTATATGGTGGAGGATTGGGGCTAGCTAATAAAACATATTGAAGGCAAGGTGAACAACTGGTGCTATAGACGGCTTTCAATAGGGGGCGAAAGATAGAAAATTCTATTGTCAATAAGATTTGTCAATGCATGAGTAATTTTATGTGGAATGACAGAAGCAAATTTTCATACTGTCATTTGGTTGTGTGGGATACACTTGCCCAACCAAAGCACCATGGAAGGTAGGGGTTTAAAAACCTCCACTAATTCGGCCTTTTTGTGGCCATGAAGAGTACTTGGAGGGCATTCACGTGTGATGGAATTTAGAGCATAATTATTTTGGATAAATACTTTCACAAGCAGTCGATTATGGATTGGATTTGATCTTTTATGTCTCACTCTTATAGTGTTGGATCGAATGTATGGAGGGGAATGATGGTCTTTTTTCCTTGGATCAAAAAGTGGATGATGTGGAAGGTTGGTAATGGAAATTAGGTAAAATTGGGAACTTTTCCTATTATTGGGGGATCTTTTATCTCTCTTCTCTCTTTAAATCTCATTAGCCATCTCAATTCTCGAGGTGTCACCAGTCTTCGTTAAGGTTTTATGTTCTCCTTGGAGCGAACTTCAGCTAGTAGGTGGAAAAAGCACTTTTGATTTGGGTATGTGTGGTCCAAATGCTATGGAATGGGATAGTTTTATAAAGAACCTTCAATTGTGTTGCCTTACTCTAACTAAGGAGGACAATTCTTACATTTGGGCTTGAAATTCCTCTTTCGGGCATATCACTGCTTGATATGCATATTGTGTTATATCTAAGTGTTGTCTAGTGCAAAGGGTTAGCTAGTGGCATTCGAAAATTTTGGATTGGCCTATCGCTCCAAAATTAAAATACTTTATATGACTAGCATTAGAAAATTGAATCCAAATCTAAGACTGTCTACTGCGGAAAGGATTATATGGGTCGAATGTATGTGTTCTCTACTCAAGAGATTCATAATTTGCAATTCCCTTATTTTTTAAGTGTGACTTTTCCAAGTCCCTCTGGTCATAAGTTCTTGGGGTTTTAAAAATACATGACAATGACCCTTTAGCACCTCTGGATCAGTTCCTTCTCTGGTGGGAACAAAACATGGGCATTTACAAAATGTTACCCATTTACATTGTGTGGGGCATTTGGAAGGTCCAAAATAAACTCATCTTTGAAGGTAGACCCAAATGAAAATTTGGCATCCTAGCTGAGATTTTGGATTTCTTTTCGGATTATGTCAAGCCTTGGAAGCCTTCCAACAACCAATCCTTTCGCTTTCCTCCTAGTTATTTATCTGCAAATATTGGGTTTTTTATGGAGTTTATCAGTTCAGGGTGTGTGGAGGGGTTGCTACTATTTTTATTCTAGAAAATGCGTCATATCATCTTTGGTTAAATTTTGGTGCAAGGTCAAATACAAAAGAAGAAGTTATGGTTGCTTGGGTCCTTTTATTTTTTGCAGTTTTGCAAACATATCCACTCTCCATATCTATGGGGATTTAAAGTGTGTGGTGGGTTGGATTTAAGGAAAGGGTTATCTAAGGGTCCTCTCTTTAAAGCACTGGATGGACCATATCCAGCATCTCAAATGTCTCTTTCAAAACCTGTTTTTCCAACACATTTTGAGAATGAAATCAACAAGAAAACCTCCCCTCCAAAAAAACACTATAAGTGGAGGAAGGAAGGATCTTCTTTGAAGAACCTAGAAGTATTCAACTTTTGAGGAGAGGATCTTTCCATATTCCTAGTGATATGCAATTAGTACAACTAATTTATTTCTCTTAAATTCTCATGAATTTGTGTTTTGAAATGTTTAGTTTTCGAATGGTGTTTTTCTACATTAGTATAGTTTTATGTCCAAATATAGTTCTTGGGACTGAACAACACAGTAGATTGGGCCTAAGTTTTATGTATTTATGTCAATACTCCAAAAGTTTTGTTGTTGTGGATATCTAGTATGTTATGGTCTTGGATAATATTTTTGTTTGGTCACATATATGGATGTTGTTGATGTATATCCATGAGGTTTTGGATCATAAACATTCATATATGTACTCATTCTTTGCGCCGAGAGGCGCTCTCTAGCCCAATATGGTAGAGATGTTGTAATGTAATGTTTAACATCTTGACTAAGTCAAAATACATAAAAATAAATAATAATAATAAGATTAAAGTAAGGTAATGTAAACATTTCAACTTGGTAAAAAAAATAACAATAACAAAATAAAATGATAATAAAAATAAAAATGGTAATGGTAATGAGAACCCATGGTATTAATGTGGAATGTAGTCTATTTAAAGGGGGGAATTAAAGTAGCCTAGATCCATATTAACTCAGGATCTACTAAGCGCCTACTAAGCATCGAGAAGGATCAAATCTCAATTTCTCTTCTTTGGAAAAATCATGTAATTATATTATATGAAATAATTTATAAAAACATATATAATTAAAAGGTAAAATAAACCATGTAATTATATTATTCGTAATAATTTATAAAAAATATATAATTAAAAGATAAAATATTTATTTAATTCATAATAATAGATAAATAATTAAAGTATATATTAATTTGTAATAGAAAAACATTTACTTATTTATAATAATTAATAAATATAAGACAATATTTATCAAATTTATAATAATTAAATAAGAACTAAAAGGTTTAAAAACAACTCTTAAAATAAAAAATAAAAAATTAAATATATATTTAAATTAAATAAAAATAATAATATATAAATTAGAAAAAATTTCTTGTCTTACATTAATATATTAAATTAGACTTTATAGTCATAATTAAATTGAAAGGTGTTTCCTCTGTGGGCTTGGGGTGAGTAGACATTGTTCACCCCAACCAATCACAAGGCTACATTTTTGTCCTTCTCTGGCCAATGAAAATCCGATATGTCATGGCTCAGACACCATTTTCCAACTACGCTCGCAGCTTTGTCACCATTTTTCATTGTTTTCCAACTACGCTCGTAGCTCTATAACTACGAGGAATGACAACACGACCATCCCAGCTTGTTGCTGGACAACGAGGCCCACGAAAACATCGTATATTCCAGCATTGTTTTTCTGGTTCTCAAGTCTTATGACCTTGGGTTTTCTAGTTCACAAAGTTCATCATCGCACCAGTCACCTGAGTTTACAGGACGTCACTTTTCACTTGCTCAATGCTCTCCCTCGTCCACTATTCCAAAGTGTCAGACCGAGTCTCTATCATTTTCTTGTCTTTTGTGATGACTGAAGTGAGTTGTTTCGGGCATTCTCATTCACGAATAACATGTCAACGTAGTGGGAACAACCTCGAATATAAGTCTAGCGTCCACCTCCCCTCAAACCTACCCAAGTAACTAATCAATCGAGGTAAACATGAGATGAGGGGCAGTTAAGACAGACTCAACATCGTTGGTGACTTTAAGGAAGTGAAATAAAAGTGGAAAACCATAACACAAACTTATACCACCTGCTACAAGACCCCTAGAGGCTATCCCAATCATCCACTTGACTTGTCCCTGGGTCCCACTAAAATTTTATGAAGAAAACCCCCTAAACGCTCCTACAAGACTGCATCGATGTGTTTGGGAGGCTCTAGAAGCATCCAAAACCTGCATGCCTATGTCTAGGGACTAAATTGCCTAGATCTATGCATGCGTCCATGGGATTTAAGGCACTTTTCAAGCCCAGAATGGGCACTGCCCATAACTTGTTGTAACTTCCGAAATCCATTAAACACATGATGATAAGACTAATAAACCAAAAACTAACTATAGGACTAGGCCTAACCATCCCCAACTGGGATTGACATTTTGTCAAACACTTGGCTTGAATAAAATCTACAGGTCTATGATACAAGACAGAGCATGAATGACTGCAAAATCTCATGAAACATTATAAGAAGGATCATTGCCTTCTTCCTCGAACATATATGACACCAATTAAATATTGTATCCATCATTTTAACAATTACAAGTAAATACATGAAATAACCATGGCATGAACCAATCATTTAAACATGCTTATAACCAACATTAGACCATGAAAATAGCAGTGAGATAACAATAATTAAACCCACATTAATAGGTGCAAAAGAAAGAGAACTCGGCTTCCGTTAAACATAGGCAATAACCGACCATGTTCGGGACTTCCACGTACCATCTGACCATAGACATGGCTAAGTCAAATCTCTCTTCATCGAGTCACCCCTGTGCCATATTACAAGCATGAATGTGGGATCTCATGGATAAAAAAATACAAAACACAACCAAGGGAATCTAGAGGTTAAACAACCTCCACCCTCACCATACCGTGACCACACCAAAACCGATGCTCCGATCACAAAACCGAACCGAACTTGGAATGAAATCTGAAATCCATCACTATCCTTGAGGAATTTTCCATCTTCCTATCTCTCAAGATTTACTGCAATTCAATCCCAGGTCACTAGGCCCTAAATCGAGACACCTCCCTCGAGCTTTACCGTGTATCCCGCAAAAACCGGTCAAGGGATTCCTAGGCCTTTCAGAATTTTCCTTGAGACTACCTCTGCCGCGGATTCTGAAATCCATCCAGCAATTCCAAAGCTAAAAACTGAGATCAAATCCCAACACACCATGACATCCGGAAAAATGCAAGGCAAGGTTAAAAACCACTATCAAAACCCGACAAAACCATGCCACCGACAACAAGAGAACCAAATACCAACATGCATAAGCCATGCATGTCCAAACCAGCTAGGAAATCACACATGTAATATGTTACCTACAAGTATTCATGTTGAATCTGCTAGATCTTGCTCTTCCTTGTTTGATCTTTGCTTTCCTTCCTTTTCCTTGTCCTTCATTTGCTTTCTTTCCTCCTCGTTGGCACAATGCTGAATTTCTCCAAGAAAATCTAAGTATCCAAGAGTGTGTGAGAGAGAAAGAATAATGAGAGAGCTCCAAAACTGAACTGACAAAAGTTTGAACCAATAAAAGCCTGCTAACTAGTCCTCAGAAGCCTTTTTATTAATGAGTCCTCTATTTTCTTCATTTTCCATTATTTTCCTTCATTTTCCTCCTCACATGCAACCTGTGACCTTTCACCTTCCTTTTCTCATATTTTCCATTATTTTCATAAATAAATGTGCCAAATAATGTTTCTTTCCTTTCCAAACCTTTTTCATTTCCTTTGCCAATTTCCTCAGCCATAATAAACCGATGAAAACCCTCACTAAGATTTTTTGCCCAACATTCAGCTTGGAATAAGTGTCCCTTAACTGTGGTCTTATTTTTGCCTTTATTAACTTTTATTACATGAAATTTTAGCTCAGTTTTGTTAAAACGAGAATGATCCGCCATACCAAATAGGATTGGCGGGTGGTACTACCTCCAGGGTCGTCCTTGTATCCACCACTGAATCTGGTTAAATTTTGTAAGACAACAATGGTCATGGTGTCGCCGATGAGAATCTTGAAGCCTTGCATACCAAACACCATTGCCATGAAGGTCACTTGGGTTTTCTGGTTGGAATACTCAAGGATAATCTCTATCGATGCTGAAGCCCAGCCATAATCTTAAAAAAACACAGGGTGGTCATTATGGACATGGGCATGTTGCCCCAAGAAACACCAAATTCCATGGAGGAAAAAACCATGAGCATGAATGGTATCCCATACACTTTCTTTCATCCCATTTTGTCACTCATCCAACCAACAAAAAGTTGCCCAGAAAGTGTTTAGCATAGTGCCACTACGTTCAATGTAGCTATGACATTCATAGGTAGGATACCCAGACCATTTTGATCACAATAATAAATTCTTCCACGAATCTCAGTGACGGTGGAGATGTAGAACAAGTCACATGAATCTATGAAGAAGCCCATTCCCACAATAATGATTGCAGTAAAGCAATACAATTATATTTCTGTCATGTCCAAGGCACTTAAGATTTCCATCTGATTTCTTGTCATGATGCCAACCTTGCTTCTGAAAATATTTTATTTTTTCTACTACACAAGCATAAAGCGTAAATTTATCAAAACTCGACATCTTTGTTGACACTTTCTGAAAGGGTAGAAAACAAAACAAGTAAAATTAAACATGGAATCTTGTGCGACAAGGACACTACAAAGATTCAAGAAACTAAATATTCGAAAATAAGCTATTCTTTCCCAATTTATGTGAGCCTGGGAGATTTAAAAATTATTTCCAGCTAGATCTCAAGAAGGAAAGAATGCAAGTAGTCATGATAATCGAAAAAAATTCATAATAATTTTGATTTGCATCAAAAAACTCAAACAAAGATGTGAATATGAAGCAAAACACACAATTCTTAAACCAAAGAAAAATATTTCTGAAGCCTCAGGAATTTTTTTCTTAAGAAGGAAAAAAACGTTGTCTATTATATATTAAACAACACATTTTCAATCATCATTCCAGTCATGGCCAAATACACCACAATAATGAAGTGTATCTGCACATCACACTTCCTTCCATCCATAGACAGAAATAGCAAATCAAATGTTAGCAGAATTCAAATGCTCCATAGTTCACCATGTATCAAAGCGCATTGACATGGGCACCAATAATATAAGGTAATAAAAAATCAAGCATTTTCAGATCTTCAAACAAACATATAAATTGCCTATTTGGCCACATTGAAACTAAAAGTTAATATATTCAATCAAAATCACGATCATTCCTTTTCGGATTGGAGTTTTGTAGGCTTGCTTGCAGCAGTCACAACATTAAGTGATTGTAAATGTATACATAAATCATATACCGACTCGCTTGTATGCAATGGTGAGTTCTGGCTCCCTTGATCCGACTCGTCTGTAGTCACCTATTTTCTAGATGTGAATTCTCATGGAATGGGAATATCAAAGGTCCTAACTTGATGTCCTTCTCTATAATGTGATACCTGCAAAAAGCCAAAATTAATACTAATACCCTTTTTAGAAAGCCCATCCACCTTGGTATTATTCTCTCGGTAGATATGTATGAGGAGTGGCTCCTTCATCTTAATCCATAATTTCTTGGTTCTCATTAACCATCCCTGACATGCCGGTGAGGATAACACTGATTTCCCAGATATAGCATCTATTATGACTCTATAATCCCCATATATATGAACCTCACTCAGCCTCAGGTTGTAAGCCGCCATCAAACCACTCTATAATTCCATTAGCTCTGCCTTATTATTAGTTCCATTCCCACCATTCCAGCATATATGAATTCTTTCTGTTTGTGAGATTTTGATCCAAGCCCCGCAACCGATCAATCCATCCTGACATGCCCCATCAAAAAATATCGTCGGGAGAGAAATGGGATGAGGCCGATTCCGGCGAGAGTAATCAGATATTTTTTCCTTAGCAGTTTCCTGATCATTAATCCATTTCATGATAGCAACATGTATGTGAGGGATGGATACCAAATTTCCTTCAAAAATATGCATGTTCTTGGCTAACCATAAGTTTCCCAAAAGAGGAAAAAAGTTAGTGAGTGGAAATTGCCCGAGATCTTGTCCCATTTGTGTACAGTGTCCATGAAGTCCACTGGTGCCCATGTAGGATCCATTAGAAAAGGGCTGGAAATCTTCCATATTAGAAGTAATAAAGGACATGAGAAGAAAAGGTGGTCCACCATTTCCTCATGAAGGAGGCAGAGGGCACATCGACCCAGGCCAGAAAGATCCCTTTTGACGAGAAAATCCCACATAAAATTTTTCTTCTACCATACTAACCATCTGATCAGGAGATCATGTCCATTGTTAAAAAATGCTCAAAAATGAAAGTGCTCAAAATAGGTACAAACTGATCGAATAGAAAGGTCTCGTCGATGCGTTTCTGGTGCTGTGAATGGTTCGAAAAACAGAGGTCGTATGTAGAAGTTATGAAGGTTTGAAAAGCCCAATAAACTCCAAAAAAATGACCTTTGACTAATTTTAACTTTGTATACAAATTTAAAAATATATATATATTATTTGAAAAAATATTTTTATTATATGGTTTATCGGGCCAATCATCAGGTGCCACGTGGCCCCAAGCCGGAGGTCAAAGGTCTTATCAAAATTGTTTTGGAGACTATGGGGTTCAAACACGGGACCTGCCGACATACAACACACACACCTGACCGTCGCTCCACGGTGGTAGTTATTAACCCTTAAGGGCACCACCATTATTTAAACATTCAACTGTTTTTAAACCGGCAGGAAAAGGGGGCCAGCCCATAAAGGGACTAGCCCCCACTCCATAAAACCATACGCTCAGAACCATGGCCCACTCCAACATCTGGCGGTCAGTTCGGCGGTCAACACGGTGAGCGGTCACATGTTTATCTCCAGTATTTAATTTAACTAGCAGTCAATCCGAAGGTTCCACTGGCGGAACCCTAGATTCGGTGGATTTTCCAATTTAGTCGCGTTAACTGGAGTTCCTCCAGTTTTGGAGGAGTTTTTTTAAGGACATTGGGCAGTTTACTGTTTTGGTCATAAATCCTTGGATATTCGACCATTTTTTATGAATGAACAGTCATTTTTGGCTAATTTCGATATTCTGAACACATTGGAAGAGGTTTTAGAGCCCTTAGAGGTCATATTGTGTAGGTTTTTCTTCAGGAGAGGTCAAGGAGCCACGAGGGCCACTAGGGTGTTTTCACTGTTTTGAGCATCCATTCTCTGTTTTTTGCAAATGAATAGTCATTCATGAATAATTCAAGCATTCCGAAGAATTTTTTACAGATATCACAACTATTTGAGGCTTTTTATCACATGTACTTACCATTTTTTATCAATAATATATGAGGGACATGCCATTGGGAGTTGGACCGGTAGATGTAGCCCAGGAGGGGTGAAATGCTTCATCAAATTTGCTGAGTATTATTACATGTGATGTTTATTTCTCTGTTACTTACTGTTGTACAATGTTATACAAGCAACTTACATGCTTTAACCTCACATAAAAATCTGTTTAACTAAGTTAAAATCATGTTTCACCTACAAAGTTCAGTGAAACTTATGCACACAATTTAATTACTATTTGGATACTTAGCACAGCAAAACTAATACATTCCATTCAGATCAATTTGGTATTAGAGCTCAGGTTGAGCATTAGGTTGAGCTGGAGTATTTTCTCTGTTTAATCCTTTGTGCAAATAAATTTTTTAATAGTTTGCAAGGGTTTTCATGCTTACTAGGCTCAAGCTTAAGAGAGGGGAAGGTAAATTGGTGGATCCAAGAGGTTCTCAAAGTGAGCCACAACAAAGTAGGGCAAGATTTCCATATTCTCCACCACCTAGTTCACCTCCAAAAGAAGCAGAAGTAGCATCAAGCATGCCTCCAGGAGAAGAAGAAATCCATGAAGAAGTTGATCCCAAAGAGGAAGAAAGAGTGTTCAGAAAAGCATTTCTTGACTTAACTGAAATGGTGAGAGTCCTCTATCAAGAAAGGAATGATAAAATAGAAGAGGAAAGGTCCAAACTTCACAAGGAAGGACAAGGATCATCAGGAGGCCATAATGATGGAGATAAATCCAAGAAGGGTAATGGAGGAAATGGAGACAGTGGAAAGTTGCCATCATCACCCTCATCTTCATCTTCATCTTCATCAACCTCTACTTCATCTTCAGTACATCAATCACACAAGTCAAAGAACACTGGTAAAAATACTTTTCTAAAACTTGATGTTAAGTTTGAATTGCCAAAGTTTGATGGTGAAGTTAATGCAGAAAAGCTAGATAATTTGATTAGGCAATTAGAGGTCTATTTGAGAATTCAAAATTTTCATGATGATGAAACCAAAATCCAACTAGCTTCATTGAGAATGGAAGGTGCAACTCTTGTTTGGTGGGAAGCCAAGAAAAAGGAGGAGATCAAGAAATAAGGTAAAATTATCTTATCATGGACTAATTTCATTTCTGTAATAAAACAACAGTTTTATCCATTAGCTCACATGCAGAAAGCCATAATGGACTGGAAAAAGTTTAAACAATTGAAAGGACAAAATGTACAAGTGTACACTCATTAATTTAGAAGAAGAGATCTTTTACTAGGAGTAGATTTTCATAGCCAAGACAATTTACTCAAGTATATATGAGGTTTACATACCTACCTAAGACATACAATCCTCATGTTTAACCCTACAAGCCTAGATGAGGTTTGTGTTCAAGCCACACATTTAGAGGCAAGGGGAAAACAAAACTTAGATGGGAATGATGAAAGTGAGTTTAAAGGAAAATGGAAGAAAAAGAGAATTACAAATACTAGAAAAGAGAAGGGAAAATTATTTTGCAAACATTGTTCTAAAACTAGCCATGATGAATACCAGTGTTGGAAACTTCATCTAGAGTTGAAACCAGAAAGTTTTAAAACCAAAGAGACAGCCAAGGAAAAAGGAAAGACAGTTGCAATAGCTGAACAAGACCTAGGGTCAGATTGAGGAGATGAAACAAAAATCATAGCTATGGCACTAAAGAACTTGAAGGGGAAAGAGAATGAAAACAAACCCAGTTCTAGTATTTCTAACTATCACATAGAAGCTCCAAGTGAAGAAAGAGAATTGAACTGTTTCATGTGAGGGTCATTTCCAAACATACCAAGGTCAACACATTGTTTGGCAGTGGGTCACAAGCAAATTTAATCTCTGAAGACTTAGTCAAGAAACTAAATCTTGAGACCATTCCACATCCAAAACCATATCCACTTGGTTGGATTTGTAAGGATGCCAATTTACAGGTTTCAAATAAGTGCATGTTGCGCTTTGCAATCACAACACATTTCATTGACACGGTTGAATCAGATGTTGTTCCGCTTGATATAACAGGTATGGTGTTGGGCAGTCCTTACTTGTATGACAGAAAAGCTATCTTCCATTGCCATGAGAACAAATACCATTTATTCAAAGATGGCAAGGAGTACATTGTGAGAGCTCATAGCAAAAAACTAGACCCTTATTTAGTTAATGTAGGGCAGATGAAGAGGCTCGTCAATGCAAGCCAAAAGTTGACATTGATGATGATTAAACAAAGATAATTTTTACATAATCCTTTTCATGTAAATGCTAATATATGTAATGAGTTGTTTCAATTTGAAAGCAGGTTGTCTTTGAAAGAAGATGACAAGCAGTTGCGGCAGTCGACTTTGGTGTTGAACAGTGCTGAAAACAAAGTGTCAATGCAAGAAGTTGCAAAGGTTCAAGAGAGGGAAAAGAAAATTAGCAAAGAAGGCACAAGATTCAACAATGATCATTGTTGGTTTCAGAAAGGCATGCTACTATGGCGAAGAAACTTGGTCAGGAATCGACACAAGTTCAAGGCTAATTCAGCAAAAAATCGCCATAAGTACAGGATGCAAGGTGAGAGTAATTTCAAGTTTCCTTTGATTATAGACCAATGTAGAAATAAGATTTTTACTGCAAAATTAGGTTGTTGTTCTGCAATTTTCGAAAATGTGCAACATGACAAGGTCAAAGTCAGCAATGTCTAGTCAACGAAATCAAGGAAAAATTTGTCGTTTCATGAAAACCTCCAATTAAGGAAATTAGAGAAATTTCAGTGGATTAATATTGGAAGAGCGGAGACACAATCTCCTCATCTTCATGTTCAGTAGTCCAGAGAGCTTTTGGGGTCCAAAAGCTTCCCAGTGGGGAGGTGTGATCAAAAGATCATGTCCATTGTTAAAAAATGCTCAAAAATGAAAGTGCTTGAAACAGGTCCAAACCTGAGCGACTGGAAAGATCTCGTCGCTGAGATTGTGGTGCCGTGAACGGTTGGAAAAATAGAGGTCATATGCAGAAGTTATGAAGGTTTGAAAAGCCAAGTAAACTCCAAAAAAATGACCTTTGACTAATTTTGACTTTGTAAAATTAAAAAAAAAAAAAAGAATACTATTTGAAAATTTATATTTATTATATGGTTTATCAGGACAATCATCGGGTGCCATGTGGCCAAGATGGAGGATGCCATGTGGCCCCAGGCCAGAGGTCAAAGGTCTCATCAAAATTGTTTTGGACATTATGGGGTTCAAACACGAGACCTGCCCGCACACAACACACGCGCCCGACCGTCGCACCACGGTGGTAGTTCTTAACCCCTAAGGGCGCCACCATTATTTAAACATTCAACGGTTTTTAAAATGACGGAAAAAAGGGGCCAGCCCCTAGGGGACCAACCCCCACTCCATAAAACCATACACTCATAACCATGACCCACTGCGACATTCGATGGTTAGTTCGGCGGTCAACATGGTGAGCGGTTATATGTTTATCTCCAGCATTTAATTTAACTGGCAGTCCGTCCGGTGGTTCCACTGGCAGACCCTTAGATTTGGCAGAGTTGCCAGGAGTTCCTCCAGTTTTGGAGGAGTTTTTTAGGGACATTGGGCAATTTACTATTTTGGTCATAAATCCTTGGATATTCGACCATTTTTTATGAATGAATAGTCATTTTTGGCTAATTTAGACATTCTGAATACATTGGAAGAGGTTTTCGAGCCATCATAGGTCATATTGTGCAGGTTTTGCTTCAGGAGAGGTCAAGGAACCACGAGGGCCACTAGGGTGTTTTTAGTGTTTTGAGCATCCATTCTCTGTTTTTTGCAAATGAGTAGTCATTCCTGACTAATTCAAGCATTATGAAGTTTTTTTTACAGAGATCACAACCATTTGAGGTTTTTTATCACATGTACTTACCATTTTTGAACTATAAGATATGAGGGACATGCCATTAGGAGCTAGACTAGAAGATGTAGCCCAGGAGGGGTGAACTGCTTCATCAAATTTGCTTAGTATTGTTACATGTGATGTTTATTTCTCTATTACTTATTGTTGTACAATGTTATACAAGCAATTTACATGCTTTAACCTCACATAAAAATATTTCCAACTAAGTTAAATTCATTTGTTTCACCTGCAAACTTTAGTGAACCTTATGCACACAATTTAATTATTGTTTGGATACTTATCACAAAAAAAATAATACATTCCATTCAGATCACCATCCAAATACGATAATATTGGTGGGAATTCGTCTGTGCCAAAATTTCTAGAAATCAGAGGATGTATTATCATGCATAGATCGCAGGGAAATGTAGGAATATATATTTTTAACCACCAAAGAGACCCCCTTCATAGCCCCTTCCCATGTAATCCTGTCACCACCGGCCATCAAACACAACCCAACCGCCTGTATTTTCTTCACAAACATGTTCCAATCTAACACATTTGTACCCTAGAGGCCGATTTGTGTGGCAGTGTTCCATATGGGTGCCCCATGTGCCCAATAATATATAATCTATGATAGATGTAAAATGCCTTGATGAGAAAGTCTATGGAAAATGTGTTGTTCCAATAGCGGGGCTCCTGTCATCCCATATATTTTATCACAGCTTAATAAAATTCTCTATCCATTTCCAAATCTCCATGACAACCTTTACGCAAATAGAGGCATAATTCTCCTAAAGCCTTTTCATATTACTGATATTTCCCTTGGAAAGGAGAATTGATCACAATATATTTTGTGTAAATAATCCCCCGATAAATACTTGTAGCTAATAATCTCAGACCAAATTATGTGACCACTGATGGCCCTCCATAGGGATTTAATGAGAAGAGCAGAATTGAAAGCCCTTGTATTTAATATGCCCCATCCCCCTTGTCGATTTGCAATAGTTAATAATTCTAGCTTACATAGGTGATGCCTCTTTCCCATAGAAGCTCCGGCCCATAAGAATTGAAATAATATTGCATTGATTTGGAGTACTATTTGTTCTGGAATAAAAAAGAGACGTCCCCAGTATACAATAAATTAGGAGAGGACCGCTTGAATCATAATGTATCTGCCTCCCAGAGTCAGCCATCTATGAGTCCATTTAGCGATTTTGAATTTGAACTTCTCCACCAACCACTTCCAATCCCTCACCTTGTATCCACATGGCTGAATTCTGTATCCCAAATATAAGAATCCTTCTTTTGCATTCTTAGTCTAGATTCCAAGAAACCCAATAATGAATTCTATCTCGCCAACATCTCCATATTCATATAGGAGGAAAGATTTCTCCTTGTTGATGCAAAGTCCAGAGGCCGCGCCAAAGCGAATAAGAAAATAATGAATGTAAAACCACTGATTCCTGATGAGCCAACCAAATATGAGAATATTGTCAACAAAAAGCGAGTGGGTGATACTTACAGTGTTTGAGAAGGGAAAACCATATATAAATCCCTCCCGCTTAGCCATTTTCATGAGATTGCTAAAATCGTCCATGATGAGGATGAAGATGAGAGGGGACAGTGCGCATCCCTGTCTTCAATCTCGTTAAGCCCCAAAGAATTTAGTCGACTTCCCATTTATAATCACGGCATATCTGACTGTCGTTATACAGGCCATAATCCATCTAATGCACCCCTTAGATAGCCCAATCTTCATTAATACTCATCGAATGAATGACTAGTCCATTCTGTCATAAGCTTTGAGAAGATCTATCTTCATAATGAGAGCCTCTTGTTTCTCTGCTTGCATATAATGCATTGCCTCCTGTGCAATAGCAATGGCGTCGTGTATATATCGACCCCTCAAGAACCCGTGTTGCTTTAAAGAGATGTTCTTTGATAAAATATCCCTGATTCTGTTAACAATAATTTTTGATGAGATTTTATATATTATATTACATAGTGCTATGGGGCTGAAATCTGATAAATACTTGGGCTCAGAAGATTTAGGGATAAGCGCCAAGAAGGTGGAATTCATGTTTGCAGGAATGTGTCCCATAATCCGGTTCTGTTCCACAACTGTTATAATCTCCTCGGCCATGATATCAAAGAAATGGATGAAAAATTCGGCCAACCAACCATTCGGGCCCGGACACTTGTCATGGGCGAAATATTTTAAAATTTACTCCACTTCCTCCTTAGTAATTTCCGAGTTCAATACCCAGATAGCCTCGACATCAAACATTTTTGGAATTTGTTCAAGAACCCAAGTCTTACAGCAAGGATCAATGCTCTGGTCTGCTTGGTAAAAGGTCGAGAAATGTGTGAAGGCCTCCTCCTGAATCTCAGTCGTAGAGATGGCTCTACTCCCATCAGCCCTTTGAATGTGCCAAATGGTATTTTTGTGTTTTCCTTTCATTGGCACTTTTATGGACAATTTTTGTGTTTAAGTCTCCCTCCTTAGGCCATTTAATTCTTCTCTTTAGCTTCCATGTGAGCTCTTCAATCTTTAAAATCTCCATCTTCCTTCTCTGTAGCTTGTCAACCAAGTTGTATACCTCTTGATCTGGAGACTCGAGTACTAAATCAACATGTAATCTGTTGAGTTTGATCGTTATTTCTTTTATTTCTGCCCAAAGCAATTCTTTTTTCTTAGTTTACCATTCCTTTGTAATGCATTTAAGCCTTTAGAGTTTTGCAGATAATCTTTCCTAGCCCAATACACCCTCATAGGGCCTGTTCTTGCTCCAACACTCCTTCGCCAAAATATTATATTCAGGATCCTCCAACCATGAATTTGAAAGGCACCCGAGACCACTTACCCTCTGCACGGCAGGAAAGAATAATGGCCATATGGTCCGACAGGTCCAACACCATCACCCGAGACTTTAGATGTCCCAATAGACCAAACAGAGCCTCGCCCACCATAGCCTTATCAAGCCTCTTCCCGATATAATCATCATTTGATCTTCAATTAGTCCATGTCAGAACAAGAGGAAATGGTAGGATATCTTTAAGATGCAACTTATCAAATATCCTCCCAATGTGGTCCGCCAATGGGTCAAGTCTGGCTTTGAACCCCCAAGATTCATCTGTATGAAGAGTTGAGCTTAAATATTCGATAACTATAAGGTTATCAATATTTAAGATTCCAGATTTGTACAATTGGGCCTAGAAAGATGGTCAGTTTTGACAGGGCGCATATAAATTTTTATGGTTTGAAAATACCTGGATATCCCCAGATACCCCCAGACAGAACAATGCCGCAAAAAAATCTGTATGCTTGGAATTTTGCATACGATGGATCCCATATAGCAAGTAAACCACCCAAATGTCCAATCGCGTTAATGGTTGCCACATGCCATCCCGACCTAATAGCTAATAATGTTATGATAGCCTTCGATCTATTACACAAAGTCTCTTGAAAGAGAGCGATAGATGGGTCTGCTTGAAAAAGAAGTTCTTATAGGTGCAATTTTTTGGAGGAGTCGCCCATACCCCTCATGTTCAGAGATAGGATGGAGGTCATTTGGTAACCCCATAAGGGTTGCTTGATCTAAGCGCCCTGAGATCATCCAATGCAGATATGGGGACATCCATTACGTCCTAGAAGTCATCCTGGAATAGAGATTTGGTTTTTAGTCTGCCCTTGAAATGTCGTGACCCAGATTTTGAGGTTTTACGCACAATGATGTTGCTTCTAGAGACAGGAGAAATGACAATGACGGGCTCCTGTGGTACCCTATCAAATATGGTTAAGGCCGCAAGGTCAAGGTTCGAATTTCCTAGGAGGGAGTCTAGATCACTACCCACAGTGTTCTTAGGAAAATCCGATATGTCCAAGGGTTCGTTATGCCAAGGGGATTGTGGAGAAGCCCATTCAATAGGGAGCATAGAGGGAAAGACCGTCATAGGAGCGATGGAGGTGATATATTCCAGGGGGCCATCAAAAGATTCATACACAAGGGAATTTTTCTGGTCATGCTTTCCATCCTTCTAATTAGAACTGGTGTTACCCACAGCTAGGTTGGTTTCTGCAGAGAGCTTAAGGTCATTAGAGGGTGCAACGTCATTGATAAGGGGACTTACAGTCAATAGTATCTAAGCTTTAACGAAAGGGAAAAGAAATTCAAAAACCGCTAAGAAAAAACCTTGAATTTCATATAGCGAAACTCCTCAAACCAAGAAACTAAATCCTATAAATTAAAAGGTTTTTTTCAGAAATAGGGAAACGATCAACTCAAAAACCATGGCCACAAATCCTTCTAAGCCAAGTTGTTGAAAAGACCAAGAAAAAAAATAAAAATCTAAGCCTACTAACAATGCCTAAGTGTCTCTGAAAGCTTTAGGAATATTTAACAAATTAAATCCTCTGGTAAATTTCAACAGAAATACTGAAGTGTATTTAAAAAATTAAAGCCTCTAATAATTCCAAGTCAAATATTGAAGGTCGAGTGCGCATTCTGACAAAAAAAATTGAACAGAAAACCTCTCATTCCCTTGAATTCATGTCAAATTTTACCGTAGATTCGTCGCTAGGCCAAAATTCACAGCTCCAACCCATGATTTTTTGCCATTAAAACACATTCGATTCGATGACAACAAAAAAGGATGAGTTCCCTACCTTATTTATTTTTCATTTGATCAATTAAAAACTTAACTGAGTCTAACATTTATTAACGTTCCTTCTAGAATTTTTTTTCTATTGGATATTTATCACTGGAAGTGACATTTATTTCATTTCCATTCCTCGTTCCCATCTCCATTGGGAGAACCTTTTTCTTCAAGTCAGTGAATTATTCAAATCAACCTGCAATACATCAAACAATCTCTAATAGCTTGCAATGCATAAAACAATTAACTGATAATTTTTGGATACCGCAATACAAAAAACTCACTGCATCAACATAAAACCTTAAAGGAATTTATCGTAATCATATCTTTGATCCATTAAAATTCACAGGGAAGGATGAATATCAAGTAGTAGAATGTGTATGAGTGAGGTAGATTGTAACTGAAGCGTTCCAAGAGTGAACCTAAGATGAAAGGTGACGCAGTGAAAGTATAAAACGACATGTATTAGTAACGTGGCAATCACTTTGAACCATGCTGCACAAGTGCAATGACCGACCAAGTATTCATTGATGTGATGAAAAAATAATAAGATTATAAAGATATAATATGGTTTTTACTATAATTAGAAAATAATGCCAGTTGTGTAACTCTTTTTACAATTCTTTAATCTCTTTGTTTTGTGTTCTTTTTTATTAGGAGGAAAAGGTCTTTTTTTTTTTTATAGTGATTTAATTCTTTAGTTTCTCTAATCTCATTTGTGTTCATTGTGTTGTGTTTTGAATTTTTTTATTTGTTTGGTATAGAGGAAAAAGGGAATTTAAATACTTTATAGTCCTTATGATTTATATTGTATTTTGATTGGCTTCAACTCTAAGATATATATATATATATATATATTTATTTGAAAAAAAGATAATTACTAAGAAAAATGGACAAATATTGGTTTGACTTTTTAATACTAAAGTTAAAATCTCTATAATTTCTGATTTGTTTTTTTATATTCAGTTAAAATGAAGTTATATGGAATCCAATTACTTGGAAAAATGTCTAAAAACAGATTTGACTTTTTGATACTAAAATTATAATATCTCTACTTTCAAATTGATTAGAGACAAGTAGCCATTGCCAAATAAGAACTGTAAAACCATTTATGTACTATACAAAAATATTCAAAAAAAGCACTCACAAACATAAAATAATAGATGTAAATATCTTGCTTTAATCATATACTTCAAATCTTATAAAATTAAAATATTTTTCAGAAAAAATAAAATAAAATAAAAGTGTCTAAACATTGGACTAGTGAAATACTTCACACATTTTCTTCTCAAAATTTTAAATAGAAAGAAAAACTAGCAAACAAACAAATGTTCTAATTTCCAAGAAAAATGTTTGCCTGATAGGCTCACCTTCTTAATTGTATTTAGTTGTAATTTAGTCCATGTTGGAAGATGCAAATCAATGTAAGGTTGTAAAAAACAACAAAGGGAAAAACCCTACAATTTGATTTCAAAAATTGCAATATGTTGGAAGATGCATGTCCAACGCCCTTGAAAATATTGAAAATCCATATCAAACTTATAACAACTTATTCTCCTTTTTGCTAAGATTGGGGATGTAATTGGGAGATCGGTAATGGATCAGAAATATGGCATATAAAAATTATACATAGTGCAGAGAAAATTAAATAATCACGGAAAAGCATTGAAATGAGAAATTAAAAAAAGTGGTATACATTTATAGATATGGTAGGTACTTCAAAAAAATAAAATTAACTTTTATATGACTTTTCTTTAGTCTTTTATCCTCTTGTTTCCTTTTCAAAAAGGCCAGATTTAGAGGTTTGGCTTTGAGTACTTTGAAAAGCTTGGGATCCATTTGAACATACTAACTATGATATGAATTCATGTTCTTTCCATTTGTCATGTGTAACCTTTCTCAAAAGGTTTATATTTATGTTTTGTGTTAATGTTGGAGATAGCAGTTTACACCTTGACATTGTATCAATATTAATACCCATCATGTAAAAATGACATGGTTTGAAGAGCATCTCTCTAGCTAGGGAAAGTTTTGGGTTTGATTCCTAGCATGTCCAATTTCAACATGGTATTAAAACTAATTGTTACTCTTAATTGGTAGTGGCTACAAAGCTTCAGTCAAAGTGTTGTTTTAGTTGGTGGGGAAACTTGGTGGGTTGTTGGAGATTGCAATCCACTCCTTTATAAATTAATGGAACTTTTTTTGGAAACTAGAGTAAGAATGTATCATTGTCTTTGCTCTATTTTTATTGATTTATATGAATTTATTAATCATAAAAGATAGATTTAATGGTGAAAAATGAATAATTTATTTAGTATTGGACAAGGCTAAATTATTGTGAAGGTTTTTTATTCTAAAATGTGTGAGTTTTTTTAAGATAATGATTGAATGTGTAATTACATCCAAAGAGATTATATTAATGGCCGTGTGGAAAATTAGCCTATATTAGTCACAATTGAAATTAAATTGAGTTTACGCTTCACTTCTTCCTCACCCTCCACGCATAGACACTTCTTCCTCACCCTCCATGCATATAAAAACAAAGACAATGAAGTTGAGACGAAATGAGTTGAGCCACAAGGGAGGAGAGAAAAAGTCAACGAAGTTGAGACAAAATGGAAGATAACCAAAAACACAGCTAGTAGAAAGTAAAATGCTTAGTTTCTTGAGCCTTTGGAGTTCCTTTGCACCTCTCAGTGCAATTTCTAATTTAGACTTTATAGTCATAATGAGATTAATGTAAAATGGAATACATTTATTTTAATGTCCTTTGTATTTTGGTGAATGTTTGTTGTTTTGATTTCATTAATGATATAGTTTAATAAGTTTTAAGAATGATGTTAGAAAAAATAATATAGAAAATTTGATTAGTTATATTGATTCATATATGAATGCATTAGTTATATTGATGAGATTTAAACACTAAAATAATTATGAAATTGTATTGATTTTAACAATGCAATAATCTAATGATATTGAAAATTTTTATTGATTTAATAATAATATTATTGTAAAAAATGTTAAGCAAACAAACAATAGAATTGACCATATTAAATGTACTTGCTATGTTAATATTTTTATATTAAACACACTACAAAATGTATAAAATATTTAAATATATATATATATTTTAAAACCAAAAGCACAATACATTGAAAAATTAATATATAAGTTAAACATATATTGTATACATTTAAAAAAAATAACAAGATTCTTATCCATAGATATTCACCTCCACTTTACCATAGAGATTCTTAAATTGTAAATAGGCTTGGTTACAATACCATGGATTATGAAGGTCATTCGGTCAAGAAACCATAACTTATTTCATATGATGTGTATCCATATGTCATTTGTTTTAATTAATCAACCTAATTAAAAGAAAAAGAAAAAGATGACATAACAACTTTGGAAATAATTCCGAACTATGTGAATAATTATTAAGAATATTTAATAAAAGTTAAATTTCTACCATCCCTTAATAATTTAATCATAATTGAATTAAAATTCTAAAAATCCTACATAATCCCTAACAAAAAAAAAAGAAGAATATTCTAAATTTTACTATGCTTTTATATATTTATTATATCAAATTGATCCAAAATTCATACAAAATTTTGATTCTACATTTTCTTTTAATATATGTTTTTTCAACAAAATAATTTATAAATATTTAATTAAAATTTAAAATTTAATATTATATTTTTAAATATTTAATTAAAAGTTAAATATATTAACAAATAAATATATCATTTTTTTATTTCTTTTATTAATTAGTATATTTATTTTAAATAACATTTTTAATTAATTTAATTTTATAGCTTTTATAATTAATAAAAAACATTATTAATACTTAAAGCAATGACGTGGTATTTTCCTATTCAAATTCTCTTAGAACTTTTTACGATCTATGAATTTGTTATCATGGATTCTAACACATCATATCCTTAAGAATATATTACTTTCATAAATCCACTATCCACGTGCAAATATTAATTAAAAGAAAAAACAAGTTTTGTTATCTATATATTCTTTTATTTTTTTGCTAATATTAATTTAAAACGTTTCTAATCTATATAGATTATTTGTATTTCATAAATCCACTTCTAATATTAAATTTAAAAAAAAATTTCTATATATTATTATTTTTTTAAAATTAAAATACCATAAATCTCCTTCCTGAGGTTGATCCAAAAAAACTATATTTATATATAAATAGACAATCTTAATTAATAAAAACTATTAATATATCAAAAGTGCACTACAAACAATGAATTGTTCAGATTGCAATCCCTTTTATTTAGCAGAATCTTACACAGTAAGACATTTAATTAGTAAATAAACTATGGAGTAAATCTAACTAGTATAGAAGCTCCGGCTCCTCATTAGTTAAATCAGATAATTTCTAACACATTTGCTTCATCAGTGACTCCTTCGCTACACTGATCTTTGTGGTGCTCGCTATGGTGATCTCTTTGGGCACTGAAACTCTGCTGCAAAGTTTCGGAAACCGACGAAACCTGGCAGGGCTGAGAACCTTACTGGCTGTTTTTTTTTAATTAATCAGCGACCATAAGGTTTAGGTTTAGGTCTTGCAACTTGTAATTATGGCCTTATGAATGGTAGTATTGTAATTCCTTCGAGGTCTCTTTGATGGTAAATTGCTTATCTGGCTTCTGAAATTTTTGTATATTTTTACCTTTTGTTTGTTGGGCAGCTCCTTCTTGGTTTCTTATGGGTTTTTTATTTTTCATATTATCTTTGAATATTTTAATAGTTAAAGCTTACTTTCTGCAAATGTCAACAAAATGAGTATCTTTGGGGATCTTAAAAGTTGAAATGGGGATAGCTAGTCATTATTGACACCAACCAACCAACTTGGGATTTCAAGGCATGGTTGACATATGCTTGTCTATATGCCCTTATCGTTGTTGATGTCGATTTTGAGTATTTCATGAAAGGGTAGGGTAATAACTGAAGAGCTTGTGTGTGTTTTAAGTGATTCTTAGTGTACATGTGAAGGTATGGTTGGGTAGTTCGTTGCAGGATTAACATGAGTGTTGTGTAGGTTAAAATATTAGTTATGGATCCATTGGGAGCAATGGGTATTTGGTCGAGCATAGTTTTAGTCTTTGGGGCTTTGTTGTTGTATTGCTAGCAGAGCTGTAGTATGTCTTTGTGTGGAAGAGGCACAACATCCTAAGCAAAAGAGCATGCAAAATAGACATAATGTGCAGTGGAGAAAGAGGCAAATTTTCTCATGAAGAAGCACTGGTTGGGTTCTTTGGGAGCTACTCTTCGTCCTCTGTGAATGCATAGTTTGTGGAAAATATATTTCCCATGGGACCAAAGGCCATTGGCAACGACTACATGTTCATGCATGGTATGTTTAGGGAAACAAGGCTCATTTTCACCATCAAAGAAGAGACCAAGAAGGATATGGAGCTCGAGGAGCCCTTGGAACATCACAATGAGTTTTCTATTGCTACTGCTACCTTTTTTCTTGCCGTTCAAACTTTACACTCTGTGTCTTTGAAGCCAACATCAAAATCACCATCTCCAAAACAACAACATAACTAAGAAGGTTGTTTTCTTATTCAATTGGGGTAGTCCAATAACCACATATCTTGAGGTCAATCTCTACCAATTCCATCCCATGGAATCTTACACCAATGTTGCAGTAGCAGGAGAAAAATGTGTTGCCACCTCCACCATCGTCCCCCCAACAATTTAATCCCAATTTCTAACTTTTAAGACTTCTTAGTGCTTGGATGAGTAACCTGTGAGTAAGTGACTCAGGAAATTTGCTTTAAATGGGCCCGAACAAAAGTGATAAATACTCATAACCAACCGATGATGGGCCTGGAGTCTGCATCTTATCTCCCATAATGATCAAGCTAACTATCCTCTGTGCATGTGAATCGTGCATTATCCATGTTTTCACCAAATTTATTTCAAATTGTCAACTCACTTTGGTTAAAGATGTCGCAAATGCACTGACTTGTATAACCTGGATTTAAATCTTATGTATGTTGAGAGATCTTTCAGTAAAAATCAAATAAAAATATTTTAGTTGATGTGTTTCAAACCATCTAGTATAGTTCATCTTCAGGACAAGATGAAGAACTAGATCATGGAATTAAATTAAATAGATAAATAAATATGTTTTCTAGACATTAGAATATAACAACTAGTTTTGACTAAATAGTTATCATTAATTAATAAATAAATTTTTAATTAAAGTAAAGTAATAGATGGAAGTTAGTTGCAAATAAAGAATTAAATTAATTTTTTTTATTATTATTATTTTAATCAAATTGAAGGTGAGCAATAATAAGGTCAAACTTAATTATTCTAAACAATACAACTGAAAAATAGTAAAAAGAAAAAAGAAATAAATAAATAAATAATACAAATAATAAAGTCAAACTTCATTATTCTAAACAATACAACTAAAAAATACTAATAAGAAAAAGAAAAAGAATAAAAATAAAAATAAATAAACAAAATGAAATTAATAAGGTCAAATTTAATTGTTCTAAATAATAAAACTAAAAATAGGAATAAGAAAATGAAAAAATAAAATCAAAATATAAATCAAAATAATGAGTTAACTCAATTTTGCTATTTAAATAAAATAAAATAAAATAAAATAATATGGTAAAAAAATGAATAAACACAGACTAATCCGTGTCAAAGTCACTTGTAATGAACATAAATTGGATATACTCAGTATATCCCCAAGCCTAAAAGGAACATGAATCTTTATAAATGAAGATCTCATTTGAGAAGACCAAGCTGAACTTAGGAAAGAAGTCCAAAAGGTCAAGGAGGCAAGAAAGGCAGGGAAATGGGCAATCATTAGGAATAGGAAAACTATTATTAGAGATAAAGTCTCAAGCATGAGTGCTAAATAGGGACTTGCATCACTCCAGTTCCTCTTCTGGAATTACAGTGGCTTTCCATGGTGTAAAGGTCCTCTGTTAAGTTGGATCCCGAGTGATATTGACCTTATCCTTTTAGTTGAAACTTGGGAGCATGATGAATCTAGAGTCCCTCACCTTAACGGTTTCACTCTTTGGTCGATGTGGAATAAGAAATCCTCTCGGAGGGGTTTTGGTGGTATAGCCTGCTATATTAGGAACATTGTTTCCTCTCACATCCGACTTCATAAAATCGACCCCTTCAATCAATACATTTGGATTGAAATCTCTGATTATACCACCAATAGGATATTTCTTGCAATCTTCTATTTCGCTCCTATCAACTCTACATCCTATAAGAAAAATAACTTGGATAAGAATTGTCCTTTCAATGCCTTAGAAAAAGACATATTCAACTTGAGGAATGAAGGTAATATCCTTTTACTTGGAGACTTTAATGCTAGAACTGCTACTAACCAAGCCATTACGTTAAGTAACAATTCTAACCTCGACCTCTTGTGGCTTGATGAAGATAGTAACTTAGCTAATAAATTCAAGAGAAAATCTGAAGACATAATCAAGAAATTATTTGGCACTGAGCTCCTCAATCTTTGTAGTTCCTACGACCTAATCATCTGTAATGGTATTAACAAGTGGCACCTCTCCGGTCAGATGACCTGTTACAATGGGTTGGGTAGTAGTGTCGTGGATTATGTTATTTCCGACACCCTCGTCCCCAACCGTATTACAAAATTTGATTTTATTAATGGATTTGAGCCTGAACCTGACCACAAACCTTTATCTTTATCCCTCAATCTTGCTGTGCATACCACCCACATGCATGAGACCGGTGAAAGAAAAATATACATTCGCTTCGATAGAAGAAAGGTCGACCTCTTCTTAAGGGATTTATAAAGGAATTTAGGCTCCATGACTTATAATAGCAACATTGATCAACTTTTTTACCATTTCACTACTATCCTTTCCAATACCATTAACAAGTTATCTAATGAGATTTCATTTAAACAAAATAATAGAACTTCAAATCCATGGTATAACAAAGATTGTAAGATTGCTAGGAAAGTGATCAGAGATGCTCCTAATGAAATCATTAAGCTCCTGAATATCAATATATATAGAGATCTCATCAAGAGGAAGAAGAGGTCATATATTAATAAAAGAGAAGATCATCTTCTCCACCTTTCTAAAGTTGCGCCTAGAAAATTTTGGCAGAATGTGATTATTTTTAAAACCAAAGATAATCATTATATCCCCTTAGAAAACTAGTAAAAATATCTTAAGAAGTTGTATGACTCTCCGGACACTATGGGTACCACCTTAAACACTACTATTAAGGAGAATGTATTCTCTCTAGAAGATGTTGAGTCAAGAATTAATAAGCTCGCTAATGAGAAAGCTAAATATATTGAAGGATACCAAGCTAAGAACCTTAAAATTGGAAGATCTATCCTCATTCATCATCTCCACAAGCTGCTCAAATTGGCTATAAAGCATGGCTTCCCTCAGCTTTGGAAGCAAACCCTTATTGTGCCTATATTTAAAAATGGGGACAAAATAGTTCCTCGTAACTACAGGAACATTATGATTAGCCACATCACAACCAATATTTATGGGCTTATTTTGGAAAAGAAGCTTAGCATTTGGCTTGAAATCCAGGGAAAAAGAGATAAAGGACAAGCTATTTTTAGGAGACATCACTCGACTGTCGACCATGTTGTCACTCTCAAAATCATTGCAGAGGAATGTCGCAATAGTAAAGCTGATCTCTTCTATTGTTTTGTGGACTTTAGAAAATATTTCGACATTGTTCCTTGCAATAAGCTTTGGGAAAGACTTGAAGAGATCATGTTTCCTCCTGAGCTGAGGATTGTTGTGATTCGTACGAGACTGTCATTGCTAAGCTTAAGACAAACGAAGGGTGGTCTAAAGACATTAAATGAAATATCAGAGTTAAGAAAGGGTTCCCCTATCCCCTATCCTTTTTGGCATATACATCGATAAGCTAGAGGAATGTTTGGAAACTGTGGGATGCAAGGGCACCGAGCTTGATGGTGTAATCATTACTCGTCTCCCTTATGCTGATGATATCGTACTTCTTACAAAAAGCCATCATGACCTAGACAAGCAACTTAAGACTCTTCATTTCTATTGCTCCAATATGGGTATGACAGTTAATACTAACAAGACTAAAGTCACGATCATTAAATCCAAAAAGATCACCCATGGTAGTTTTGTTTATAATAACCAGTGCTTAGAGTAGGTTTCTTCTTACAAATATTTGGGTATTGACTTTCCTCATCAGCTTAACTAGAATTATATCATCAAGAAAAGGATTATTGGAGGTTGGAAAGATTATTATGAGCTTGAAAACAATTGTAAGTCAGCCAATATTTACATTTGGAGTAAAAAGAGGTTCCTCTTTGAAACTTTCATCACCCCTGTTGTCTTATACGGATGTGAAGTTTGGGGTTGCAGTATATCCAGAGAGTCATGGAGGAAAATTGAGATGATTCGAAAGCACTTCATAACCTACAACCCAAAGATCAAGGAAAATACTCCCTATCCTATCCTCTTGATCGAAGCTGGTCTGTTCCCCATTGAAAGTACAACTATGTTTAGATATTTGATGTATAAGAATAAGATTTACAACCTGGAATCCAAAAGGCTCCAAAAAATTGCTTCTAACTTTAGTTAAAACCCTCACCTTTGCCTCAAGCGTGAGTGGCATAAGGATGCCCAATCTTGGCTCAATCATTGGGGAATTAAGGAGGAGATCAGTATGGGAAGCAATGATAGTATCAAAAATACTATTGCCTCCAAGTTTAAGGAAAATTTGTGGGAGGATAAGGAGTTGGAGGGTAAAAGGAAGCTAAGATACTATAAGGAGGTGATCAACCCCACCCTTGATAACCATAATCACCTCTCTGTGTTGACCAATACTAAGAAAAAAATGAACATCGCTAGGATAATAACTAACTCTCATGAGCTTCGAAGTGAGATCGGGAGGTGGTCTATTCCCAAGACTCCATGGAACGATAGAATCTGTGAGATTTGTGATACTAAGCAGGTAGAAGATGAAAAACACTTCCTTTTAGACTGCTCGACTCTTACTCACATCCGCTCTCAATTCCCTAACATCTGCCACGCTTCCAACCTTCTTGACTTATTAAGCCAACCCATCTACAATGATTTTGGAGCACTTCCTTCCCTTCTCTTTGATCATAGAAACGAGGTTTTGAAGAATCACACTTAGATTCATTTTCTTTTTTTCCTTGAGATTCGATAGGCCGCATTGGTCTTAGTGGACATTAATCATCATCACCATCATCATTTTTATTTTGTTTATTTATTTTTCTTTTTGTTATTACTATTTTTTAGTTTTATTGTTTAGAATAATTAAGTTTGACTTTATTATTTTGATTTTGATTTATTTTTCTTATTACTATTTTTTCAGTTTTATTGTTTAAAATAATTTAGTTTGACCTTATTATCACTGACATTCCTTTTGATTAAATAACAATAATAATTAAATTAGTTTAATTCTTTATTTATAGCTAACTTCCATCTATTACTTTATTTTAATTAAAAAATTGTTTATTAATTAATGACAACTCTTTAGTTAAAACTAGTCATTATATTCTAACGACTATAAACCATATCTCTTCATCTATTTAATCTAATGTCATTATCTGGTTCTTCATCTTGTCCTGAAGGTGAACCACACTAGATGGTTCAAAACACGTCGACTAAAATATTTTTATGTGATTTTTATTGAAAGATCTCCCAACATTCAACACAGTTACTGATCAAACGAAAACTACTACCTCAAAACAAGAACTTTAACAAAAAAATAAATAAAAAAGCCATGAAAAAACAACCCAAAAACGAAAAGTTGTATTTTGGATTAACCTTTTTTTTTTTGAGGTAAATTTTCAACATTTTTTAAAAATGGAAGTAAAAGTCAATATTTTGTGTGCAAAAAACAACCTGAAAACAAAAAGTGTTGATGTTGGAATAACGTCGTCAATTTTGTGTGTGCAAAAAATAGCCTAAAAACAGAAAATGTTGATGTTGGAGTAACGTCGTCAATTTTGGTTGTGCTAAAAACAACTTGAAAATGAAAAGTGTTGATGCTGGAATAATGTCGACCTTGAAAACGAAAAGTGTTGATGCTCGAATAATGTCGTCAATTTTTTGTGTGCAAAAAAATACCTTGGAAACGAGAAGTGTTGATGTTGAAATAACGTTTTTTTTTCTTTTCTTTTTGGGATAAATTGTCAACAGTTTTAATAATGACATTAAAAATAAAATATCATGACTCTGAAAAACTTTAAAATTTCAACGATAAACATGACATTAAAGATCTTAAAATTCCAACGATTTTTAGGTATGGTATTAAAGATAAAATATCACTTGTAAAAAAACGAAAAAAAAAGAAAATGCAAAAAAACACATAATCTAAGGAAAAAAAATAAAAATTAACTAAAAAAATTAAGTTATAAAAAAAAATTAATAATAAAAAAACCGTATAATTAAAATAATTATAAAATAAAAATAATTAAAATTAAAAAAATAAATAAATAAATAAATAAATAAATAATAAAAAGAAAATTAAAATAATAAAAATTAAAATTTAAAAAAAAATTAAAATTTAAAACAAAAATTTAAATTAAAAAAAAAAATTAAAATTTAAAACGAAAAATTAAATTAAAAAAAAAACCTATATAGATATATGAAAAACACAATTTTAAATAAATAAAAAAGCAAAATTTTATTTATTTATTTTATTATTATTTAAAAAAAAAAAAATATCAAGTCCCGCTAGCACAACTGGTTGAGGATGGGCCTCGTCAGCAATGCGACCCAGGATCAAACCTCATCGAGGGGTGGTTGTGCCATGTGCTAGGGGGAGGAGACATGCTATAATAGTTAGTAAAAAGGCTGGTGCGATCCCCAGGTGACTTTGACGGATTAGATGTCCCTGGGTCACGGTTACTCAAGCCATAGATCAAGCATACTGAAGGATCACAGACAACTTGACAAACAAAAATCACGAATAAATTTAAAGAAATCAATTAATTAAATTAACGAATTCCACTGCCTGAGCCACACTGCCCCTAGGGTGACGAAATTTATTTATTTATTTTTAAAATTTAAATTTATATTATTATTATTTTAATTTTTAATTTTATTTTTTTAAAGTAATGTATATATTTTTTTAATTTTAATATTGATTTTTTTTTAAAATTTAATTTATATTTTTAAATGTATTTGTTTTTAGTATTATTATTTTTTTAATTTTAATTTTTGAATTCTTTTTGAATTAAAAAAATGAATTATGTTTATTTATTTATTTGAAAATGTGTTTTTCATATATATAAAAGTATATTTATACTTCTTTCATTTAATTTTCTTTTTTAAATTTTAAATATTTCTTATTATTATTATTTTTAATTTAAACTTTTATTATTTTAGATTTTCTTTTAATGTTCTATTTAAATTTAATTTTTTTTTTAAATTAAATTTTTAAATTTAAATTATTTGTTATTTTAGTATTTTGATTATTTTAAATTTTTTATTTTGATTATTTTATTTTATTTTATTTTTTATCTATTTTTTTTAGATTGTGTTTTTTTGATTTTTTCCTTTTTATTTATTTATTTATTTTTATTTTTTATTTTTGAAATTTTTTGTCGAAGTTTTTTATTTTTATAAGTAATTTTTTTTTTAACACTTTTATTGATTTTTTTATATTTGATTTTTTTTGTCATGTTTATTTATTTATTTTTATTTTATGTTTTATTACCAAGATGAAAATCACCACTCTAAACAAAAATGATTGATGTTGCATCAACACTTTTCAAAATTAGCATGAAAATCACTAACGTTTTAAAACAAATGTTCATACTTGATAAATAAAAAATCACCTCTTTTCAAAATCAAGATGAAAATCATGACATTTAAAAAAACAAAGAAAATTTAAAGTTCCAAAAATATGCTTAAAAAAAAGAAGGTATTTTGGCATCACCATTTTTAAAATCAACATAAAAATCATGACATTAAAAAGAAAAGTCATAAGAAAATTTAAAGTGCCAAAACTATGCTAAAAAAAAAAGGTGATTCTGTATCACCACTTTTCAAAATCGGGTGTTGTTTTTGCCACCTCAAAAAAATAGGTACTAGGTAATTTTCCTATTTGATGAGTAATTATATTATTCATAATATGGATCACAAAAGTTTGAATTCGGAAATATTACGTAGTCGACATTATTTGTGACTGCTATCTACTTTGTGAATTTCACATTTTTCTTAGTGGAAGTTCTTATGTTGGGTTGTTATTTTATAAGAGAGATTATAACATTTTTTGTTTACAATATGTAGTGGTAACTTGTGATTGAAAAGCGGGAAATTGACTAAATCCCCATATATCAAGACTGTGGACTGGGTGAAGTGATACATGATTTGGGTCAATGAGTGTGTTGTAGCCAAAAATCATCCTGACAACAGTTACAAATTGGTTAAAGATGGTTTGCTTTGTATGGTAAAGCTCTACTCTCAATTTCTGACAAAGAACATATTGGATACAATATTTATTCCAAAAGAAAATAAAAAGTGCAAAGAATATCAATGATTTTAGTAGAATGTTGGATATGAGTTCAAACATTATTGTTTAAACCAAAAATTCCCATGCCACATGATTTTTTTTCCCATTGTCATTTCCTTTTAATCATGTCCTGAAATCCAACAATTTATTGACTCACTGGGTTTTTTATTAAGATACCTTAAATCTACAAGCTTCTCTTGTTTTATACATCGGGGAAGTTGTAATAGTTGAAGTTCATAATTTTCTATTGCCTTTGTGTGCTAGAAGGGTATGAAATCCATTTTATCTTATATGCTGAGTAGTATTTTGTTATTCTAATTCCTTAATTTGTGTGCCACTTTTATTGTTTCTATTTTATTTTTAGCAAAGGTCCTATTTTGATTTATTGTTCACAACTTGTTCAACGATACGTCATTCAATCTTCTTCTTAGAATTTTGTATTCCCTTTGTACAAACAACTGAAGATATATAAAAACATATAACCATATCTGAATCCGCCTTGGCTAATATAATATCTAAGCATGTGGGCCTTTGCCACAAGGGTTGCATAGGATCTTCTTATCTTTTGTATAAATATGTTTTATTATTTTTTATAGGTTGATTCTTGAAAACAAGTCAACTCACTAAATCTTGTTGCCGCTTGCAAAGGATTAATTCATTTTCTAGCATAATTTATCTTATGTTTATCTACATAAACATGGCTACAATTCTTTATTCCATAATGTTGGACGATACTTAGTTTTTTATGCTCTATGTTGCAACTTTTTCTCTCTTATTCAATGTTGGATTGAGATGGATCCTATTTTTCTGTTTTTTTGCTTCTTCTAATTGTGCATGGTTTTCGATTAAGTTAATCACTGTTAAGATATTGATTAATTTCCAACCCTTATTTCTTATTTTTTGTCTTGTGGATTTCTCTTTTATTGTTTTTAGAGGCTTAAATTCAACACTTAAGAGGTGGCTTCGTAATTCTCTTCAATAGTGAATTTGTCTCAAAGCCATTTCAATCTTATTTCTTGAAAAAATAACTTTTTGATCTTTCAACCTCTTTTCTTCATGTTCAAACTTTACACCTTACATCTTAGAGGTCAACATCATAATCACCATCTCTAAAACAACAACAACAACAATTGAGAATGATTTTTTCTTAATCAATTCGGGTAGTCCAATAACCACATATCTTGAGGTCAATCTCTACCAATTCCATCCTATGGACTCTGACACCAATGTAGCAACAACAGGAGAAAAATATGTTGTAGGAACCATTAGAATCATCTTGATATTCCTCGTACTATTTTCCTTCTTCTCTTACCCCCTATTCTTCCTCCACCTCTCCTTCCAGGGAAACTTATTCCTCCTTGTCTCCTACCCTCGTCTCTTTGAAATACCAAAGGTCATGCAGGGTTGGCTCAATTTCCCCTGAGCTATTTTGCATCTCCAAGCGCATTCATGACTTAAATGTCTCCTAGTTTAGTGTTTTTCCTGAGAATGAGAATGAAAATGAAGCTCCTTGCAACATCCAGTCCAGTGGATGGCTATCCCCACATGATGTTGAAACTCCCTTTGACATACCAATGTCCTCCCCATATCTTCTTACTCCATGCGGAACTCCACCCATGGCACCTCCTCTCACACTCATCAAATATTCAAAATTCCCCCATGGGCTCCCGATCAAAATGGATAGTCACAAGTTTGAAATAAGCAACATTTACCAATGGAAACCAATCCTTCCTTCTTGTCATCCTTAGAGAACTGTCATAAATCCCCTATTTCCCATCATCACAGGATACCTTCAATGCCTCCTCCCTTATTATGCAAACCCTTATACTCAAAGAAACATACACTTATGGAGAGAAGGGCATTCACTTTCTTATTTAATGAGATTTCTCTTCAGCCTCTTCCTAGAGAGTTTGCTCGTTTGAATGGAGTCCCTGCACATCCAAGGGTTTGCAAAGGAACAAAGTCAGGTTCAAACAACAACTACAATACTTGCAACCCTTCTACACCTTTCAACACACACCCATCTACTTCTGCACTTCATCTAAACCTAATTAGTGCCCGATAATTGACTCAAAGTCAAAGGAAACTCATCATTCCACACTCTCCACTTGGCCATAGACTTTAATGAATGTTGCTAAATTGATGGAGAAACAAATTCTGTTGGGGCATGCCATTACATCAAGAAAGGAAAATCAGATTCCCTACACATCCAAGGGTTTTCAAAGCAACAAAGTCAGGTTCAAACAACAAATACAATACTTGTAGCCCTTTTACACCTTTCAACACACCCACGTCTAATTCCTTATGCAGTTCATCTAAACCTAATTAGTGTCGAATAATTGTCCTGAAGGCAAAGGAAACTCCTCATTCCGCACTCTCCAATTGCCCATGAAATTTAATGGATGTTGCTGAATTGAGGGAGAAAAAAAATGTTGTTGGGGTATGCCAATGCATCACAAAAAGGAAAACATGTAGATAGTGAATTCCTTTGAAGGATATAGTAGCTAGAATATAAATTATGAATTGTCTATAATTTTACTATATTAATTTTTTTTTCCTGTCAAGGACCTTTTTGTAAAAGCTCGAAAGTCCAATGCCTCTTTTAGATGGCAACATGCGAGTTCTAGGAGATGGAAATTTTGGTATTCTTTACTTGATGATAGAAATCTAACATGGGATGAACACTTGGATGCTATTGTTGAGAGGTTTGAGCTTGCTAGAGTTTCTTTAATAGATATTAAAATTGTGCTAAGGAATCATTCATCTAATGCAACCAACCAAGAAGGTGATGATGTCAAAACAATAAAAAATCCAAATGCAAAATGTTGCATTAAATTTGAGAGGATTCTAGGGAACATATCTTTTGACATACCATTTTGATCGGCATAGTAGGAATGCAATAGACAAATTATAACATCTCTGGCACCTTCTACTTATAGTTGTTACAACCACATTGTTAAGTTTATCAAGGATTTGTGTTAAAATCTCTTTCCTTTAAATCAAGAAATTGGGCTAGGGCTTTTGAAAAAGGAGTCAAAATAAGCAACCAATGTTGCTTTGCAATATAGAACATGGTATTTTTGCTAGCATGATTATGAACCGAAACTATAACTTTTTCCAATTTAACAGTCTTATCAACGTACTTTTGCACCTTTTTGGGGCAATTGCTAGTATATTTTTATTTTTTGACAAATAGTCCGCAAACCACATAAAATAGTCATGTCAGTCTTTTTAACCAATAAAAAAATGCATAGTCTAACTTATAAACAAAATGGACTTTTCACTAGAATCCAACGATATAATCCCAAGCAAGATTATGATTTTTTGTTCTTTAAAATACATTTTTGAATGCATAAATGGATTCATCACTCTAAAAAACCCCTGGGGCACTTGAATTCTACAGATTAAACAACTTAAACTCAAGTTTTTAAAAATATCTATTGGATTTTGATTAAAATTAACCAGAAAATTGCTTTGAAAAAAACAATTTCCTTTATAAGTTAAACTATGCCATCAAAAAATGGTAATAAAATTTTCAGAAAAATAAAATAAATAAATAAATATATATATATTAAATATATATATATATATATATATATATATATATATATATATATATATATATATATATATATATATTTGAAAAATATTACAAAACTATAATAAATTGATTTAATTTAAACCAACTAATTGAAATTCAACCAAACATTACTCTAAACCAATTATAATATGCCTTTGGTAGGTCCTTGGCATATTTCATATTACTATGATAATTTAGAGTCACATGTTGTAACTTTGCTATAATAATGTTTTAATATAAGCTGATATTTTTTTAATAATTATTTTATGATGTAGAGTTATTTTTAATTATGGTGAAAAAGAGGAATTTTAAGTGAAATGATTACCCTTTTAGTGGAAAGTAAAATTTGTCAAAAAAATAATTTTAAAATAATTACTCTCTACACATTTCACATTAATATAATAATTTAAAGTTCCATCCTAGATTCATCTTAATTCTAGATCTATCAAGTGTTGAGAAGGATCAAATCCCTTGAGGTGAAAAACTCGTTTTTGAGAGCAAAACTTGAGGAAAGGTTTGCACCTCGAGAGATTTGATCCCTTTCAACGCTTGATAGAACTAGGGTTAAGATGGATTTAAGTTGGTTTCAATGGTGTGCGATCACACAAAATTAGTTGAACATCTAATTATTCTAATAATTTTAAATATGCTAAATATATTTAAGCTTGGTGTGTTCATTTTAATTTTAAATTTGTTAAGTTATGTCAGTTTGTTGAGATGATAAAGAGTGTTAATAGCTTGAATGATGAAAAATGATGATATACAAAATTTGAATGCAAAGTGACAATGTAACAGTGTTGAATGATAGACATTGTGAATAATAAGAATGTAGTCAATTACAAATAGTCTTCATTGTGATCGTTTTCAAACTATTTTCTTTTATTATCGAGGTGGATATTTGTGGCCACCCACCTATTCCACCTAGACCTCCAGTCGGTTTCATTAGTTCCCTTGTTTATAGAAGCATTTACTATTTTTAGCAGTTTTTTTTCCAGGTCGTGAACTTTCGAAGTAGTTTTGACCCTCTCAACGACATTTTTTTGAGATCCACAACAAACCTATAGTCATCGGTAGGGGCCTATCACAAATCCTATAGTACTCGAAGAGATATTTATAACGAGGTATCGTATGCGCCAAATGGAGATAATATGACCAAGTTACGACCCTGGGAAGTTGGCTACCCAACTAACCCCAAAGGGGCCCACAAAATCTTGGCGTTCCATCTCCTGGGGTTAGGGTTTTGGTTGTTTATGGTTTTCCCTTATTTTTCAATAATAAAAAGGCCCTTGAGAATCATTGTAACACATTTCATAAGCATGTAGCCGCCACCACTTCTAAGAGATAAGATACCATTGCACGAGCTAGTTTATTTCTTTTTTGTATGTAAGCATATTTCAGTTCTTTGATATTAATGAAATGAAGTGTTATTTCTGCTGCATCTCTGTATTTATGGTTATATCTGTATTATGTTGCATTCCGATTTAAGTTAGATCAATGGTATCAAAGGGGTATGCTATTCCTCTGTTTTTCTTTGCATGTCCCTAATGAGGTTAGGGTATAAGGAATTAGGGCCCGAACTAGTTGAACCTTCGCAAGACCAACCTCGCAAACTCCAACAACCTCCCATGATGGAAGAAAATAAAGATGAGGGAGAAGGAGGTCCTTTCAAAATATTTCTCGAAGAAGCCCTCGAGTGATAGAGGAACTTGATGATGGACAACTTCACCCAGATCCTTTGGCAGCTACCCACATATGACACATCTTCTTCCAGCAACTACTCTGGAAGCACCACTCCCTTTAAGGTACAAGTAAACTTTGACATCCCCATATTTTAAGGTCAAATATATGGAGATGCCATAGATAAATGAAAAAATATGCTAGAAGGATATTTTTTGGTTCATGATTTTTCCAACCAGGAAAAGCTTACTTTTATACTCCTCAAAGCCACCCCCCATGTCAAGGATTGGTGGGAAACCTATTGTGAGAAGGGGGACGAGAGTGTACCCTCACTATTTTCAGCTGCACCCACTTGAAATTCTTTCTGGGATGCCATCAAGGAGAAGTATTACCCTGTTGGGAGCTATGAGGAAAAATACATAAGACCATGCTGCGGCAGGGAAGGGACCAAGACGTGCGAGAGTTCACAAATATTTTCCATACCCTTTGCACAAAGTTGGGTATCAAGTATTTTGAGTGACATTTGGCACTAAAGTACCATGTATGTCTACACAAGTACATTTAGGATGAGATGGAGTTCTTGGACATCTCCTCGCTCAGCTTTGCCTATCGATACGCTGTCAACATCGAGAAAAAATTTAAACAGAAGAAGTGAGACTTTGGATCTACGAATCTGAAGCAAGGGAAAGGAACTCCCAAACCAAAAAAAAAAACGATAGAGCCAAGGCGGGGCGACCCAGGAAAACTTTCCAAATTCGAAAGCAAAGAACAACACCACAAAGACAAATAATTACATGAGAAAATGGTTTGAGTTCCATAAGAGCTCCACTCACAACACAAGTGAGTGTCAGGTCAAGTAGTCACTCGTGGCTGAGTTGAAGACGTCTGAATCAGATGCATGTTTATAATTTGATTCAAAACCTGACAAGGGGAATGACAATGGGAAGCATATTATTTACGCGGAGTCCAGTGCCATCATTACCACCACCAAGATCCAGAAGAATGAGCCTGAAGATCTATAGGAGGGGGAGCGCCTCTTCCACTCACATATGTGGGTGAAGGGTTCTCCACTACAGTTCATTGTAGATAGTAGGAGCTAAAATATCCTCATTTTAGTAGAGGCCGTGAAGCGGTTGGGCCTACCAACCATAGCACACCTACATCTGTACACGATTGGGTGGCTTCCCCAAGGATGAGATCTGCGCGTTAGCCATCAATGTCACCTTCTCTACAACATTAAGCCCTTCACAATGAGGTATTGTGTGATGTTGCTCCTCTTGAAAATTTTGAGGTATTATTAGGAAAACCATACTTGTGGAATTGACATGTTGAGTATGAGTCTTGGCCTCACACTATTATTATTACTTTAGGCAATAATTTGTACAGGATACTAGAGGCAGCACCGCCTATCACCATCTCTTTTATCACTGCAAAGCAATGTAGTAAGATCATTTCCCATAACGGAAAATTTATTTTCCTTATGATTTTCCCTTAGGGAAAGAAGAATATTGTGGCCATGAACTCCAGAAAAGGCTCCTTCTCATGGTAATAACAGATGGACAAACTCATATAGGAGTAGAGGGACATTTTCACCTCACCCACATGGGGTACCTCTACAATGTTAGGCCAAGAATTCCATTGATATGACCCCAGGCGTGCCGCTACCCAATGGACTAATATATTGATGCTTAGTTATGGATAATGATGAAATCAAGAGGCAGATTCAGGATCTATTACAGAAAGGGCACATTAGGCCAACTTCATAACCCTGTGGGAGCCTGATTGTGTTGGTGCAGAAGAAGGACGGGACCTGGCGACTTTGTATTCACTATCGGGTGCTAAACAAGATCATTATCTAGAATAGGTATTTGATCCCACAAATTGATGATATTTTGGACCAGCTCACGGGGGCCAAATATTTTAGCAAGATTGACTTGAAGTATGGTTATCACTAGGTACCAATAAAACCCTTCGATGTATGGAAAACTACCTTCAAATCCAAGGAGGGCCTTTTCGGAAGGTTGGTCAGGCCTTTCAGGTTGACGAATTTATCACAACCTTCATGAAGATGATGGAAAAAATCTTGTAACCTTTCACCAATTCATCCGTGGTGGTGTATTTGGATGACATCATAATCTTCAGCTAGAATTTGGAAGAGCACCTCCACCATATTCGACAGATCCTCCAAACCCTGCAACAACACAAGTTGTGTGCCAATTTGGAGAAATGCACTTTTGGTATGACCTAGGTTCAATATCTGGGGTACATAATTGATGAGAGGAGTGTGTATGTGAACTCAACTAAGATACAAGTAATTCAGGATTTATCAACACCAACCACTCTAAAAGAGCTTCGCAACTTTCTGGGTCTTGTCAATTTCTACTACAGGTTCATGTTGGGTTTCTCTCATATCACTTGGTGTTTAAGTCAAGTCACCAAGGGAAGAGCGAAAGAAAATTTCTTTTGGTATGAATCCCAAAAAAAGGTGTTTGTCGAGTTGAAGCATAACCACTTCTCTAAACCAGTGCTCACATTACCAGACCTGCAACAACCATTTGAGATTGAGACAAATGCCTCCAACTATGCTATTGGTGCAATTTTTGCTCAACAAGGAAATCAAGTGGAATATCACAGTGAGACACTTTCAGACATCGTTTGAAATTATCCCACCTATGACAAAGAGATGTATTCCGTTGTACAAGCCTTCCAACAATGGAAGCATTGCATTATGGGGAAGGAAACAATCATCCTGACAGACCACCGACCCCTGTAGCTCATACAGACACAAGGGAAGTTGTAGAACAGTTTCCATAAGAAATGGTCCATATACTTGAAAAAGTTTTATTTGAACATTAAGTACAAGAAGGGAAATACAAACAATGTTGTAGATTGCCTTAGTTGACCACTGGTCATGGAATTTACCATTCTGCTAGACTCTTGTGGGCACGAGACTTCAGGGTGGCCCCATATTTACAAGAGAGATCCAGAATTCGACAGCACATACTAGACGCTCCTGGAAGGCAATAAAGTTCCACATTTTCACCTCCAGTATGCACTGTTGTGCCACCTGGGACACCTCTATGTTATTTCAAGTGAGTGTTCCAAGATGATTTGGGAGGCGCTTTATAGTTGGGTTGCTAGACATTTCAGAGTAGAGAAAACAATGGTAGTGCTAAAACAATATTTTTATTGGCCGAACCTTCGACATGATGTTGGGAAGTACATCTAATCTTGCACTGTCTGTGCCATTTCCAAACAGACCATAAAAAATAAAGGCATATATACTCCTCTTACTACTCCTAGTCAAACTTGGGAATCCATATCTATGGATTACATGTCCAACCTTCCTTCTACTAAGCAAGGAAATGACTGCGTTTTCATGGTCGTTGACAAATTATCTAAGATGGCTATTTTGGTGGCCTGTAAGAAGAGTATCATAACAAAATCCACTGCTAATATCTTCTTTGAAAAAGTGTGGGTACACTTTGGGATCCCATAGTCCATTATCTCATATCGGGACAATAGGTTCCTAAGTAGATTTTGGTAAATTCTCTGGCTGATTCTTGATACCAAGCTCACTAAGGCCACAAATTTCCATCCCCAAACTGATGGCCAAATAGAGGTCGTCAATAGGATGACCATACAAATTTTTCACATGTACAACACGAATCATCCACGCACATGGGATTAAATCCTCCCCTATGTCCAACGCAGCTACAACAGAGCTCTCCATTGCTCAACTAGCCACAACCCCTTTCAGGTGGGGTTGGGATTCCAACCACTATGTCCTATTGATGTGGCCATACAATTTGCAACTACTAAGGCAGATTTAAATCATGTTTAGTCTGAAGCTAATAGGGATAAAAAATTCATTAATCACATTAAGCACATTCGTTAGTAGGTCCATGACATATAGGACAAATCCAATGCTAAGTACAAGAATTGACATGATCAACATCGGGTGCCACACAAGTTCTAGGTGGGCGAAAAAGTTTGGATACATTTGCAGAAGGAGCGCCTCGTTGGGCCCCATCACAAGCTTCGTCCACTCCGATATGGGTCGTACACCATCACCAAGGTTGTATGGTACAATTCATCTAAACTCAACATTCCACCATTCCTTGGCTTGCACCTAGTGTCCAATGTGGACCGCCTTCAACCATACTTCCTACCATTACTGGAGACGTACGACATTGTAGAAGAAATCACACCAACAGAGTTAAACCTAGACTACATGGAACAAGCCAAAAATTATCGAATCATGTACATGCAGATCAAGAACACTCGCAAACAAAGGATCCAACTATATCGAGTTCTCAAAGCAGGTCAAATCCTTCATGAGGGAAAGTGGTTCGCTAGGGACCGGGTTCAACAGAAATTTCCTCACCTCATGGAGGCTTTACATACAATGGGGACCATTTCTTCCTAATGAGATAGGACTAATCCAGGTGGATATTTGTGGCCACCCTCCTATTCCACCTAGACCTCCAGCCAGTTTCATCAATTTCCTTGTTTATAGCAGCATTTACTATTTTTAGCTTTTTTTGGGTCCTGAAATTTCAGAGCATTTTTTACCCCCTAAATGGAAAATTTTGAGGTCCACAGCAGGCCCATAAACATAGGTGAAAATTCTTGCCAAAAATTCTGTAGTACTCAAATATATATTTCCAATGACGTATCGTACGCGCCAAACGGAGGTAAGATGACCAAGTTACGACCTCGGGAAGTATGCTACCCAACTAACCCCAATGAGGCCCACAAAATTTTGGCGTTCCATCTCCTGTGGTTAGGGTTTTGGTTGTTTATAGTTTTAACTTGTTGTTCAATAATAAAAAGTCTCTTGAGCCTCATTGTAACACAGTTTAGAGGCATGTAGCCACAACATCTCTTCTAAGAGATAAGCCATCGTCCGAGCTAGTTTATTTCAATTTTGTATGTAAGCATATTTCAGTTCTTTGATATTAATGAAATGAAGTGTTATTTCTGTTGCATCTCTATATTTCTGGTTATATACGTATTTTTTTACATTCATGTTTAAGTTTGGACTAGTTCTTATCATCGCATGTGTTAGTTTTGTTGTCTTTTCATATTGATCATATGAAAAGAGCAGCTGAAATCGTAAACCATTCAAATCTTTAACTCAAGCTATTTTGGTAAATGACATACCTTGTCTCTCTTTGTTTCCAATGTTAACGATATCTTTCTCAAAATTTGATCATTGTGACTTATGGAGTGTTAAACCCCAAGTAATTTTAAAAGGTAGTTGTTTTCTATCACATCGTTAGAATGCAAAGTGACTAACAACGTTGAATGATGTAAAATGGGAATAATAAGAATGTATTCAATTAAAAATGTGATCCAGACTTATGCAGGAACACAATATAATACATATATAAACATAAACATAGAGATGCAACATAAATAAAACTTCATTTCATTAATATCAAAGAACTGAAATATTCTTACATACATAATTGAAATAAACTGGCTCTGGCGATGGTAGCTTATCTTTGAGAAGAGATGTGATGGATACATGCATCTGAATTGTGTTACAATGAGGCTCAAGGGAATTTTCTATTATTTAAAAACAAGGGAAAACCCTAAACAACCAAAAACCTAACCCAAGGAGATGGAATGCCAAGAGTTTGTGGGTCTCGTTGGGGTCAGGGCAACCAACTTCCCGAGGTGATAACTTGGTCATATTATCTCTATTTGGCGCATACGATACCTCGTTGGAAAGATATTTCTGAGTACTATAGGATTTTCCACCCTACTATGGAACTCAAAAACATCGTTTAGGGGGTCAAAACTACTCTGGAAGTTCGAAACCTGAAAAACTGCTAAAAATAGTAAATGATGCTATAAACAAGGAAACTGATGAAACTGACTAGAGGTATAGGTGGAATAGGCGAGCGACCACCAATATCCACCTGTATCAGTCCTCCATCCTCAGCAATCAATTTTCCCGATTGCATGTAGAGCCTCCATGAGGTGAGGAAATTTCTGTTGAACTTGGTCCCTGGTGAACCACTTTCCCTGGTAGGGGAGTTGGCCTTCTTTGACAAATCGATGTAGTTGGATCCTATGTCGGCAGATGTTATTAATATGTGTGTCCATGATCCGATCATTTTTGGTCTATTCCATGTAGTCTGGGTTTAAATTTGTTGGTGTGAGTTGTTCTGCAAGGTCAGACGTGTCTAATAATGGTGGAAAGGTATGGTCTAAGGCGATCCAGCTTGAACATTGGGTGCAGACCAAGGAATGGTGGAATGCTGAGCTCGAAGGCATTGCCCCCTAAAACCTTGGTGATGGTGTATGACCCATATTAGAGCTAGTGAAGCTTGCGGTGGGTCCCTGTGAGGTGCTCCTTATGAAAATGTAGCCAAACTTTGTTGCTCACCTGGAACTTGTGTGGCACCCGATGTTGATCATGTCACTGCTTGTACTGAATATTGGATCTGTCCAATATGTCATGGGCTTGCTGGCAGACCTTCTAAATGCACTCAATGAATTTTTTTGCCTTGTCAGCTTTGGATTGGACATGAATTGAGTGTGCCTGAGTAGTTGCAATTGGTATGGTCACATCAATGGGACATACTGGCTGGAATCCCAACCCCCCCTGAAAGGGGTTGTGGCTAGTTGAACTATGGAGAGGTTAGTTGTAGCTGTGATAGACATAAGGTGCCTTTCATCCCATGTGCGTGGATGCTTTGAGTTGTACTTGCGAAAAATGTGTACGATCATCCTGTTGATGACCTTTATTTGGCCATCAGTTTGGGGGTGAAAAGTCGTTGACTTAGTGAGCTTGGTATCTAGCATCAACTAGAGACTTGACCAAAATTTACTTAGGAACTTGTTGTCCCGATCTAATATAATGAACTGTGGGATACCAAATTGTACACACGCGCTTTAAAATAAGAGCTTAGTAGCAGATTATACCATGATACTCTTCTTGCAGGCTTCCAAAATGGTCATCTTATAGAATCTGTCGACCACCACAAAAATGCAGTTGTTTCCATGCTTGGTGGAAGGAAGGCCCGACATGTAATCCATGGAGATGGATTCCCAAGGTAGACCAGCAGTAGGCAAAGGAGTATATAGGCATTGCCTCTTGATGGTCGGTTTGGAAATGGTGCTGATAGTGTAGGATCTGATGTACTTCCCAACATCTTGTCGAAGGTTCAACCAATAGAAATAATTCTACAACATTGCCACTATTTTCTCAACCCTAAAATGTCCAACAACGCGACTGTAGTGCGCTTCCAAAATAATCTTTGAACGCTCGCTTAAAGGAACATAGAGGTGTCCTAGGTGGAATAACAGTGCATCATGGAGTTGAAAATTTGGAACTTTCTTGCCTTCTAAGAGAATATGGTATTTTTTGCAAAATTTTGGATCACTATTGTAAAGATGCGGGTACCCCAAAGTCTCCTGCCAGTAAGAGTCAAGCATAGTGGTCAGTGCCACGATCAATGGTCAGCTGAGGCAACATGCAACATTGTTTGTGTGCCTCTTCTTGTAATTAATGTTCAAATGGAATTGTTGTAGGTATGTGGACTATTTATGATGGTGATTGTTCTATAACTTCCCTTGTGTTTGTATGAACTGCAGGGGTCGGTGGTCTGTGTGGATGACTGTTTCCTTCCCCATAATGTAGTGCTTCCTTTTTCGGCATGCCTGCACAATGGAATACATAACTTTATTATCGGTTGTATACTTTCATACTATGTCTGAAAGTGTCTCACTGTGATATTCCACTAGATGCCTCTGCTGAGTAAGAACTACACCAATAACATAGTCGGAGGCATCTGTATCAATCTAAAATGTTTGCTACAGGTATGGTAATGTGAGAAATGGTGTAGAGCAGATGTGATTCTTCAAATCGAAGAATCCCTTTTGTTGGGATTCATACCAAAATAACTTTACTTTCACTCCTCCCTTGGTGACTTGACTCAAAGGCCAAGTGATATGGGAGAAACCCAACACAAACCCGCTGTAGAAGTTGAAAAGACCCATAAAGTTGTAGAGCTCTGTTAGAGTATTTGGGGCTGGCCAATCTCGAATGACCTTTATATTTTCTTGGTCCACATGCACACCTTTCTCATTGAAGATGTACCCCAAATATTGAACCTAGATTATTCCAAAAGCGAATTTATCCAAATTGGCACACAACTTGTGTTGCCGCAATGTTTGGAGGACTTGTCGAATGTGGTGGAGGTACTCTTCCCAACTTTGGATGAATATCAGGATGTAATACAAATACACCACCATGAATGATTTGGTGAAGGGTTTCAAGATGTCTTCCATCAACCTCATGATGGTTGTAAGTGCATTCGTTAGCCCCAAAGGCATGACCAACCATTTGAAACGACCCTCTTTGTATTTGAAGGCAGTCTTCCACACATCAGAGGGTTCGATTGGTACCTAGTGATAACCGGAATTCAAGTAAATATTGTTGAAATATTTGGCCCCGTTGAGCTGGTCCAGGAGGTCATCAATCCATGGGATCAGACACCTATTCTAGATAGTGATTTTTTTCAATGACTGATAGTCAATACAGAGTCTCCAGGTCCCATCCTTATTTTCCACCAACATGCTCGGGCTCCCACAGGGTGATGAAATTGGCCTGATATGCACTTTCTGTAGAAGCTCCTGAATATGCCTCTTGATTTAATTGTTCTCCAAAACAGAGTGTCGATAGATCGGTCCATTGGGTAACGACGTGCCTGGGGTCAGATAGATGGAGTGCTTGACCAAAAAATGTAAAGGTACCCCTACGAGTGAGGTGAAGATGTCCATGTACTCCTCCACAACCTTGTACATATTTTTTTTTCATGCGGAGGAGCCCTATTTGGAGGTCGTGGCCACAATATTATTCTTGCCCTAAGGGTGAATCATAAGGAAAACAAATTTTCCAGTTTGGAAAAATGATCTTACTGTATTGCTTCGCAATGGTCAAAGAGATGGCAGTAGGCAGTGCTACCTCTGGTATCTTGTACAACTTATTGCCCAAAGTAATAATAACAATGTGAATCCTAGATTAATTTAAGCAACATGTCACTTCCAAAAATATGGTTGGCCTAATAATACATTGCAAAATTCAAGAGAAGAAACGTCACACAATTCCTCATCTGTGAAGGGTTTGATGCTGTAGGGGAGGCGAAACTGTTGGTTGACGTGGAGACCTCATCCTTGAGGAAGCCACCAGATGGTGTACAACTGTGGGTGTGTTGTGGTCAGTAGGCCCAATAACTTCACGACCTTTGCTAAAATTAGGTTTTGGCTGTCGTTGTCGATAATGATTTGTAGTGGAGAACCCTTCACCCACATCTATGAGTGGAAGAGGTGCTCCCCCTCCTCTATATCTTCGGGATCATACTTCTAGATCTTGGTGGTGGCAACGGTGGCACTAGGCTCTAAACCAATATTCTTCTTCCCTCTGTCATTCCCCTTGTAGGTTTTTGACTCAGAGTTGGAACATGCATCTGATTCAGATACTTTAAGCTCGACCACTAGTGACATTTTGGCTCGACACTCACTCGTGTTGCACGTAGGGATCTTATGGAACTCACACCACTTTCCCATGTCCTTCTTTGCCTTCGTGGTGTTTTTATTTACTTGTGGCTTTGTCAGGTTGTCCTAGGTCAACCCAAATTGGATTTGTCATTTTTTGTATGGTTTGGGGTCACCTATCCCTTTCTTTGGATTCACAGATCCAAAGTCTTACTTATTTGGTTTAAAATTCTGCTCGATATTGACAATGTATCGATAGGTGACACCGAGCGAGGAGATTTCCAAGAAATCCATTTTGTCCTAGATGTACTTACGTAAACATCTGCGATACTTGAGTATCAAATGCCACTCAAAATCCTTGATACTGAGCTTCGTGTGAAGGACATGAAAACTATTTGTCAACTTCGACACATCTTGGGCTGCAACGTGGTCCACTTTATGTATTCCCTCTCATCCTTTTTCTCATAGTAGGTTTCCCACCAGTCCTTGACATGGGGGGCACCCTCAAAGAGTGAAAAGGTAATATTTTCCTGATTGGAAAAGTTATGAACCGAAAAATATTCTTCCAACAGATTTAACCATCCATCTACGACGTCTGCATCTATTTGGCCTTCAAATATGGGAATGTCAAAATTAACTTGTACCTTAAAAGGAGTGGTGCCTCTAGAGTGGTTTCTGGATGTAGATGCATGGCCTGTGGGTAGCAATTGAAGGATCTGACCAAAGTTATCCATCATTGTGTTCCTTTGTTTCTTGAGGGCCTCCTCGTGAAATATTTTGAAAGTATCTCCTACTCCCTCATCTTTCTTTTCTTCCGCTATGGGAGGTCGTCGAGGTTTTCAATGTTGATATTTCAAAGGTTCATCCAGATCAAGCTCTAACTCCTTATATCTTGATCTTGTTGGGGGCATGCAAAGAAAAACAAATAAAGAGTAGACCATCTGATACCACTAATCTGGACTTATGCAGGAACACAATAGAATATAGATATAAACATAAACACATATATGTAACAAAAATAAAACTTCATTTCATTAAATATCAAAGAAATGAAATATGATTACATAAAAAATGGAAATAAACTAGCTCAGGTGATGGTATCTTATCTCTTAGAAGATATGTGATGGCTATATGACACTAAAATGTGTTACAGTGAGGCTCAAGGGACTTTTTAATTATCGAACAAAAAGGGAAAACCCTAACCCAAGGAGATTGAACGCCAAGAGTTTGTGGGCCCTTTTGGGGTTAGTTGTGTAGCCAAATTCCCAGTGTCATAAATTGGACATATTAACTCCATTTGGTGCGTATGATACCTCATTGGAAATATCTCTATGAGTACTACAAGATTTTCTCCAGAAGTTCAGGACCCAAAAAAATGCTAAAAATAGTAAATGCTGCTATAAACAAGGAAAATAATGAAATAAATTGGAGGTATAGCTGGAATAGGAAGGTGAACACCAATATACACTTGGATCAATCATTTATCCTTGGGAAGAAATGGTCCCAATTGCATGCAAAGCTTCCATGAGGTGAGGAAATTTATGTTGAACTTGGTCCTTGGTGAAACACTTTCCCTAGTGAAGGAGTTGGTATGCTTTGACAACTTGATACCACTGGATCCTCTATTGGAGGGTGTTCTTGATCTACGTGTCCATGATTCGATCATTTGTGGCATGTTCCATGCAGTGTGGGTTTAAATCCATTGGTGTGAGTTGTTATGCAATGTCAGATGTGTCTAGTAATGGTGGAGAGTATGGTTGAAGGCGATCCACATTGAACACTGGGTGCATACCAAGGAATGGTGGAATGTTCAGATCGAAGGAATTTTCCCCTATTTCCTTGGAGATGGTGTATGACCCATATCAGAGCGGTTGAAGCTTGTGGTGGGGCCCCACGAGGTGCTCCTTCTACAAATTTAGCCAAACTTTGTCGCTCACTGGAAACTTGTGTGGAACCCGATGCAGATAATGTTGTTGCTTGTAATTAGAATTGGCTCTGTCCAATATGTCATGGACCTGATGGAAAACATGTTGAATGCGCTTAATGAAGTTGCTCTCCCTATTAGCCTCGGACTGGACATGAGTTGAGTCTTCTTGAGTAGCTGCAAATGGTATGGCCACATCAATGGGACACAGTGGTTAGAATCCCAACCCCATCTGAAAGGGATTGTGGCCAGTTGAGATATGGAGAGGTTGGTTGTAGCTGTGTTGGACATAGGAGAGGATTTCATCCCATGTGTATGGATGCTTCAATTTGTACATGCACAAAATGCTTACGATCATCCTATTAATGACCTCTATTTTTCCATCACTTTAGGTGTGGAAATTCATGGACATAGTGAGCTTGGTATCTAACATCGACGAGAGACTTGACCAAAATGTACTTAGGAACCCATTGTCCCGATCTGGGATAATGTACTGTGGGATCCCAAAGTGTACCCAAACCCTTCAAAGAAGAGCTTAACAATGGCTTATGCTGTGATACTCTTCTTGCAGGTCGCTAGAATGGTCATCTTAGAGAATCTGTCGTTCAGCGCAAAAACATAGTCATTTCCATGCTTGGTAGAAGGAAGGCTCGACATGTAATCCATGGATATGGATTCCCAAGGATGACTAGGAGTAGGAAGTGGTGTATATAAGACTTTCTTAGTTTGGCCATGGTGCAAGTAGTGCAGGATATTATGTACTTCCGAACATCCTGTCAAAGATTTGACCAATAGAAATAATTCTCCAACACTGCCACTGTTTTCTCTACCCCGAAATGTCTAGCGACCCGACTATAGTGTGCTTCCCAAATAATATTTACACACTCGCTTGAAGGAACACAGATGTGTCTCAAGTGGCATAAAAATGCATTGTGGAGGTGAAAATTTGGAACTTTATTTCCTTCCATGAGTGTATGGTATGTGTTGCTGAATTCTGGATCACTCTTGTAAATATGCGGCCACCCCAAAGTCTCATGCCCACAAGAGTCGAGCAAATTTATCAGTGCCACAATCGGTGGTCAATTGAGGAAGTCTGCAACATTGTTGGTGCTGACATTTTTTTACTTAATGTTCAAATGGAACTGTTGTAGTTGTGTGGAACATTTCTGATGGCGATCATTCTACAACATCCCTTATGTCTGTATGAATTTCAAGGGTCGGTGGTTTGTGTGGATGATTGTTTCCTTCTCCAAAATGTAGTACTTCCATTGTTGGTAGGCCTGTACATTGGAATACATATCTTTGTCATAGGTGGGATACTTTCAGAATATGTCTAAAAGTGTCTAACTGTGATATGCCACTAGATGCCTCTGCCGAGTAAGAACTGCACCAATATCATAGTCAGATGCACCTATCTCAATCTCAAACGGTTTTTGCAGGTCTGGTAATGTGAGAATTGGTGCAAAGCAAAAGCGATGCTTCAACTCGAAGAATTCCTTCTGTTGGGATTTGGACCAAAATAAATTTTATTTTGCTCCTCCCTTGGTTACTTGACACAAAGGCCAAGTGATATGGGAGAACCCCAACACGAACCTATTGTAGAAATTGGCAAGACTAAAAAATTTGAGGAGCTCTGTTAGAGTGGTTGAGGTTGTCCAATCCCGAAAGACCTGTATATTTTTTGGGTCCACATGCACTCCTTGTTCATCAATGATGTACCCCATATATTGAACCTAGATCATGCCAAAATTTCATTTCTCCAAATTGGCACAGAACTTGTGTTACCACAAAGTTTGGAGTATGCATCGAATGTGGTGGAGGTTCTCTTCCGAAATTTGGTTGAAGATCGGGATGTCATCCAAACACACCACCACGATTGAGTTGATGAAGGGTCGCAATATGTCATCCATCAACCTCATGAAGGTTTCAGGCAAATTCATTAACCCGAAAGGCATGACCAACCATTCGAAAAGGCCCTCCCTTGATTTGAAGGAAGTCTTCCACACATCAGAGGGTTAAAATGGTACGTGGTGATAACCAAAATTGAATTAAATATTGCTAAAATATTTTTTCCCCTTGAGCTGGTTCAAAAGGTCATCAATCTATGGGATCAGATACCTATTTCGGAAAGTGATCTTGTTCAGCACCCGATAGTCAATACAGAGTCTCTAGGTGTCGTCCTTCTTCTGCACCGAGAAGATCGAGCTCCCATATGGTGATGAACTTGGCATGATGTTCCTGTTATACAAATAATGAATTTGTCTCTTGATTTCATTATTCTTCATAACATAGCCTCGATAGTTCGGTTCATTGGGTAACAACGCACCCGAGGTTAGGTCGATGTAATACTTGACCTAAGAGTGTAGAGGTACCCCTGCGGGTGAGGTGAAGATGTCCCTTTACTCCTCCACAAACTTGTCCATATGTTATTGTCATGTGGAGGATCCCTGTTTGGAGGTCGTGACCAGAATATTCGTCTTCCACCGAGGGCGAATCATAAGGAAAAAAAATCCCAGTATGGGAAATGATCTTACTGCATTGCTTCATAGTGATCAAAGAGATGGCGGTAGGATTTGTTACCTCTAGTATCATATACAACTTATTTACCAAAGTAATAATAACAATGTGAGGTCTAGACTCATACATAACATGTCATTTCCACAAATATGGTTTTCCTAATAATACATCACAAAATTCAAGAGGAGAAACATCACACAGTACCTCATATGTGAAGGGCTTGATGTTGTAGGTGAGTCGACACTGCTGGCTGATGCGGAGATCTCGTCCTTGTGGAAGAAACATGATGGTGTACGATTGCAGGTGTGTTGTGTTCGGTAGGACCAGTCGCTTCACGACCTCTACTGAAATGAGGTTCTTTTGGCTTCTATTTTTGACAATGAACTACAACGAATAACCCTTCACCCACATCTGTGAGTGGAATAGGCGTCCCCTCTTCTCCGGATCTTCGGGCTCATCCTTCTAGATCTTGGTGGTGGAAATTGTGCGATTGGGCTCCACATCAATAATTTGCTTCCCTCTGTCATTCCCCTTGCCATGTTTTGACTTAGATTCAGAACATGCATCTGATTCAGAAGCCTTTAGCTTGGCCACCAGTGAATGCTTGGCTCGACACTCACTCGTGTTGTGAGTGGGGCTCTTATGGAACTCACGCACTTTCCCGTATCCTTCTTTGCCTTCACGGTGTTGGTCTTTTCTTGAGGCTTTGTCAGGTTATCCTGGGTTACCCCGGCTTGGATTTGTCCTTTTTTATGCGGTTTGGGGGCGCCTTTCCCTTGCTTAAGATTCACAGATCCAAAGTCTCGCTTCTTGTATTTAAACTTATGCTTGATATTGACAGCATATCGATAGGAGACACCAAGCAAGGAGATTTCCAGGAACTCCATTTCATCTTGGATGTACTTATGTAAACAACTGTGGTACTTGAGTTCCAAATTCCACTCATAATCCTTGATACCCAGCGTCGTGCGAAGGGCATGAAAACCATTTATGAACTCCAACACATCTTGGTCCCTTTCATGACGCAACATGGTCCAGTTTATGTATTTATCTTAATAGCTACTGACAAGGTAATATTGTTCCTTGATGGCATCTCGGAAAGAATTCCAAGTGGGTGCGGCTGAAAACAGTGAGGATTCCTTCTCTTCCTTTTGCTCACAGTAGGTTTCTCACCAGCCCTTGACATGGGGAGCGGATTTAAGGAGTGAAAAAATAATATTTTCCCAATTAGAAAAGTCATGAATCGAAAAATATCCTTCCAACATATTTAATCATATATCTGGATTTAAAATATGCGAATGTCAAAATTAACTTATACCATAAAAGGAGTGGCACCTCCAGAGTGGCTGTTGGATGCAGATGCATCACTTGTGGGTATCCGTTGAAGGATCTGGGGAAAGTTATCCATCATCGTGTTCCTTTTTTTCTCGAGGGCCTCCTTGAGCAATATTTTGAAAGGATCTCCTGATCCCTCATCTTTCTTTTCTTCTGCCATGGGATGATGTCGGGGTTTGCAAGGTTGATATTGCAAAGTTTCAACCAGATCGAGCCCCAACTCTTATACCCTGATTTTGTTTGGGACATGCAAACAAAAATAGAGAAAGAGCAGAATGCTTTGATACCACTGATCCAGACTTATGCAGGAACACAATAGAATGCATATATAAACATAAACACAAATATGCAAAAAAAAAAACTTCATTTCGTTAATATCGAAGAACTGAAATATACTTACATACATAATGGATATAAACTAGCTCGGGTGATGGTAGCTTATCTCTGAGAAGAGATATGATGACTAGATGCCTTTGAATTGTGTTAAAATGAGGCTCAAGGGCCTTATTATTATTATTAAAAAATAAGGGAAAACCATAAAAAACCAAAACCCTAACCCAAGGATATGGAACGCCAAGAGTTTGTAGGCTTTTTTGGGGTTAGTTGGGCAGCCAAATTCCTGGGGTTGTAACTTGGTCATATTATCTCTGTTTGGCACGTACAATGCTTTTTTGGAAATATATCTCTGATTGCTATATGATTTTCCACAAGCCTCTACCATAGGTATGAGCTTGTTGTGGACCTCAAAAAACACCGTTTAGATGGTAAAAAATGCTCCAGAAGTTCAGAACCCGAAAAACTACTAATAATAGTAGATGCTACTAGAAACAAGAAAAATGATGAAACTGACTATATGTATAGGTGGAATAGGCGGGTGGCCACAAATATCCACCTTGACCATTTCTCCCTTCTTAGGAAGAAATGGTCCCCATTGTGTGCAGAGCCTCCATGAGGTGAGGAAATTTCTATTGAACTTGGTCCCTGGTGAACCACTTGCCTTGGTGGAGGCGTTGGCCTGCTTTGACAGCTGGATGTAGTTGAATCCTCTATTTGTGGTTGTTTTATTGGCATTATGATAAATGTGTTGTCCTTGATGGAAACCTCCTTAATGAAGATGTCAACAAGATGTGTCTACATGTGACAAATATTTTGGTCAAAGCCATGCAGTTCAGAGACAGAAGAATGATGGCAGTGAACAATTAAATAAATATATGTGGGTTATGTAAATAAAATCCATGTACACACATGGGTATGAAGAAGCAGAAGCGCGTACAATTTTCGTACTATGGTTTCAAAATACCAAGGGTTTTTACCATGGTATTAGCCCACAATATTGAGTGGAGTAACAAATATTTGATCCCATCAAAGAATACCATCGACATTAGTGTGGTTTTGGCTAAGGCCTAAGCTATATAAGGAGATGAAGATTAAAAAGATAAGGGTGTGCAAGTAATGTTTTATTGATGAATACTTCACTTAGAAGTATGCTTTGGGTTTTTGGTCTGAAACAAGTGTGCACCTAGGAATACAATGATGGCCCATGTTCAATAGACTTGAAATAACTATGGAATGAATAATCTTCTTTGGGTTGATTTTATCTAGGAGAATGATGTTTTGATGTCTGTTTTATTGTGAATGTCATGGTATGGGTATGTCTAAAGTTCTGATTTGCAGCAAAGGTATAAATCAATAACTGCAGATATGTACATGGGTTTGGCTGAAGAAATCTGTGTATACATGTGGATAACATTCTGGATAGTAGTGTATCGATTCTGCAGTTTGAGAAGATCTGTAAGCAAGTTTCGTTACTGAAAAGTGCATATACACGCAGAAGTGATTCAGGGAAAACACGTATATATTCTATTGTTTTCCCATAATATGATTTATCATCAATTTAATCTATTTGTTGTGTTTGTTGTTGTCTGTCAATGAAGTCTTATTTGAAGATTCTGGTTTAAACAGTTACAATTGAAGTTGAATTAATTGTGAATTGATATGATGAAAGGTGATGATGCTAGTTGTGTTTGGTTCAGAAATATGGGATGGTTCTGTCAGAATGATTCAGTATGTCTGTGTGAAATTCAATGTTTATTTCATAATGACACTGGTTTAGTCTTAGGGTTTGGTATGTTGATATTTGTACGTGGGTTTACTTCATGGAAAGTGCGTATACACACGGATATGCTTAAGAAAGTAGCATTTATATTCTGTCATATGATTTATTTGGGTCTCAATTGGTTCAATGATTGGTTAATTCAGTGACTGGTTGATTCAACGATTTGTTACAATTATCAATTTTTTAGTTTTGATAATTAGTATTGGGATTTATTGGTGGTAGTAGGTCTAGTCTGAAAATTTGATGAAAAGTGACCTACAAGTTGTGATGTGTTGAACCAGGTGGATCTAGTATGAAAATTTATGAAACATGGTCCATAGAAGTGTTGAGGGTTGGATCCCTCAGTGAGGAAGTTGAAGGTTACTGCCAGTAGTAGATGGTGATTAGATCCGGGGGTTGCAACTCCCTTTCAATAGGTGCTGAAGAAAGAGAGAAGGTTGTAGGATTCTGCAGGTGGGTGCTTGCATGCTAGTATGAATTTGCACTAACACAATTTTGTAAATAATATTTTTCTTTAATTAAAGAAGACATAGATGACAACAATGGTTTTTTTCTCCCACATTGGGTTTCCACCTAAAATATCCTGGTGTTCAGGTGTGTTGCTTTATTCTTTTCTTACTGCACATGTTTACTGCTTATTAAATACTGATAAAAAAATGAGGAATTAACTGAAAAATAATTAACTGGATATACGCTAGTTGTCTGCATAAAAGTCGCGTACATACGCAAGTTTAATTAAGTAAAGTAGCGTACAAAATTCAAAATAAAGAAAAAGTTTATGTGAGTTTAAAATACTAATTCACCCTTCCCCCCTACCCACCCCCCCAACAAGTATTTTTCCAACATGTTCTTCATATGTGTGTCCATGATATGATCAGTTGTGGCCTGTTCCATGCAATCTTGGTTTAACTTCGTTGGTCTGAGTTTTTGTACAAAGTCGGATGTGTCCAATAATGGTGGAACGTATGGTCGAAGGTGGTCCACATTGAACACTGGGTGCAGACTAAGGCATGGTGGAATGTTGAGCTCAAAGGCATTATCCCCTACATCCTTGGTGATGGTGTATGACACATATTGAAGCGGGTGAAGCTTGTGGTGGGTCCCTGCGAGGTGCTTCGTCTGTAAATGTAGTCAAACTTTTTCGCCCACTTGGAACTTTTGTGGCACCCAATGTTGATCATGTCACTGCTTGTACTTAGCATTGGCTCTATCCAATATGTCATGGACCTACTGGCGAACTTGATGAATGCGTTCAATGAAGTTGTTTGCTCTGTCACCTTCAGACTAGACATGAGCTAAGTCTGCCTGAGTAGCTATAAATGGTATGGACACATCAATGGGACAAAGTGGCTGGAATCCCAACCCCATCTGAAAGGGTTTGTCTCCAGTTGATCAATGGAGAGGTTGATTGTAGTCATGCTAGACATAGGGGATCCTTTCATCCCATGTGCGTGAATGCTTCAAATTGTACATGCAAAAAATGTGTATGGTCATCCTGTTGATGACCTATGTTTGGCCTTCGGTTTGGGGGTGGAAATTTGTGGAATTAGTGAGCTTGGTATCCAGCATAAACCAGATACTTGACCAAAATGTACTTAGGAACCTGATGTCCCGATATGAGATAATGGACCATGGGATCCCAAATTGTACCTACACTCATTCAAAGAATATCTTAGCAGATTCTTCTGCTGTGATACTATTCTTGCAGGCCGCCAGAATGGTCATCTTAGAGAATCTGTCGACGACCACAAAAATGCAGTCGTTGTTGTTAGCCTCCACAATGTCCCAAGGCTGAAATGATATCGACGGAGGTAACCTCAAACCAAGATTTTAGTTTGGCAGCTAGCCCTACCAAACCAGAGAGGGATCTCTCTATGAAAAACATATCTAAGGGTTTGACAGGTGCAAGAGTGTATTTTAGGCTAGATAGCTCAACTCTAGGGTTTTGAAATATTTAGGGTTTTTCTGCTAGATCAGGGATGAAAACCATGTAACTAGGTCAAAGTATCAAAGGTTACAGCTGCAAGAGATATGGAGGAGAAAGATAGCTATGATTTGGTGATGGCTTTAATATTTTGTCGATGTAGTGTAGGATTTGAAAGAGAAATAATATTTCAATGAGCATGTGCCGTGAATTCATTAATCAAGAAGGAAAATTACACAAAATGACATTCCCAAAAAAACATAGCTTTCATGAAGGAATTCTGCTTATAAATATATTAGGAAAATCATTGAAGAAGCAATATATGGTAAGGAGAAAAGTATATCATTCATATAAAACTATAACAGAGAAAATACAATACCATAAAATCACAACACGAGAATTCTTGAATAATAGTTGCAACTGGTCCTTTCATTTCTTGCATAAAAAGATGAAGTACAAGCTACAAGAGTTTTACCCTTTGATGTCCAACCATAAAAATGACTAAGAAATCCATACATATAGACTCAAAAATAGTTTCCCCTCTCTCAGGGTTTGAATCCCTTAGTGTAGGAACAACTCACAAGATTCTCTCAACAAAACCCTAATGTCTAGGGAGTTTTGAACAAACCCACCAAATAGAGTTGAATAAGCTTCTCCTCATAAATGAGGTTAAAAATTACATCAAAGAGACCATAATAAGTATAATTACATCATATTTACATCAAATCCATAATAAAAAAGAGAAATTACATCACTGGACCAAGTTTCATTGAGAAAAACCTTGAAAAAGTGCACACAGGGAAAAGCACAGTGCCTGACTGATAAAGTGCAAAACTTGGCTTGTGAGAGGCTTTTGGAGGCATTCCCATGCTCCAAATCCACTTCTGAAAGTTTTTATGGAAATATGAGGATGCATAGTTGTCTTTAGACACCTCAAGAAAGTCAAATGGACACTCCATGAGGAAGGAAAAATGGATTTTTTCCACAGGTACTCCCAAAAGTGCAGCACCTATTTCAAAATAGTGGCAGAAAGTGTGTTTTTGACCCCTTTTTTGACCTTTTCTCTCCACCAGTTTGTTGACATGGCTCCCAATGTGGATAGCTAACATGTATATGTCATCATCTACCTAGGCATATCAAATTTTTTTTCATTTGTATGCTTGAGGAAAAAAGTGCAGCACCAAGGCGCTACTTGGCTGTTCAATAATTTCAAAATTAGCGAAAAGACATAAAAAACATAAAATTTCCCAAAATTCTTCAAAATTTCGCCAAAATTGTGCTATGAAGTCTTGTGATGATGTTTCATTCCATGAGGGGAGGCTTCGGCAAGAAAATCCAACTTATCCTTCTCTTTTTGCCTCATTAGGGTTTCTTTGATTTTTTTCTTCAACTGCTTGATTCTTACATGAGACACCTGATTACTTGTGTAGTAATGCATGGCCATGTGTCTTTGCAAGTTTTTGTTCCTATTTTCCTTCTTAAGAAGCATTTACATGTGGAAATTCACTATATCAAGCCATCCTACCTTGTCTTTTTCAATTTCTACCAAGATGAGCTCATCAACTGTCATTTGAGTTCTAGGTGGATATGCTTCTTTCTGTTGCTCAAGTTCCCTCTTGGGGCCTCTTGTCCTTGGTCTCTTTCTTCTTAACTGCTCTTCCTGATTATTTGAATCATCAATCTCAACCACTGCTTTACCCTTTGCATCTTATTTATTCAATCAACCTTAGGCTTATTCAAGAGCAGTTGATTTACCTTTAATTGCATATTCTCTTGCTGCAAGAATGAAACCAAAAAGTTGGCCTTTGACAAGCTCTCCTTAATTTCTTTGATCCCAACATCCTTCTTCATGATGATATGTTACAGTGTCATGTTCTCTTCATTCACCTCCATGTCTGCCATGTCAATGTCAAGATGGAATGGCTCCTCATCTTGCAAATGTGCTTCATGGTGTGATGATGATCCATGTTCAACTGATGTAGGGTTGGCCCTTTCAACAATGTTTTTGGAGCAAACACAAGCCTCTTACCTCTGACATAATTTTGTGTCACCTCTGCCATAGGAACTCTTTTTGTAGGTTTGATTGAGGAATCAACCTCTTGATATGCTAGTGAAGCCAAGGGTGTAGAGTGACTTCTAGATTGAGTTGGAGAAGACAAAAGAGAATTTGAATATACAAAACCTTGATCTGCGATATCTAATGGAAAACCAAGACCTTCACAAAGCCATGTTGAAAAAAAATAGCATGACGATTATCTCCCATTCTCCTTACCTTCTCTGCCATCTTTACCATGCTCTTATAGAGGTAATGAGGTAAGGTTAGGGTTTTCACACCAGTGAAATGCATTAATAGTCTCATGTGATACTGATATAGCTTTAAATATCTGCCCTCACATGTGAAGTATGTCATGATAAATTTCATGAGAGGGGCATATTTTCTGAACAAGTGCCTAAATGGAAATATGTGTTTATGAGTTGCTTTGTATGGTGGCTTCAAGTACATTTTGTAGCTTTCAAGGTCTAGATCCTTGATTTTGAACCAATTTTCACCGTTGTTTGGAATCCTTGTTGCTGATGCAATGATCTCTGTGGAAATAGTGAACACCACCCCTGAAATTGTAACCTTGTCCCTCCTCAATCTAGTGGCAAAAGTACTAGTGAGTTTATCATGAAAACCAAATTCATCCACCTTTTGGCAAAAGGTAAGGCAACCAACATCCTGAAACGATATTTTGATGAAGGGTGAAGACATAACATCATTTGTTGAAGTGGGCTCATATATGTTGATATGAACTCCCTTGTGTATTTTCTGCTCAGTGGTTTCAGAATCCTTGCTGACCTTAACTCAATGGGAAAGGGAATTATGGTTTATTGAAGGGGGAAAAACATGGGATTTGGGTAAATTTTGGGAATGGAGGGAGATGAAGGGGTTGTGGGCTTCCTAAATTCTTGAGAAAATTTAGAGGGATAGGGAGAGATGTTAGAGAGTATGGGAAAGTGAAATTTCAGGGAATAGGTAAGGGGAAGGGGTCCAAAGAGGGAAAAATAACCGTAACCTAGAAATGTCTAGTCTAGGGTAGGGTTGTAGGAAAATAGGGAAAATGAGGAGTAGGAGGTGGGGAAAATGATTAAGTAGGTGTGTAATACGTAGGAGAAGGTGCGAGAGCTCTAGTCTGAGGGTTCATTTCATCAATTTATCAATATGAACATGAAACTAGGTAGAAGAACTATAAACCCTAGAAGAGGGAAATTCTCCTTCAAATCACAAAATGAAGACACAAGGAATGTTTTGGAGGGACCCATTAGGGAAATTTGAGGTCTATAATGGGTCTCCTAAGGAATAATAAAATAATAGCTAAACCAATAAAATAATATTTATGAATTTACAATTCACTTTTTGCACCAAAATCCATGTAACCATGGTTAAATTTAATTGAAAATTTGTACCAAAATAAAATTAATATAAAAAAATGTATTGATGTGACTATAAATAAAAATTAGCTTTTCAAGAAAAAGTTATTGTCATTGAACAACTAATGCATTTGCACCTTGTACTTAAATAACTTAAAGTAAATTATAAATATAAATTCATAAATTCTTAGTTGTACAACATACCATTAATCTATATTATTTAAATTATAAAATTAAATTATATAATAACATGTAATTAATAAACTATATAAAAATCAAATAATATTATAAAATAAATGTAATATATTATTTTATGTATTAATTTTATATTAGATATTGAAATGATTTGATTTATAACATAAGAAGGAAGAATATATAATATAAAAATTAATATGATATATAAAAATGTGTAAAGACATGAATATTGCATAGGGATATGCATTGTTTCTTTCAAAAAATATGAAATGAAAATAATAATATTTTATTCAAAAAGTGTGAAATGACATTTATTGTGTACTTTACTTTGTGACTTTAAAAGTACTTAGAATACTACCGTGATTAACCATGAGTTTTTATCCACCATTGAGAATGTGACAAGTAAGTACATTTAACTCAAGCAATGCCACCTCAACCATGGGGGATGATGTCACCCCCTAAAATGTGATTGGTTCTCCTAAGTGAATTTTGATTGTACATTTTCCTTAGGAGGCCCATTTTTTACCTTAAAATTCCCCTAATGCACTTACCTATCACTGATACACTGGAGCTGTTGGCTGATGAAGGAACCTTTGCAACTAATGATTTTTACCCAAATGGAGAAAACACATCGCTCAGGAGAAAGCGCAGTGCGTGCGGATCACGTGCGCAACACCTGTGCAACGGATGCACAACACAGTGAAGGAATGAGCACTCTCAGGCACTGGAACTTCTTCTTTGAGGTTGAGAGTGCGTTTTTTTGCTGGAGAGAGATTTCTTGAGGATGGAATGAGAAAATAAAACTCTTTTGGGCCTTTTGTAGCTTTGGAAATCACTTTTCACTTTTTGTGGTCAAGTGGCCCCACCAAGTCTTTTTACCTTTGACTTGAAACTTTGCATCTTTGGAACCTTCATAAACATATTCCATTCATATTTGAAATGAAATTACACTTTAAAAGACTTTATTGAACATTTTTGAATATTACTACTCTTTCAATGTCAGATTTATTGGTGAAATGACATATTTTTTATGATTTTGACCCTAAGACCTATTGGTGACACTTCATGGAATGAGATGAATGATGACCATGGTGGTGCGACTGAGATGATAAAGGAGACATTTCAGTGGTGACTCATCCAACTGAAATATGGCAATGACCAAAACATGAGTTTTTTGAAAGGAGTAGTAACAAACCTAAACACACTAGCTAGTGACCAAATTTTTATTTGAAGACCTACTTAAACCATAAAAAATTGACTTAAGACCCTAACAAAATCCTTGTAAGAGAATATTTGATCACTAGTGACTAGCAGAACTGGAAGGCACTAACATTGGCTCCAACTTGGGATGACAACTCCTTGGATGTGTCAAGAACACCTTAGACCAAGTGGCCTTATCCATTGGGCATGGAGTAAAAAATCAAAGACCAAACTCAAAACTGAAAATTGACAGACAAACTAAATTGACTTTGACTGAAAAAAAAACTTACTGTACTTACAAATCAATATCTAATCAAGGAAACCTTATGACCTTCACCTCAAGCTTCAAGCTTTGATGATTAACTCCTTCACACTTTGGCTAAAAAGTAAGATGATGTACAATGATGCTGAGAAACTTCAGAAATTTGATTAAAAGAGGTAGTTATTGAGAAGCCTTACGATTGAATGGTCCTCCTCCATAGTCTTGTCCATTCATTTCCTCCAACAAGTAAGCATGCTTCCCTCTTGAAGCTGAAATCCTGTACGATCCCTTCCACAAATTTTTGAACTTAGCGTGTTTTCTTTTATCTTCATTTCAAGCATCCCAATGGAGGACCACATCACCCATATTGAATTCATCCACCTTTGTTTTTTGGTCATACACTTTATTGATTCTTTCTTGAAGCTTATAAGTGTTTTGAAACACTTCCTCCCTGGTTTGTTGCAAATGAATCATTTGGTTTATCCACCACTGAACATAATTCGGTTCGCTGCCAACTTCTTGCAATATATTCATGACTGGAACAACAAGAGAAGTAGGAATGACTATATCAAATCCATACTCTAACTCAAAAGGTGAAATTCCTATGGACTTCTTATTACTTACTTTATCTTCCCACATGGCATTGATGAGTTTCTTATGCCAAATTTTCTTATTTACCTCCAACTTCTTCTTGATAATATTGACCAAAGACTTATTCGAAGACTCGGAAAATACATTGCCTTGTGGGTAGTATGCAATTGAATGACCCAACGTGATATTGCACTTCTCACAAAATTCCACCATCTTTTTGGACTTAAATGTGGCCGCGTTATCCGTGATGATCTTCTGTAGAAAACAAAATATAGATAAGATATTAGATTCCAAAAATTGAATGATAACGAAATTAGTTGCTTGCCTGGTTGGGATTGCCTCAATCCACTTTGTAAAATAATTTGTAGCCATCAAAATCCACTTGTGCTGGGCAGATTATGAAGGATGGATCTCTCCTATGAAATCGAAACCCTGTTGCTGAAATGGTGCCAAGATTGATATGCGTTGAAAGGGAAGTAGGAGAAACTTCCTCTTCCCTTGGAAAATTTGACATTCGTGACAACTCATCACAGTCTTGTACAAATAGAAAAAAGAGTGGGCCAATAGAAACCAACCCACAAAACTTTGTTCGCTGTGGTCTTACAAAGTAAGTGACCACCACAATCACCCTTGTGAAAGTAATTCATCACCTCCTTCGCTTCACTTTCAACAAGACAATTCAACAAAACATCTCCCGGGTCTTTCCAATACAAAAAAATATATAAAATACAATATTTTGAAGCCTTTAATTTCAGTGATCTACATTTGCTTTTAGACACACCCAATGGAGGATTTAAGTGTTGCAATACATAAATTATATCATCATACCAAGGGGATGAAATGAAAATTTGAGATACCTGTGTCAACGAGTCATCAACGTCCTCTTCAGAAAGTGAATAAATTAGATTTATGTCCAGCGCATGAAAATTAGATTATGCTATCAACTTTTCCAAACCGTGTCCCTTGATCATCTTTGTCGGCTTGATCTCCAAGATCATATTCAAGCATATATGTAATCCATTTCCCTCGCCTCCCTTCGGGATACGTTTGCATTAACACATATTTCACCGCTACATTCAAAACATAAGCTATGATGTGAGAGTGAAGGATTTATACCCGAAAGTATTTCAATGCTTTCACCAAGGTGAAAGATTATTTTTCAATAATGTTGTATCTCAACACTGCATCTCTTATGGTTCGGCTAAAAAAGGAAATAGGTTGTTTCATCTTTCAGTCCGTTTTCTGCATTAGTACGACAACCAAAGAGTGCTTGGAAAAAATGAAAAGATAATGAAGTCTAAAGTATAATCAGGGCTGATCAATGTGGGAGCAGATGTTAAAGAAAATTTGACTGAATTGAATAATTTCTTTGCGTTTTATGACCATCTTACCTCGGTGTCCTTCTTCAGCATATCTGTCATATCTCTAAGGTGATCAACGAGATTGGGAATGAATCTCCTCAAAAAAATTATCTTACGGTTAAATGACTGGATCTCCTTTTTGTTCCTTGGGAAGTCTAATTGTTGAATTTCTTCGATTCTAGAGGGATCAATGTGGATGCCATCTTTTGAGATGATGTGCCCAAGTAGTTTTCCCTCCTCCATGGAAAATAATATTTTCTTAGGATTCAACGAGATGCCGAATTTTCTGCATTTTTGAAACACTATTCTCAATTGGTGTATGTTCTCATCATCTGACTGTGAGAAGACAATAACATCATCAAGGTAAACTACAATAAGTACACCCTTCTCATTTGAGAAAGCAATGTCCATAGCCCACTGAAATGTAGCCCCTGCATTCTTGAGCCCAAATGGAATTTTGGCGTACATGAAGGTATCCCATGGCGTTGTAAATGTTGTTTTCTCTTGGTAATCTTCATATACCAAAATTTGGTTGTATCCTGAATATCCATCGAGAAGTGACATCCTTGAAGCTCCAAAAACCCTCTTCAAGATGCGGTCCATCTTTGGAAAATGATAATTGTCCTTTAAGGAAAACTTGTTTAGATTTCCAAAATTTATGCAAAGACGAATCTCCCATGTATTCTTCCTTACCGACACGAGGTTATACATCCAATTTGAAAATCGAATAGGAACTACAATAACAACTTTGTAAAGTCTATTTACCTCCTTTTCGATCGATAGCAGCAGCTTAGGATTGATTCTCCTCAAATTCTGGCGGAATGGATTTTGATTTGGCTTGATTAGGATGGTGTGTTGGATGATGTTTTTGTTGTACACTTTCAAGTCAGGGGATAAATACCTCGATAACTTGACCATATCTGTTTATCCATTGTACTAATGTTTACATCTTCAACACCTACTTTTGTGGGGACCATTGTTGGCTTTTAGGTGAAATCATCGTGATCAAATAACTCTCCAAAGGTACTAGACCTCATGGAATGTTATTGTCCTTTAGTTACAACACCTCAACTTCAGCAACTTCAATTACCTGATCATCTTCGTTATACACCTAATAAATATGGGAGTTAGCAAATTCCTCCATCTGTAGAAAGTTGTTTATCTGTTTATCATCCCAAAATACTTGCCAGTATCTCAGATTGTCAGGTAAATTCGGGTGATGCTTCACATGAAATTAAATTTTTAGTAGCATGAATCAGAATCTTAAAATTTCTGGCCGCTGTGGCTAGTGAATCAGCCCTAAAATTCTGACTTCTAGGAATCATAGATAATGTATATTCTGGAAATTTTTTAAGAATATCAAGAATATAATTACGATAAGCTCTCATCATAGGATGTTTGGCTTGGTACTCCCCTTTTACCCGTTTTATCACCAATTCGAAGTTGCCATATACTGCAATTATTTTCGCGCCTAGCCTTTTAAAAATTCAGAGACCGGTGATCAAGGCCTCATATTTTTCCTCATTGTTCAAACAGTCAAAAGATAGCTTATAAGAACACAATATTACATTCCATGGGACTTTAGATGACTGAGGACTGAGGTATAGGGCTACATATCCATATTCCATTACCAACTCCATGTTTTCCCAAAGCACCATTGAAATCCATTGTCCAAAGACCCTCCTCATCATCGGGAAGCTGAAATTCTATGGACTGATATGTTTTTTTATTTTTGACCAGCTCTCTCAACCTTCTCTTTACATTTCTCTGACTCGACTGATCTTTGCTATGATTTTACTGAATATTTCTCTGAAGTGCTTAGCTGCAAGATTTCGGAATTCTGATTGCTATTTTATGTATTCAATATTGCTTGGACACTATTTGAAAATTCTGAAATTTATTCAACTTCTACAAGCTAACTATCTAAATCATTAGTACCATGATCATTATACAATATGAAGGAATCTGAATCAGTATGTACATAGTGAATTGGGTGATTCTTAGGTTTATCCTTGCCAGTAATCATGTATTTCATTTTCGCTTCTCCGTATAGCTTCCTAAGTTGGCCAAATACAAGAATTGTTGCATATGAAAAATCAAGTTGTAGAGTACCCCTTAATTTGGCTCCCCAAGACCGTGAAAGTAGCATGCCATACCTTGGAGGTATATCAACAACTACAACATCCATCAACACATTTTTTGCAGGAATCTGATCGAAAAAAACAACTATGTCTTTGATAAGACCAAGGCATCATACTCTACTGGAATCAAAAGAATAGAGGTCATGATAGGGTCAAGTTACGTCCAGCCTCAAATTATCCATGATAGCCTTTGAAATTAAATTATGTGAGTCACTGGAATCCAACAGGCATTATGGAGAATATAATCATGAATCCTCAAGTTGAGATAAAAGGGAGGGACTTCACTATATTCAAGATTTCCATATACGACTGGACCAAATAGAAGTTCGAGATGGTCATCACTGACATTGGCCATTTATGACATGTGATCTAATTTCAACATCTTGGCAATTCCATATTTATATCTATCATTCTTTACAAGCTCAATGAGGGGAATATAAACCTTTAACTTATAAATTTCACTCTCTAAGCTAAACAAGTTATATTGTTTCTCTACCTCCTTTACAATGGTATCTCATTTTTCAGGCTGCTCTTTTGTTGGACATTCCTTTCTTTGCACTTCCTTTTCTTTCTTTGATGCACTTGTAGATGGCTCACCATTCTTGCTCTGATTTATGGAAGCAAAATCCTTCTCTTTGTTTGGACTAGCTGATGAAGTTTTTTTGGGCTGAGTATTGTTTTGCTGAGTTGTCCTCTTTTGAGTAGAAGTAATAGGAACATCTCATTTTCTCAAACTATACTCTCTCTGTGCTGAGCTGAGAGCATATAGGTACCCCCATTAATAGTCTTCAGATTGGACTGTCAACCCATCATCATTTGCAAGGAAATATTATTAGTCATTTGGAACATATGTTTCCTCAGTATACTCATCATATTCTGTAAGGAAAATAGGTCCATGATCTTTTGCAAATAAATGGTTCTCTTCAACAATATTGTCTTCATCTTCATATCCTTGGGCGCAGTTCTACTGTAATGGAGTGCGGATTTGTTGTTGAGCTTTTTGATCTAGAGATATTTGTTCTCTCTACTTAATCCTGAACTGTGGTTGCTACTTCTGTCCTCGAAAATTGGGATTCTGGATTTGATTTTCTAGCTGTATTTTTGAAATGGAAATTTTGTCTACCATCTTTTCCATAGTTCTAATCAAACTACCCAACTTTGCTTCAGATGAGGATGATGATTCTTCTTTAATTATGACTCTCTTTTCAACTTTTCTTTTTGATTTCTTGATCAATAGATTGGCTTCAATGCTAATTTCATTTTTATACATTTACTCCAATGAGGCAGGGTTTCTTTCTCTAAGTTGATATGCCATATCAGGGTCAAAGGAATCTGGATAGTGAAACAAGGCCAAGTCAGGTGGAGGTTTGATATTGGCGAGAATGGAATTATACACCTCATTGAAGTGGGTAATATAGTATTGGATTGATTCATTAGGCTACCTTTTGAATGAGCTATACTCGGCCAATATCTGGAGATGATTTTTCTTTTCCTCCCACTTAGCGAGGAAAAGATCTGTTAACTGCTGTGAATTCTACACTGAACCAACTACCAAACATCTGAACCATTTTTTCACTTCTCCTGAGAAACTCTGAGCAATAATTCTCATCTTTGCATCATCATTATCTACCTCTTCTAAATCTATGAAATATGTGATCTTGTCAATGTGTTGCCTCATTGTAACCTCGGTGGTTCCATAAAAAATAGGTAGCCTTTGTCCATAGTTTTGAGGTAAACCAATGAGCTGTCCTAGAAGAACTAATGGAGAAAATCTAGCCATAGTTGTTCTAGGAGATAAGCTTGTAGTAACAACAGAAAATAATGGTATGAGAGGTGGTTGTGTAGGAGGAAGTGTGGATGATGAAGAAACAATAGTGTGAGGGGATGTAGTAGTAGTGTGAAGGGATGTAGAAACAGTGTGAATAGATGAAGCTGAAAGAGGATCAACAGACAAGAGCTCCTGCTGATATTGTATGAAAGCCTTCTCAGAGGTATATTGAAGATGGTTTGCTAGTTTTTGAAGCTTATAAAATTGACTCCAAACCTTCCTATCAAAATCTGCTTCTGAATTGGATTCTGCAGATGAGAAACTTGTTTCAAGATTTAAAGGGTCGAATACAATTTCAGATGGATATGTAACTTCAGATAAACTTAAAGCTTCAAATACAATTTTAGACAGAGATGTTTCTGATTTGGATCTAAACAGTGATAACTCGAATTTCAGATCAAAAGGAATATCTTCAAGTGAAAGAAATTATGAAGGTAAAGATGCATACCTTACCAAAGTATATGAAATGGAATGAATATTTGAATGCTAAAGTATTTTTTTTCATATGAGTCTTTCCAAATCTTCAACCGGAGATGATGGATGTGGATTTAGATTTGATCATGTATACGTTTTAGGAGCCAGTGTTGACTTGTGTATGCACTTTGGTTCGCTGTAACTTGAATCAGCCTTCTTGGAAATGAGATCTTGTCACCCATAGGCCTATAATACAATGAAAATATAATAATACACCTAGGGAATATCTGTCACTTCACTCCCCGACAATGACGCCAAAAATGTTAGCCTCCACAATGTCCCAAGGCTGAAAGGATATCGACGGAGGTAACCTCAAACCAAGATTTTAGTTTGGAAGCTAGACCTACCAAACTAGAGAGGGCTCTATATATGAAAAACATAGCCAAGGGTTTGACTAGTGCAAGAGTGTATTTTAGGCTAGATAGATCAGATGTAGGGTTTTGAAATATTTAGGGTTTTTCTGCTGGATCAGGGATGAAAACCAAGTAAATAGGTCAAAGTATTAAAGGTTACAGCTGCAAGACATATGGAGGATAAATATATCTATGCTTTTGTGATGGCTTTAGGAGTTGTTGGTGTAGTGCAGGGTTTGAAAAATCAAGAATATTTTAATGAACATGTGCCATGAATGCATTAATCAAGAAGGAAAATTACACATTGAAATGACATTCCTAATACAACATAGCTTTCACGAAAGAATTTTGCTTATAAATATATTAGGAAAATAACTGAAAAATCAAGATATGGTAAGGAGATAAGGATATCATTCATATAAAACTATAATATATAAAAAAAATATCACAAACTCACAACACGAGAATTCTTGAATAATAGCTGCAACTGGTCCTTTGCTTTCTTGTATAAAAAGATGAAGTACAAGCTACAAGAGTTTTACCCTCTGACGTCCAACCACAAAAATGACTAAAAAATCCATACATATAGACTGAAAAATAGTTTCCACTCTCTCAGGGGTCAAATATCTTAGTGTAGGAACAACTCACAAGATTCTCTCAACAAAACCCTAATGTCTAGGGAGGTTTGAACAAACCCTCCAAATAGAGTTGAATAAGTTGCTCCTCATAAATGAGGTAAAAAATTACATCAAAGAGACCATAATAAGCCTAATTACATCATATTTACATCAAATCCAAAATAAAAAAGAGAAATTACATTAGTGGACTAAGTTTCATTGAGAAAAACCTTGAAAAAGTGCACATAGGGAAAAGCACAATGCCTGACTGATAAAACACAATGCTTGGCTTGTGAGAGGCTTTTGGAGGCCTTGCCATGCTCCAAATCCACTTCTGAAAGATGTTTTGGAAATATGAGGATGTCTAGATGTATTTTTACACCTCAATAAAGTCAAATGGACACTCCATGAGGGATAAAAATAGATGTTTCCCACGGGTACTCCCAAAATCGCAGCACCTATTTCAAAATAGTGGCAGAAAGTGTGTTTTTGACCCCTTTTTTGACCTTTTATTTCCACCATTTTGCTGACATGGATCCCAGGAATATCAAATTTTTCTCATTTGGATGCTTTATGAAAAAGTGCAGTGCCAAAGTGTTGCACTTTTAGCTGTTCAACAATTTCAAAATTAGCCAAAAGACACAAAAAATAAAAAAATTCCGAAAATTATTCAAAATTTCACCAAAATTGTGCTATGAAGTCCTGTGATGATGTTTCATGCTATGAGGGAGGCTTTAGCAAGTAAATACAACTTATCCTTCTCTTTTTTCCTCATTAGGGTTTCTTTGAGCTTTTTCTTCAATTGCTTGATTCTTACCTAAGACACTTGATTTCTTGTATATTAATGCATGGCCATGTGTCTTTGTAGGTTGTTGTTCCTATTTTCCTTCTTAAGAAGCATTTACATGTGGAAATTCACTCTATTAAGCCATCCTACATTGTCTTTTTCAATTTCTACAAAGACGAGCTCATCAACTGTCATTTGAGTTCTAAGTGGAGATGCTTCTTTCTGTTGCTCAAGTGCCCTCTTGAGGCATCTTGTCATTAGTCTCTTTCTTCTTACCTACTCTTCATGATAATATAAATCATCAATCTCAACCACTAATTTACCCTTTGCGTCTTCTTTGTTCAAATAAACCTTAAGCTTATTCAAGAGTAGTTGATTTACCGTTAATTGCATATTCTGTTGCTGCATGAATGAAACCAAAAAGTTGGACTTTGAAAAGCTCTCCTTAAGTTCTTTGATCTCAGAATCCTTCTCCATGATGATATGTTATGGTGTATTGTTCTCTTCATTCACCTCCAAGTATTCCATGTTAGTGTTAATATGGAATGACTCCTCATCTTTCAAAGGTGCTTTATGGTATGATGATGATCCAAGGCTTGGCCCTTTCAACAATGTTTGGAGAAAACACAAGCCTCTTACCTTTGACATAAGTTTGTGTCACCTCTGCCCTAGGAAATATTTTGGTAGATTTCCTTGAGGAAGAAACCTCTTGATATTCTGGTGAAGCCAAGGGTGTAGAGTGACTGCTAGATTGAGCTGGAGAAGACAAAAGAGAATTTGAATATACAATTCCTTCCCATGAAAAGTTGATCTGTGATAGATGATGGAAAAACAAGACCTTCACCAAGCCATGGTGAAACAAACTAGCATGATGATTATCTCCCATTCTCCTTACCTTATCTGCCATATTTACCATGCTCTTGTAGAGGTAATGAGGTAAGTTTAGGGTTTTCACACCAGTGAAATGCATCAAAAGTCTCATGTGATATTAAATATAGCCTTGAGTATCTGCCCTCACATGTGAAGTACCTCATGATAAATTTCATGATAGGGGCATATTTTTCCAGCAAGTGCCTAAATGGAAATATGTGTTTCAGAGTTTCTTTGTATGTTGGCTTCAAGTATATTTTTTAGCCGTCATGGTCCAAGTCTCTGCTTTTGAACCAATTTTCACCACTGTTTGGAAACCACGTGGTTGATGCAATGATCTATGTGAAATAGTGAACACCACCTCTGAAATTGTCACCTTGTCCCTCCTCAATCTAGTGGAAAAAGTATTGGTGAGTTTATCATGAAAACCAAATTCCTCCACCTTTTGGAAAAAGGTAAGGCAACCAACATCCTGAAATGATCTTTTGATGAAGGGTGACGACATAACCTCATTTTCTGAAGTGGGCTCATATCTGTTGACCTAAACTCCCTTGTGTTTTTTTTGCTCAGTGGTTTCAAAATCCATGTTGACCCTAGCTCAATGGGAAAGGGAATTAGGGTTTAATGAAGGGGAAAAACCAGGGGATTTGGGTAAATTTTGGGAATGGAGGGGGATGAAGGTGTTGTGGGCTTCCTAAATTATTAAGAAAATTTAAGGGGGTATGGAGAGATGTTAGGGAGTATGGGAAAGTGAAGTTTTAGGGAATGGGTAAGGGGAAGGGGTCCAAAGAGGGACAAAATAGTCCTAACCTAGAAATGTCTAGTCTAGGCTAGGGTTTGTAGAAAATTAGGGAAAATGAGGAGTAGGGGGTGGGGAAAATGATTATGTAGGTGTGTAATAGGTAGAGGAAGGTGAAAGTGTTCCAGTCTGAGGGTTTATTTTAACAATTTATCAATATGAACATGAGACCAAGTAGAAGAAATAGAAACCCTAGAAGAGGGAAATTGTCCTTCAAATCACAAAATGAAGACAGAAGGAATGTTTTCTAGGGCCCAATTACCTATCACTAATACACTGGAGCTGTCGGATAATGGAGGAACCCCTGCAACTAATGATTTGTTCCCAAATGAAGAAAACATAGCGCTTAGGAGAAAGTGCAGTGCGTGCGCAACACCTGCGCAGCGAATGCACAACACAGTGAAGGAATGAGAACTCTTGGGCACTGTAACTTATACTCTGAGGGAGAGAGCGTGTTTTATTGCTAGGGAGAGATTTATTGAGGATGGAATGAGAAAATGAAAACTCTTTTTGGTCTTTTGTATTTTTGGAAATCACTTTTCACTTTTGATGGCCAAGTGGCCCCACCAAGTCTTTTTACCTTTGAATTGAAAATTTGCAGCTTGAGAATCTTGAGAAACATATTACATTCATATTTGAAATGAAATTACACTTTAAAATACTTTATTGAATTTTTTTGAATATTACTACTCTTTCAATGCCGAATTTATTGGTGAAATGATAGATATTTTATGATTTTGACCCTAAGATCTAATGGTGACACTTCATGGAATGAATTGAATCATGACCATAGTGGTGTGAATGAGATGATAATGGAGAAATTTCAGTAGTGACTCATCCAACTGAAATATGGCAATGACCAAAACATGAATTTTTTGAAAGGAGTAGTAATAGACCTAGAGACACTAGCTAGTGAAAAAATTTTAATTTGAAGACCTACTGAAACCATAAAAATTTGACTTAAGACCCTAACAAAAACCTTGTAAGAGCATATTTGATCATTGGTGACTGGCAGAATTGGGAGGCACTAAAAATTGTCATGCTTTGTATAAGGAAGGCCCGACATGTAATCCATGGAGATGGATTCCCAAGGTCGACTAGGAGTAGGTAGTGGAGCAAATAGGGCTTGCTTCTTGATGGTCAGTTTGATAATGACGTAGGAAGTACAAGATCTGGTGTAATTACCAACATCATGTCGAAGGTTAAACCAATATAAATACTTTTGCACCACTGCCACTATTTTCTCTACCCATAAATGTCCATCAACTCGATTTTAGTGCGCTTCTCAAATCATCTTGGCACGCTCTCTTGAAGGAATACAAAGTTGTCCCAGGTGGCATAAAAATGCATCATAGAGGTGAAAATTTAGAACTTTATTGCCTTCCAATAGTGTATGGTATGTGTTGCCGAATTCTGGATTGCTCTTATAAATATGCAGCCACCCCGAAGTCTCGTGCCCACAAGAGTCGAGCACAATGGTCAGTGCCATGATCGATGGTCGGCTGAGGCAGTCTGTAACATTGTTGGTGTTGAACTTCATGTACTTAATTTTCAAATGGAACTGTTGCAGGTATGTGGACCATTTATGATTGAGATCATCTTGCAAATTCTCTTGTGTCTGTATGAAATACAAGGATTAATGGTCTATGTGGATGAATGTTTCCTTCCCTAGAATGTAGTGCTTCCATTGTTAGCATGCCTTCACATTGGAATACATCTCTTTATCATAGGTGAGATACTTTTAGACTTGTTTTTGAAAGTGTCTCACTTTTATATGCCACTGGATTCCCCTGTTGAGTAAGAACTACACCAATATCATAGTCAGAGGCATCTGTATCAATCTCAAATGGTCGTTGCAAGTCTGGTAATGTGAGCATTGGTGTAGAGCATAGGCGATGCTTCAACTCGGCGAATGCCTTCTATTTGGATTCAGACCAAAATAAATTTTGTTTCACTCCTACCTTGGTTACTTGACTTAAAGGCCAAGTGATATGGGAGAACCCAAGCACGAACCTACTGTAGAAGTTGGCAAGACCCAGAAATATGCGGACCTCTGTTAGAGTGGTTGGGGCTGGCTAATCCCCAATGACCTATATATTTTTTGGGTCCACATGCATACCCTGCTGATTAATGAAGTACCCCAGATATTGAACCTGCGTCATGCAAAAAGTACATTTCTCCAAATTGGCGCACAAATTGTGTTGCCGCAATGTTTGGAGGAAATGTTGAATGTGGTGGAGGTGCTCTTCCCAACTTTGGCTGAAGATTAGGATGTCATCCAAACATACCACCGCGAATGATTTGGTGAAGGGTCGCCAGATGTCATCCATCAGCCTCATGAAGGTTTTGGGTTTATTCGTCAACCCGAGAGGCATGACCAACCATTCTAAAAGGCCCTCGTTAGATTTGAAGGTAGTCTTCCATACATAGGAGGGTTCGATGGGTACTTGGTGATAACCAAAATTTAAGTCAATATTTCTGAAATATTTGGCCCCCTTGAGCTGGTCTAGAAGGTCATCAATCGATGGGATAAGATACCTATTTTAGAAAGTGATATTTTTCACTGCTCAATAGCTAATACATAGTCTCGAGGTCTCATTCTTCTTCTGCACCAACACGATCGGGCTCCCATAGGGTGATGAACTTGGCCTAATGTTCCCTTTTTACAACAACTCCTGAATCAGCCTCTTGATTTCATCATTCTCCATAACAGAGAGTCGATAGATTAGTCCATTGGGTAATGAGGTGCCCAAGGTCATATCAATGGAGTGCTTGACCTAACAATTTATAGGTACCCTTGCGGGTGAGGTGAAGATGTCCATGTACTCCTCCACAACCTTGTACATATGTTGTTGTCATGTAGAGGAGGCTTGTTTGGAGGTTGTGGCCACAATATTCTTCTTGCCTCGTAGGTAGCTTGTTAGGAGAAGCTACCTACGGTATCTCATACAACTTGTTTCCCAAAGTAATAATAGCAATATGAGGCCTAGATTCATACACAACATGTCGCTTCTACAATTTTGGTTGGAATAATAATACATCACAAACTTCAAGAGGATAAACATCACACAATACCTCATTTGTGAAGGGCTTGATGCTGTTGGGGAGGCGACACTACTCACTAACATGGAGATCTCGTCCTTGGTGAAGCCACCCAATGGTGTATGAATGTGGCTGTTCTGTGTTCGGTAGGCCCAAATGCTTCATGACCTCTACTGAAATGAGGTTCTTTTGGATCCTGTTGAATACAATGAACTACAATGGAGAACCCTTCACCCACATATGTGAGTGGAAGAAGTGCTCCCCCTCCTCTGGATCTTTGGGCTCATCCTTCTGGATCTTGGTGGTGGAAAAAATGCCACCGAGCTTCGCATAAATAATATGCTTCCCTTTATCATCCCCCTTATCGAGATCTGGCTCAGAGTTGGAACATGCATTTGATTCAGAAGCCTTCAGCTCGGCCACCTGCAACTACTTTGTTCAACACTCACTCGTGTTGTGAGTGGGGCTCTTATGGATATCACACCACTTTCCCATGTACTTATTTGCCTTCATTGTGTTTTTATTTTCTTGCAAAATTTTTGAGTTGTCTTAGGTCACCCCACCTTGGATTTTTCCTTTGTTTTGAGGTTTGGGGTCACCTTTCCCTTGCTTTGGATTCGCAGATCCAAAGTCTTGCTTCTTCTATTTAAACTTCTTCTCCATATTGACAACAGATCGATAGGAAAACCGAGCGAGGAGGTTTCTAGGAGCTCCATTTCGTCCTGGATGTACTTATGTAAACAACCGCGGTACTTGAGTACCAAATTCCATTCATAATCCTTAATACCTAACTTCGTGTGAAGGGCATGAAAACCATTTGTGAAATTCGACACATATTTGTCCCTTCCCTATCATAGTGTGGTCCATTTTATATATTTATCTTCTTAGCTCCCGATAGGGTAAATTTGTTCCTTGATGGCATATCGAAAATGATTCCAAGTGGGTGCGGCTGAAAATAGTGAGGATTCCCTCTTGTCCTTTTGATCATAGTAGGTTTACCACTATTTCTTGACATGGGGGGCGACTTTGAGGAGTGAAAAAGCAATATTTTCCCAATTGGAAAAGTCATGAATCGAAAAATATCCTTCCAACATATTTAACCATATAACTACGCCATTTTCATCTCTCTGGCCTTCAAATATGGGAATGTAAAAATTAACTTGTACCTTAAAAGGAGTGGCCCCTCTAGAATGGCTGTTGGATGCAGATGCATTGCCTGTGGGTAGCCATCAAAGGATCTAGTAAAAGTTATCTATCATCGTGTTCCTATGTTTCTCGAAAGCCTCCTCAAGAAATATTTTGAAAGGATATCCTGCTCCCTCATCTTTCTTTTCTTCCCCCATGGGAGGTTGTCGGGGTTTGCGAGGTTGATCTTTCAAAGGTTAAACCAGATCGAGCCCTAACTTCTTATACCTTGATCTTGTTGGGGAAGTGCAAATAAAAATAGAGAAAGAACAAACCACTATGATACCACTGGTCCAGACCTATGCAGGAACATAATAGAATACATATATAAACATAAAAACAGAGATGCAGTAGAAATAAAACTTGATTTTATTAATATGAAAGAACTGAAATATGCTTACATACATAATGGAAATAAACTAGGTCAGGCGATGGTTGCTTATCTCTGAGAAGAGATGTGACGACTGTTGAGTCTCAAAAATGTTCTCCATATTCATACATATTTCTATTATGTCATAACCATTTAGCTCTTATTTAATAGCCATTTGACCTAAAACCCTACATCAAGTAACCATTTTCATAAATATATGGGTTAGGATCCTTGTTTTCCAAAGTTATTTATTTTATGTATTTTAAGTGAATTTATGATTAGAAACTAGAAAATTAACATAGTTTCATATATCTATATATGTGTTATGAGTTTTGTGACATGTGTAGGTCAAAAGGAGACTTCTGGAAGACCCTTATGTGGCACTCTAAGGCCAAATTCGAATTTGGTTGGAGAAGATTATGGGATCAAGAGGATATGTGTCTCACTTCCTTGTTGTATTGAAACTCTAAGAGGATATGTGTCTCACTTCCTTGTTGTATTGAAACTCTAAGAGAATATGCGTCTCATTCCTCAAGTTGTGTTGAAACTCTAGAAAAACATGTGTCTTATCATTTTCTATTTTGATTGTAACTCTAGAGATGGAGGGAGAGATTCATGGGCTCCCATTAATGAGATGACTCCTCATATTTTGTATAAATAGGAGAAACTTTCTCCTATCATAGGTAATGAGGAAGTAATGAAAAAGTAGTAGAGAAGTCTTTTGTAACAAAGTTCAAGATGGAATGGGATGTAGATTTGTGAGTTCTTTTTAATAGAGAAATTCAGTTCTTTGATGCTGTTTTGATTACAAATTTAAGGAGCTGAAGGATTACACCAAATTGGTAGCAGAGGGCCCCTGCTATCCAAGGAGGCTTTTACATGTTTTCTAGATAAGTTGCTTTCAATTCTGTTTTGTCATATTTCCTTACTTATATTGCTTTATGAAATCATAGCTTTTAGCATAATTTTTCATGGCAGCCCGGGCATTTGCATATAATTTTATCATGACTAATGACATGGAATCCATCTTGTCCTTCTGCTAATTTAATTTTCTTAGTTTTTGTTTAATTCCAGCACTATTTGTTTATTTCAGTCTTGCACATTTGCTTTAGTAGTTAGATTTAGATATTAAGCTGCTCATGTCATTTTCAGTTACCTCCGAAAGCCATAGCTGGACTAATGGCGAGGGACTGAAGTATGAGTGTGTAGTTTGATATTAGTTTACTTTTCTGCAAGTTAGATATTTTAAATTGTTCATGTCATTTTCAGTTACCTCCGAAAGCCATAGCTGGACTAATGGTGAGGGATTGAAGTATGAGTGTGTAGTTTGATATTAGTTTACTTTTCTGCAAGTTAGATATATTAAATTGCTCATGTCATTTTCAGTTACCTTCGAAAGCCATAACTGGACTAATGGTGAGGGATTGAAGTATGAGTGTGTAGTTTGATATTAGTTTCTTTTTCTGCAAATTAGATATCAGATTGCTCAAGTTGTTTATGATTACCTCCGAAAGCCATAGCTAGACTAATGGTGAGGGGTCAAAATATGAGTTGATGTAATTTTATTTTAGTTTTACTTTACTTGCAATCTTTTCTTTGAGTACAGTTTCTTTTGTGTTTAGACAGCAGCAAGGATAATGAGTTTCATGATCAATAGTTCACTGTTTGCTTGATTAGAATAGTGATGCAATTTTCATTTCCTTTTAGGAATTAATTTTGTCATTCCGTGTTTTAAAATTCTTTTAAAGTTTGGAAACCCATTAGAAGGACATCATTGTCTTGAATATTTGTCTCCATACTTGTCTTTTAGAATTTCATAAAAATCCAAAAACGACAAAAAGTAAGAGATAGGTTATCTTGCACATATAGTGCGCCACACTTCGTCAGCTTACGAATCCCTGGTTGATAATTTATGTTAGCAATTTAGGACACACTAAATTGACCAAACATTTTAGCGCCGTTGCCGGGGAAGTGTAACTAGGTAGCCTTATTTCTTACATCTAAAAAAAATTAATAATTCTTGAGTATGCTCTCCTCCTGCACTTTGTGTGATCTGGAGGATCAGAAAAAGGATTGTTATGTAAAAAAAAATTAATAATTCTTGAGTATGCTCTCCTCCTGCACTTTGTGTGATCTGGAGGATCAGAAAAAGAATTGTTATGTGAAAAAAAAAAAAAGGAGACAAAATAAAACTTCATCATTTCAATTGATTCAACAATTTAAATAAAATAAAATTTGTTTTCATGAAAAACTTTGATTTCAATAAAATTGTTTTGTTTAATGAATATATATGTGTATTTTTAAATTTTTGAAAATATAACATACATAATTTTATTAAACAAATCAATTTAAAAAAAATAAAAAATTGTTTTGTTACTAAGATATATGTATATTTTTATTTTTGAAAATATATATATAATTTTAATAACAAATAATTTAAAAAAAAAAATTCAAGCAATGATGTATACAGGGAAATGATTGAGAGTGGTGTTATCAAGCTTGGCGAAAAACAGGGTGAAAGCAAGTGTGCTCTTGTATATGGTCAAATGAATGAACCACCTGGTGCTCGTGCTCGTGTTGGGCTTACAGGATTGACTGTTGCAGAGCATTTTCAAGATGCCGAAGGCCAGGATGTGTTGCTCTTCATTGACAACATTTTCCGTTTTACACAAGCAAACTCTGAAGTGTCTGCTTTGCTGGGACGTATTCCTTCAGTTGTCGGATACCAGCCCACTTTGGCTACTGATCTTGGCGGTTTGCAAGAACGTATTACAACAACCAAGAAGGGTTCCATTACTTCCGTGCAAGCTATATATGTGCCAGCAGATGATTTGACAGATCCAGCATCTGCAACAACATTTGCCCATCTTGATGCCACCACTGTGTTACCTAGGCAGATCTCAGAACTTGGAATATACCCAGCTGTTAACCCACTGGATTCAGATTCCAAGCGCTGGATCTTCCTCAGTCTACTTACTTGCTAGGAGATAATGGCAAACCTATCAGTCCTGACAATGGTCAATACGAAACACAATTTTTAACCACGTTTTGAGAAAAATGATTTTTTTTTCCAGAGCATCTCCAGAAACGCAACTGTTTTTGACACGTAAATTTGAAACACATTTTCTGAACGATTGAGGATGAATTTTGAAAATCCACGACATGGATTTTTTCGGCAACGTGGTCAATTAGATAACCCAAAAATCGTTTTACGAAATTCGTGGCGGTCTGGGAGAATTTCTTGGTTCTTTGAAGGCCATTTTTGCCTGCCGCGTGAGGAAAAACGGCTTTTTCTGAGTGAAGAATTTGAAAACGGCACTCTGCATTGATAATTCGGTTTCCTGATTTCTAGGAAGAAGAATCCAAGTTGAAATCAAATTCTTAACGTGGCATTTAATCCACATTCCACTCATTTTTGAATTCAAATTGACTTCGTCTACTTTCTGAATGTTGGATTTCATTAATTCTTCTTCCTTGCATTGTCTGAACGACTGACACTTCTGACTTTAGAAAATCAAACTCTCAAGAAGCGTATCACTGGTTTTTGGTCTAGAGCAGTTTATTGGCAGGTGGTGGTTTACATTGGAGTTCGTTATTTATTTATTTATTTAATAAATTGTTTTGTTTAAATTATATATGTATATATATTTTTTTAAAAATGTGACATATATAATAATTAAAAAAAAAAAAATGAATAATTTTGAATCAATGAAATGAATAAGTTATTTCCTCGCTTTTTCTGAAGGTATTGATTAATTTTGGACTGATGATGAAGGATGAATGACTAACTTTTTATTCAAGATTTTTAGCTACAGAAACCGTCGACATTCTGCAGCTAAAGTCCAATTCCGCAGCTGTTCTCCAATTCCGCAGCTAAAGTCCAATTCCGCAGCTGTTCTCCAATTCCGCAGCTGAAAAACTTCATTGTTCAAATCAGCCTAACTTTCTCATACAAAATCAGATTTTGATGATTTAAGTATCGTTTGAAAGGTCTCAACAAGATCTACACAATGAGAAATCCATCATTAGAGTTTGAAATGGTAAATAATGAAATAAATTTCTGAAAAGAAGCTACATTCAACTTGAGGCACTAATTCCAAAACATGTGTAAATTCTTTTGATTTTTCCTTTGAGAACTTGTTTCATTAATACAAATTCTTAAGTTTTGTGTGTAAATATCATAACTAGAGAGATTGATCACCTCTCTCCTTTGATAATCTTACATTCCATTGCAGAAGAAGTATTAGTTTTTTTTGCAGGTTCCAGGAGGAAGGACAAATGACTACAAAAGAATGGTGTCTCTCTAAGAGACCAATTTGTTTCATAAGAGGATGATCAACAACAAAGAGGAAATATGCTGATGCAAAATCAAATCTAAACACTTGAAAAACTTTCAGATACTATTGTCTCCATTACATCCATACCTCATAATAAACCATTCACCTCATTTCACTTCATGTTTTCCATTTACATTCACATCCACTTTCCATTTCTTTTTGTCCATTCATAACCCACAAATAAAAGCAAGAGGCTCATTCACATGCTTATTTCCCATTGCTATTTCTACTTTCCATTGCCATCTTCCATTTTCATCTTCCATCTCTTGTCATTTTCATTTTGCAAATAAGCCTTGCTGCAATGCAAATTATTGAGTCCATAGTCTTTTGAGTCTAAGTTCTTTGTAAAAACACCTTGAGGCTTGCATGCCTTAATGGCAAGTTCTCATGCTGACAAACAATGGGAATACATTAATGTCTCTTGTTCGTCAGATCTTCTAGGTGACTCGACATCAGCGAAATCATTTGTACCTAGCAAGATGTGTTTGGGCATCTTGACTCTCATTGTCATCAATGGTGAGAGTTCTCGTGTTGACTAGTGGCATCCATTAATGGCCACTAATTCAACAATTTCCTACTATGTTCGACATCAGAACATCTTTTCACATAGTAGGAATTGTGCCAATGAGTTATGAAGACATGAAGACTATTATTTTCAGCTTTTTGGAGTAGATTCAACAAGTTTTAGTAGAAGCAATAAAAATTTATCTCATCTCTTTATCCATGACTCTTCTTGTTCAGCCACTTGAAGAAGAATATGATCAGAATTTTGCAGCCACCACACATACACAACTCATCCACATTTAAGGTAAGTGAAGGTATGTTGTTTTCTAATTTTTAGTCATGTAATTCATTAGAATGCTAAAATTGTAACTTTGGAAAAATTCCTCACTCCATTTTTCACATTGTCATATCTTTAGTTGGGGGGAAGGGACATCATTTCATATCCACATGTCATACACTATCACACATTTTTATTTCATTTCCACCCACATATATTTCCCAGCCAACTATTGTTGCAACATGATCTAAAAGATTATATGCCTTGCAAATGATCAATTCATCGATGAAGTAATTGATTCTAAATGTTTTCATGAACTTTGATGCAACAAAGAAAATAAAGCATTGTTACACAAGAACCAATGCTTAAAAAAAAAAAAATGGTTGTCACACAAGAACCAACCATTGAAAAAAAAAAAATGTTGCAATCAAATGTATTATACTTTGCCAAAAAGGAAAAAATCAAGAAGCAAAGTTTGGAATGAATCTATATGAGTCAAAACTCATAAAAGATCAACTCATGGACAAATGAATCATTGTAATGGTTGCATGAGGACATGCAACAACTTCAGTTGGGGGGTATGTTGAGTCTCAAAAATGTTCTCCATATTCATACATATTTCCATTATGTCATAACCATTTAGCTCTTATTTCATAGCCATTTGACCTAAAACCCTACATCAAGTAACCATTTTCATAAATATATGGGTTAGGATCCTTGTTTTTCAAAGTTATTTATTTTATGTATTTTAAGTGAATTTATGATTAGAAACTAGAAAATTAACATAGTTTCATATATCTATATATGTGTTATGAGTTTTGTAACATGTGTAGGTCAAAAGGAGACTTCTAGAAGACCCTTATGTGGCACTCTAAGGCCAAATTCGAATTTGGTTGGAGAAGATTATGGGATCAAGAGGATATGTGTCTTACTTCCTTGTTGTATTGAAACTCTAAGAGGATATGTGTCTCATTTCTTAGTTGTGTTGAAACTCTAGAAAGACATGTGTCTTATCATTTCCTATTTTGATTGTAACTCTAGAGACGGAGGGAGAGATTCATGGACTCCCATTAATGAGATGACTCCTCATATTTTGTATAAATAGGAGAAGCTTTCTCCTATCATAGGTAATGAGGAAGTAATGAAAAAGTAGTAGAGAAGTCTTTTGTAACAAAGTTCAAGATGGAATGGGATGTAGATTTGTGAGTTCTTTTTTAATAGAGAAATTCAGTTCTTTGATGCTGTTTTGATTACAACTTTAAGGAGCTGAAGGACTTCACCAAATTGGTAGCAGAGGGCCCCTGCTATCCAAGGAGGCTTTTTACATGTTTTCTAGATAAGTTGCTTTCAATTCTGTTTTTTTATATTTCCTTACTTAGATTGCTTTCTGAAATCATAGCTTTTAGCATAATTTTTCATGGCAGCCCGGGCATTTGCATATCTTTTGACTAATGACATGGAATCAATATTGTCCTTCTGCTGATTTCTTTTTCTTAGTTTTTGTTTAATTCCAGCACTATTTGTTTATTTCAGTCTTGCACATTTGCTTTAGTAGTTAGATTTAGATATTAAGCTGCTCATGTCATTTTCAGCTACCTCCGAAAGCCACAGCTGGACTGATGGTGAGGGATTGAAGTATGAGTGTGTAGTTTGATATTAGTTTACTTTCTGCAAGTTAGATATATTAAATTGTTCATGTCATTTTCAGTTACCTCCGAAAGCCACAGCTGGACTGATGGTGAGGGATTGAAGTATGAGTGTGTAGTTTGATATTAGTTTACTTTCTGTAAGTTAGATATATTAAATTGATCATATCATTTTCAGTTACTTCCGAAAGCCATAGCTGGACTAATGGTGAGGGATTGAAGTATGAGTGTGTAGTTTGATATTAGTTTTTTTTTCTGCAAATTAGATATCAGATTGCTCAAGTTGTTTATGGTTATTTCAAAAGCTAGCTATTTCAAAAGCTATAGCTAGAGCGAAAGCCATAGCTGGACTAATGGTGAGGGGTCAGAATATGAGTTGATGCAATTTGATTTTAGTTTTACTTTACTTGCAATATTTTCTTTGAGTACAGTTTCTTTTGTGTTTAGATAGCAACAAGGATAATGAGTTTCATGATCAATAGTTCAATGTTTGCTTGATTAGAATAGTGATGCAATTTTCATTTCCTTTTAGGAATTAATTTTGTCATTGTGTGTTTTAAAGTTCTTTTGAAGTTTGGAAAACCATTAGAAGGACATCATTGTCTTGAATATTTGTCTCCACTTGTCTTTTAGAATTTTACAAAAATCCAAAAACGACAAAAAGTAAGAGATAGGTTATCTTGTACATATAGTGCGCCACACTTCGTCACATTACGAACTTCGGTTGATAATTTATGTTAGCAATTTAGGACGCACTAAATTGACCAAACATTTTGGCGCCGTTGCCGGGGAAGTGTAACTAGGTAGCCTTATTTCTTACATCTAAAAAAAAAAAATTAATAATTCTTGAGTATGCTCTCCTCCTGCACTTTGTGTGATCTGGGGGATCAGAAAAAGAATTGTTATGTGAAAAAAAAATTAATAATTCTTGAGTATGCTCTCCTCTTGCACTTTGTGTGATCTAGAGGTTCAGAAAAAGAATTGTTATGTGAAGAAAAAAAAGGAGACAAAATCAACTTCATCATTTCAATTGTTTCAACAATTTAAATTTTTTTTTTTGTTTTCATGAAAAACTTTGATTTCAATAAAATTGTTTTGTTTAATGAATATATATGTGTATTTTTAAATTTTTGAAAATATAACATACATAATTTTATTAAACAAATCAATTAAAAAAAAAAACGAAAAAAAAATAAAAAATAAAAAAATAAAATTGTTTTGTTACTAAGATATATGTATATTTTTATTTTTGAAAATATATATATAATTTTAATAACAAATCATTTAAAAAAAAAAAATTCAATAAATTGTTTTGTTTAGTAAATTACATATGTATATTTTTAATTTTTCAAAATTTAACATGTGTAATTTTATTAGCAAAACAAATAAAAAAAAAAAAAATCATTTTGCTTAGTAAAATATATATGTGTATTTTTAATTTTTAAAAATATAACATATAGTTTTATTAACAAAAACAAATTAAAAAAAAATTGAAAAACAAAAACAAAACAAATCAATAAACAAAGCCATAGCCCCCCATCACCAAACGCTCCTTGAGATTCATAAGACGACCACATGTAAGAGAACAAGGCAATGATGTATACAGGGAAATGATTGAGAGTGGTGTTATCAAGCTTGGCGAAAAACAGGGTGAAAGCAAGTGTGCTCTTGTATATGGTCAAATGAATGAACCACCTGGTGCTCGTGCTCGTGTTGGGCTTACAGGATTGACTGTTGCAGAGCATTTTCAAGATGCCGAAGGCCAGGATGTGTTGCTCTTCATTGACAACATTTTCCTTTTTACACAAGCAAACTCTGAAGTGTCTGCTTTGCTGGGACGTATTCCTTCAGTTGTCGGATACCAGCCCACTTTGGCTACTGATCTTGGCGGTTTGCAAGAACGTATTACAACAACCAAGAAGGGTTCCATTACTTCCGTGCAAGCTATATATGTGCCAGCAGATGATTTGATAGATCCAGCATCTGCAACAACATTTGCCCATCTTGATGCCACCACTGTGTTATCTAGGCAGATCTCAGAACTTGGAATATACCCAGCTGTTAACCCACTGGATTCAGATTCCAAGCGCTGGATCTTCCTCAGTCTACTTACTTGCTAGGAGATAATGGCAAACCTATCAGTCCTGACAATGGTCAATACGAAACGCAATTTTTAACCACGTTTTGAGAAAAATGATTATTTTTGCCAGAGCATCTCCAGAAACACAACTGTTTTTGACACGTCAATTTGAAACGCATTTTCTGAACGATTGAGGATGAATTTTGAAAATCCACGACATAGGTTTTTTCGCCAACGTGGTCAATTAGATAACCCAAAAATTGTTTTACGAAATTCGTGGCGGTCTGGGAGAATTTCTCGGTTCTTTGAAGGTCAATTTTGCCTGCCACGTGAGGAAAATCGGTTTTTTCTAAGTGAAGAATTTGAAAATGGCACTCTGCATTGATAATTCGGTTTCCTGATTTCTAGGAAGAAGTATCCAAGTTGAAATCAAATTCTTAACGTGGCATTTAATCCACATTCCACTCATTTTTGAATTCAAATTGACTTCGTCTACTTTCTGAATGTTGGATTTCATTAATTCTTCTTCCTTGCATTGTCTGAACGGCTGACACTTCTGACTTTAGAAAATCAAGCTCTCAAGAAGCGTATCACTGGTTTTTGGTCTAAAGCAGTTTATTGGCAGGTGGTGGTTTACATTGGAGTTCGTTTTTTTTTTTAATTAATTGTTTTGTTTAAATTATATATGTATATATATTTTTTTAAAAATGTGACATATATAATATTTAAAAAAAAAAAAAGAATAATTTTGAATCAATGAAATGAATAAGTTATTTCCTCGCTTTTTCTGAAGGTATTGATTAATTTTGGACTGATGATGAAGGATGAATGACTAACTTTTTATTCAAGATTTTTAGCTACAGAAACCGTCGACATTCTGCAGCTAAAGTCCAATTCCGCAGCTATTCTCCAATTCCGCAGCTAAAGTCCAATTCCGCAGCTGAAAAACCTCATTGTTCAAATCAGCCTAACTTTCTCATACAAAATCAGATTTTGATGATTCAAGTATTGTTGGAAAGGTCTCAACAAAATCTACACAATGAGAAATCCATCATTAGAGTTTGAAATGGTAAATAATGAAATAAATTGCTGAAAAGAAGCTACATTCAACTTGAGACACTAATTCCAAAACAGGTATAAATTCTTTTGATTTTCCCTTTGAGAACTTGTTTCATTAATACAAATTCTTAAGTTTTGTGTGTAAATATCATAACTAGAGAGATTGATCACCTCTCTCCTTTGATAATCTTATATTCCATTGCAGAAGAAATATTAGTTTTTTTTGCAGGTTCCAGGAGGAAGGACAAATGACTACAAAAGAATGGTGTCTCTCTAAGAGACCAATTTGTTTCATAAGAGGATGATCAGTAACAAAGAGGAAATATGCTGATGCAAAATCAGATCTAAACACTTGAAAAATTTTCAGATACTATTGTCTCCATCACATCCATACCTCATAATAAACCATTCACCTCATTTCACTTCATGTTTTCCATTTACATTCACATCCACTTTCCATTTCTTTTTGTCCATTCATAACCCACAAATAAAAGTAAGAGGCTCATTCACATGCTTATTGCCCATTGCTATTTCTACTTTCCATTGCCATCTTCCATTTTCATCTTCCATCTCTTGTCATTTTCATTCCGCAAATAAGCCCTGCTGTAATGCAAATTATTGAGTCCATAGTCCTTTGAGTCTAAGTTCTTTGTAAAAACACCTTGAGGCTTGCATGCCTTAATGGAAAGTTCTCATGCTGACAAACAATGGGAATACATTAATGTCTCTTGTTCGTCAGATCTTCTAGGTTACTCGACATCAGCAAAATCATTCGTACCTAGCAAGATGTGTTTGGGCATCTTGACTCTCATTGTCATCAATGGTGAGAGTTCTCGTGTTGACTAGTGGCATCCATTAATGGCCACTAATTCAACAATTTACTACTATGTTCGACATCAAAACATCTTTTCACATAGTAGGAATTGTGCCAATGAGTTTTGAAGACATGAAGACTATTATTTTCAGCATTTTGGAGCAGATTCAGCAAGTTTTAGTAGAAGCAATAAAAATTCATCTCATCTCTTTATCCATGACTCCTCTTGTTTAGCCACTTGAAGAAGAATATGATCAGAATTTTTCAGCCACCACACATACACAACTCATCCACATTTAAGGTAAGTGAAGGTATGTTGTTTTCTAATTTTTAGTCATGTAATTCATTAGAATGCTAAAATTGTAACTTTGGAAAAATTCCTCACTCCCTTTTTCACATTGTCATATCTTTAGTTGGGGGGGGGGGAAGGGACACCATTTCATATCCACATGTCATACACTATCACACATTTTCATTTTATTTCCACCCACATATACTTCCCAACCAACTATTGTTGCAACATGATCCAAAAGATTATATGCCTTGCAAATGATCAATTCATTGATGAAGTAATTGATTCTAAATGTTTTCATGAACTTTGATGCAACAAAGAAAATAAAGCATTGTTACACAAGAACCAATGCTTCAAAAAAAAATGGTTGTCACACAAGAACCAACCATTGAAAAAAAAAAAAAATGTTGCAATCAAATGTATTATACTTTGCCAAAAAGGAAAAAATCAAGAAGCAAAGTTTGGAATGAATCTATATAAGTCAAAACTCATAAAAGATCAACTCATGGACAAATGAATCATTGCAATGGTTGCATGAGGACATGCAACAACTTCAGTTGGGGGGTATGTTGAGTCTCAAAAATGTTCTCCATATTCATACATATTTCCATTATGTCATAACCATTTAGCTCTTATTTCATAGCCATTTGATCTAAAACCCTACATCAAGTAACCATTTTCATAAATATATGGGTTAGGATCCTTGGTTTCCAAAGTTATTTATTTTATGTATTTTAAGTGAATTTATGATTAGAAACTAGAAAATTAACATAGTTTCATATATCTATATATGTGTTATGAGTTTTGTGACATGTGTAGGTCAAAAGGAGACTTCTAGAAGACCCTTATGTGGCACTCTAAGGCCAAATTCAAATTTGGTTGGAGAAGATTATGGGATCAAGAGGATATGTGTCTCACTTCCTTGTTGTATTGAAACTCTAAGAGGATATGTGTCTCATTCCTCAAGTTGTGTTGAAACTCTAGAAAGACATGTGTCTTATCATTTCCTATTTTGATTGTAACTCTAGAGATGGAGAGAGAGATTCATGGACTCCCATTAATGAGATGACTCCTCATATTTTGTATAAATAGGAGAAACTTTCTCCTATCATAGGTAATGAGGAAGTAATGAGGAAGTAATGAAAAAGTAGTAGAGAAGTCTTTTGTAACAAAGTTCAAGATGGAATGAGATGTAGATTTGTGAGTTCCTTTTAATAGAGAAATTCAGTTCTTTGATGCTGTTTTGATTACAACTTTAAGGAGTTGAAGGATTACACCAAATTGGTAGCAGAGGGCCCCTGCTATCCAAGGAGGCTTTTACATGTTTTCTAGATAAGTTGCTTTCAATTCTGTTTTGTCATATTTCCTTACTTATATTGCTTTCTGAAATCATAACTTTTAGCATAATTTTTCATGGCAGCCCGGGCATTTGCATATAATGTTATCATGACTAATGACATGGAATCCATCTTGTCCTTCTGCTAATTTACTTTTCTTAGTTTTTGTTTAATTCCAGCACTATTTGTTTATTTCAGTCTTGCACATTTGCTTTAGTAGTTAGATTTAGATATTAAGCTGCTCATGTCATTTTCAGTTACCTCCGAAAACCATAGCTGGACTAATGGCGAGGGATTGAAGTATGAGTGTGTAGTTTGATATTAGTTTACTTTTCTGCAAGTTAGATATATTAAATTGCTCATGTCATTTTCAGTTACCTCCGAAAGCCATAGGTGGACTAATGGTGAGGGATTGAAGTATGAGTGTGTAGTTTGATATTAGTTTACTTTTCTACAAGTTAAATATATTAAATTGCTCATGTCATTTTCAGTTACCTCCGAAAGCCATAGCTGGACTAATGGTGAGGGATTGAAGTATGAGTGTGTAGTTTGATATTAGTTTCTTTTTTTGCAAATTAGATATCAGATTGCTCAAGTTGTTTATGATTACCTCCGAAAGCCATAGCTAGACTAATGGTGAGGGGTCAGAATATGAGTTGATGTAATTTGATTTTAGTTTTACTTTACTTGCAATCTTTTCTTTGAGTACAGTTTCTTTTGTGTTTAGACAGCAACAATGATAATGAGTTTCATGATCAATAGTTCACTGTTTGCTTGATTAGAATAGTGATGCAATTTTCATTTCCTTTTAGGAATTAATTTTGTCATTGTGTGTTTTAAAATTCTTTTGAAGTTTGGAAACCCATTAGAAGGACATCATTGTCTTGAATATTTGTCCCCATACTTGTCTTTTAGAATTTCATAAAAATCCAAAAACGACAAAAAGTAAGAGATAGGTTATCTTGCACATATAGTGCGCCACACTTCGTCAGCTTACGAATCCCTGGTTGATAATTTATGTTAGCAATTTAGGACACACTAAATTGACCAAACAGGGACTACATGCATTTGAACTATGTTACAATGAGGCTCGGCTCAAGGGCCTTTTTTATTTTTGAACAACAAGGGAAAACCATAAACAACCAAGACGCTAACCCAAGGAGATGGAACACCAAGAGTTTGTCGGCCTCATTGGGGTTAGTTGGGCAACCAACTTCTTGGGGTCGTAACTTGTTCATATTATACTCCATTTGGTGCATATGATACCTCATTGGAAATATCTCTATAAGTATGCAAGATTTTACACATTGGTGTGGACCTCAAAAAAATGTCATTTAGGGGGTAAAAACTGCTCCGGAAGTTCATAACCCGAAAAATTGCTAAAAATAGTAAATTATGCTATAAAAAAAGAAACTGATGAAACTAAATGGAGGTATAGGTGGAATAGGAAATTTATGTTGAACTTGGTCCCTAGTGAACCACTTTCCCTGGTGGAGGGGTTGGATTGCTTTAACAACTCGATATAGGTGGATCCTCTGTTCGTGGGTATTCTTGATCTATGTGTCCATGATCTAATTAGTTGTGTCCTGGTCCATGCTGTATGGGTTTAACTCTGTTGGTGTTAGTTGTTCTACAATGTCAGATGTGTCTACTAATGGTGGAAAGTATGGTCGAAGGTGGTGGACATTGAACACTGGGTTCAGACCAAGGAATGGTGGAATGTTGAGCTCAAATAAATTATCCTCTAAAACCTTGGTGGTGGTGTACGACCCATATTTAAGTGGGGAAATCTTGCGATGGGGCCTCACGAGGCACTCCTTCTAAAATGTAGCCAAACTTTTCTCCCACCTGGAAATTGTGTGGCAACTGATGTTGATCATCTTGCTTCTTGTAATTAGCATTGGCTCTATCAAATATGTCATGGAACTATTGGTTGACGTGCTAAATGCACTTAATGAAGTTTTTCACCTTGTCATATTTGGACTGGACATCAGTTGAGTCTTCCCGAGTAGTTGCAAATGGTATAGCTACATCAATGGGATATAGTGGCTAGAATACCAACCCCACCTGAAAGGGGTCGTGGCTAGGTATGCTATGGAGAGCTCAATTGTAGCTGTGTTCAACATAGGGAGGCTTTCATCCCATATGCGTGGATGCTTTGAGTTGTACATGCACAAAATGTGTATGATCATCCTATTGACGACCTATGTTTGGCCATTAGTTTTGGGGTGGAAATCCATCTATAGTTAATGCATTGAATTTTAATTACATATCTTCAGTACCTACCTGTTTGTTGACATTTGAGATCTTCAATTACAATGTGCATAATTGTCTAGTTGACTCCATTGCATGGAAAAAATTATTAAGAAACTAATAAGATAGTATATGATGATTATTTCTCTTAAATTGATAATTAATTATGAGTATTTTTTGGCTTATTTTTATTATTATGTTCTATTCATAAAGAAATTTCCAAAACATAAAGATCACAAGAGACAAATAACACCATAAATTAAGCTCCAAGCCAGGGAAAAAATCCACAAGGGGAAAACCCAAACAATCCTCTTTTTATAGCATCAGATCAAAGTGAGATATCCAAGACTTAAGACCAAGACAAGGAATGCTACATAGACCCAATTCATCCCACCTTCAATAATTCTCCACCAATTCAAAGTCAACACAAGTTAGCGTTGTTCAAACCTCAACACATTTGGTTAAAAATCATAATTCAGACCTCCAACTCAGACCTACAATTTCGCCGAATCTTCTTTGAAATATTTGCATGTGTGAACAAAAAAGCAAGCAAAAACACTCAAATTCTCTCTCCTTTTACTTGTATTCTCTCTCCCTTGACTTCACTTTTCTTCTTCTTCTATTTGGCATATAAATAGATGTGTGTGTTGAGTGAGCAAGTAAGTTCGAAGTGTCTCTTATATATAGCTATCTAGGAGGTCCAATAGGTTCCTCTTCAAAGCCAACTTGTCCAGGCAGGGACGACTTGGTATTGTGGATGACAAATTGTCTTTTTGACTCAAATAAAATACTTTTTCCTTTTCTTACAAATAGTCCAAATAATACTTTGACACAATAATATTTATTTGATTCAAAATAAATTTTATTTTGACTCAATAAAACCTATAAGAATGAAGAACATGCTTTGACTAGAAATAATAATAATATTAATGATACTAATAAATGAATATAATAATTACATCAATAGTACATTTTAATCTCATTATGAAGACTGATACTAGTGTTGTCTAGGTAAATCCTCTCTAGAGACAGAGATGATCCCTCTAGCCCTATGGTGGGTCTAGCAACTACGAGAACATACTAACATCTAACTTCCTAGATTGCAAATGAAATTCAGAGCAAGGAAGATGACCTACCTTGTCCTAATGCTATGTTGTCGTCTTCCGTCGAAGCTTCTTGATATGTCGCTCTTCCCAAGCTTGATGCACGTTGCTACCAACGTTCGATTACCTGTACAGACAGTCAAGACACCACGGCAAGCGTAAAACCATGACAAAAATAAAACAATTAAAATCTATCTAATTGATCAAGGAATGCTAGAAATCTCATTATGAATGTAAACAAGAGTGGAAGATAAACATCAGTTGCATTTTATTATGATAAAGACAAGGGGAGTTTACAACCAGGCCTTGATGTTGAGGCTCTCCTTCGGCAGGTCTGTATCCAAGCACGTTTGTAACACCCTCATACATAAAGGTCCAAGATCTCACTATGTTCTCAACACATAAAACAATCACACTCTGCACTATTCTCCCGAAGCTATAATTGCTTCTCCTTTCTATCATCACTAAGGCTGTAGAGCTGAAGGAGGTCTCCTTATATAAAAATGGAGGAGGAGGTTATGGGCCCTCAAATAATGGGAAAAGAGCTTATCCTTTGGAGTAGTTCCTATTTCTTGGGAACAATAAGCCCAAAGGGGAATTCCTCGGCCATATTCTCAAAACAAACTTCCAGTTCACCACCTCGCGAAGCTTCTAGTCATGGAAGCTTCGCTTCTATTTAAAAAATTTTCCAAAAGAGGATTGGCACGGGTCCGACATTAAGATAGAGCGCTAATCGGTGCGAGTTATAGTGGAAACCTCTACTATCAACGCGGGTCAGACACTGAGAGAAAGCACTGACCTTGAAAACTAGGCTTTTATAGGGATATTTTAGAAAAGTTGTAAAGGGAGATGATTTGGTAGACAAAATGTGGTTCAGGTGTATGTATTCCATGTTTGGAAAGTACACAAGGGTCACTATATGGGTCCTCCAGGATCAAGGAACAGGAAGTACAGGGAAAGTGACAAATTGCTGTGTAACAGATGCTCCCTAAAGAATGAATTCCGAACATGAGTGAGGGGTGAAATGCTTTACAAATATGTGTAAGGAACTAGATGTTGCTGTCGGGAGACCTGCAATTCAAGCTTAGATAAATATACATAACTATAATATCTGATGAAAATACATGAATCCATGGCATAGGCACAACTATCCATCAAGAAGAGGATCATGTGAATGGATCCTCAGCATGGATGCAACCATCCGAATGAAGGGATCATATGAAATAGATCCACGACATGGGCGCAACCATCCATCTGAGAAGGATCTCATATAGACTCATGGTATGGTCGCATCCATCCATCAGAGAAAAATCTCATATAGACTCATGGTATGGTCGCAACCATCCATCTGAAAGAAACATGTATCCAATCATGAATGAATCATCACTCCTCGCAACCTGGAATTTTGTGATCGAAGCCTAGGGTCTTGCGCTCCAACACCACCCGATCAAAGTAAAAATTCCAACATGTGAATAGACGTGTTGAAGTCGAACATGCTAGAAAATCACTTGATTACCGGTCAATGATGTGAATCGTTAAGTGTGAGAGAAACCACCAATAATGACAATGGCTCTCAAGGTACAACTAGTACAATCCATGGAATGTGAACAGTGAGTTGTAGTCGAACACCCGTGAAATCACCCGATCGAAGGCCGATGATGTGAACCTACCGTGGAATGCGAAGAACTTTCCATTAGGGCATGCAAGCTCTAAGGTACCAGATATGAGTCTCTAGATCAGCTTCTCGGATAATGAGCCGAAGTCGACAAGAAGCGATCCATCGAAGGAGGGTCATAATGAATCCCACATCATCAACACAAAACAAAGGATGTAATATGAGTGTTAATCATGACTGGAACAGAGAATCAGGGAATGTATAAACTGCCGAAGGATTTTCTCTTGAACATATTGGTGACACGACTCCAAAATTTGGAAGAATTTGACTCAAATAGGATCAGAGATCATGTTGACAAGATTGGTAATTGAATGAGAGGCAAACGGATTTCCCAAACCCATGGAGGCAAAGTGGCAGAGTGAAGATATCCCAAACCGACATGAACTGCAGACAAGTGTCATGTTCAAGAGTGACATATTGATGACACAACTGATGAATAACTTCCATTTTCCCCCACCATTTATGGTGAGTACCTCTTTATTTTTACACAAGCTTGAAGAATATATCATATGCTTGTCATATATGTTTGTCCTTTGGACAAATCCATCCTAGTACATTTTACGAGCCCTAGGAAGGAGGAACTCGGTAACGTCATGCTGACGGTTTCTGATGTCATTTAAGTTTAATGAGTCTGAAAAAGGAAGAACTCAACATATTTACATGTTTAGAGAGTTTGAAAAGAAGCGGAAAAGAAAAATCCAGTAAGTCCCTTTTTGTAAATAGTCCCTCAGATACAAAAAGGTAGAAAACAATATCTGTGAGAACCTCTTAGTCACGATAGGCTAAGGTATTCCTTTTCTGTAAATTATCTATCCCAGCCTGAAAAAGGGGTAAACGTATACTGATTAGATATTGTTTCACAGCCATTTAACGAGTTCAAAATAACAAGAGTCTCGAAAATATTTTCAGTTTTAGAGAGTCAGAAAAGAGCTGAAAGATGACTCCTCCTGGAGGAACGAGTGGTATAAAGGGTAACAACTAGTTCCGGTGATGGTGGAACTTCTCAGAACAAGATAAAAGTTAGGAGGATGGCTAACAAGACCACTCATTGCAGCGGTTCCTCAGGAATGGGTAAAACAACCAAGTGAAGGCATATGATCGACCAAGCAGATGGTAACGATGGAATGAGAAAACCAAAGTTCATCTGAAAAAATAGGCTGATAAAATGGAAATCAAGAGAGGTAAAATAAGAATGGTTTCATTTTTACACAAGCTTGAAATCAAGAAACTTTGCTTGAGGTTGGTTTCATTTTTACAGAAGCTTGAAATGGAAAAAAACTATGCTTGAAAATTGGTTTCATTTTTACACAAGCTTGAAACAAAGATATACTATGCTTGGGAAATGGGGCACACGCATGCCCCCATCATGATGACTCAATTCGAGGTACATGCCCCCCAAGCTTCAGTCCATATGAAAGGAAAATGGAGTGAAGGTTCAAATTATGAGATCAAGAGAAAGAATCGAATGGGATTTTACGAGATTGTATCAAAGAATCGAATTGAATAGGAACATGTGTAATTGTTTTAACGAGGTTGACACATTAAAAAAACTATCCTCGTGAGCTAATTCATTTTTTAACGAGGTTGAAATAGAAGACGAACTATCCTCAAGACATAATTCATTTTTTAAGGAGGTTGACATGGAAGTCGAACTATCCTTGGACGAGCTTGTTTCATTTTTTAAGGAGCTTGACACAAGAAAACAAACCATGCTTCGATTATATTGTTTCATTTTTTAAGGAGCTTGACACAAGAAAATGAACCGTGCTCTGATCACCTCATCATGTTGAATAAGAAGTCATGGCTTTTTGAAAAGTGATTCCATACAGGTGAATTGGTTTTCAAAGTGGAGGAATAACCTGTTATGAGTATTTTAACCCAACGTTTCGGACTTCATACGTGAGTCCATCATCAGGGGTAATCGCTTATTATTCTTTGAATTTTTTTTTTCAAAGAAAAATAAGCGATTACCCCTGATGATGGACTCACGTATGAAGTCTGAAACGTTGGGTTAAAATACTCATAACAGGTTATTCCTCCACTTTGAAAAGTCATGGCTTCCAAGAGGTTCTCATATGATGGGAGAACAACATATCGGAAATTAGGACCTAATGCCCCCATCACACGATGCATAATGGCACTATAACTGAATGCAGGAACAGGGCAGGTAGCCAGATAATTAACTTGCGACAGGGAAGGTATAACCGGCGGATAAATATTCGACAGAGACGATGGTGGGCCAGCTTCCATATCAGGACCAAAGAATGAAAGTTGATCAATGGTCACAATCCGACCTTTGTGTGGAAAAAAGATCACATGAAAGAGGGAGGAGACAAGTGCGCCCATGGCATAAGCATAATCATGCCCCAAGAGTAAATTAAAATAAAAGGGACCTTGGACCACCATCACGTATATATAGACGGTTTTCCCTCCCAAATTAATAGGAAACTTTGGAAGGATCCCTAACGGTTGACTGGTTCCTCTGTTAAAAGCCAGCAGATTCTGTGTAATAGGCATAAGCGGTGGAGAGCCAAAATATTTCCAAGTAGTTGAAGATAGAACACTAACATATGTGCCTTCATCTATAATCGTGCTAGGTACGGCCACATCATAGGCCTGTACCGTCATATACAAAGGCACATAAGAAGGAAGACGGTATCCCGCAAATCAACTCCAATCGAAGGAAGCAACCAAACTACTTGGAGGGGGCACCATAGAAATGAGATGGTCATCCCCTAGTTTTACGGGAGCAAGAGGAGTATCCTCCAGGACCTCCATCATGGGGGCAGGAGGAGAAGCTTCTTGAACTACATGGACGGGAAAATATTTCTCCAAGTCTGAGGAATCTGAAGAAACAAGAAGAACGTGGGGGGGATGAGATCCACTATCGACGGAAAAGACCTGATGAACCATAGGCGGGATCAGATCAACCGATTCCACGACCAATGGTTGGTTGGGAACAGATTCATGAATTTGAATTTTCGAGGGAGCAGGAACGAACAAGGATGAATCTTGACCAATCATTGAATCAACTAGCAGAGGACTCGAAGAAAGCTTTTGGTAACCAACCGGAAGGCAGGGTGCAGAAATAGTAGGGTTGTACAATACTCTCATGGCTTCATCCATGTACAGAAAAAGGTGAATGGGATGATTCCCTTCACACAAATTACAGGGATTCATAATCTTACCCTGTTTCTTATGGGTCTTATCATGGCTAGTCAAAGATGTGCCACCAATATGACTTCCAGAAGCCAAAGGCAACGATAGACGACCGTCGAACCATGCTTCAAGTACCTTTGGAATACCGGGGTAGTCTCGAAGAAAGTGGTCACCTTTGCACAACATGCAAGGGAATTTGAATTTCCGTGGAAGGTTGGATGGTTTATCAATGGAAGGTGTCCAAGGTGCAATAGCCACAAAGCTAACCTCTCTCTTATCTGACTTCTTCTTTTTCATCTTCTTCTTCTTCTTCTTAGCCACCTAGTTAATGGAATTCAGACTTTCACCAGGAGAAGTAGAAGAGGAGGATGAATAAACATGCAAATAATGGGAGAGGTCCACCTTAGAATCAACATGATGCTATCCACGTGGAGGAGATGATGGTACAGAGGGCAGAATACTCGAGATCATAGGGGTCGAGAATAACCAAACATGCAACCCAACAGTTAACCCAGGTAGGGGCAATGTTGCCATATAAGGAGCACCAACATTCCCAAAAGCAGGAAAAGGACCAGGATTCCCTTGGGAGGGGATTCCTTTGTTGGTAAACTCTAGAAAAGTTGCAATTGGAAACAACCTTAAAACAAAATACTAAGGAAGATAAATTTAACCAGGGATATTTCGTGGGCAGTTAATTTTACAACATTGAAACGAAGCTCCGCTGATTCTTAAGAGTTGAGAAACCGGCAAAGGTGACTCTATCACTTTCAGGTTGAAACGAGCGTGAATGATCTTTTCACTTTTTAAGGAGTCATGAAAAGATCAAAATGACTACTCAGGAAATCTAAGCAAGAGGGTGTACCAAGTTTCCGTGAATTTCCATATACACCTTGGTGATCAAATGAAAGAGAAATGACCAAGGACTTAACGTACATGTATGTAATCTCCCCGAATGTTGTGTTCGGTGTATCATGGTTACAAGGAAGCATACTCGGCTTCCTATAGATAAAGGATTACAACCTATGAGGGTCTCCCTTTATATATGCGATGGTACGGGGAGCACAAGTCCGTATTAGCACTATCTAATTCCAGATGGCGAACGACAGCTACTAGGTTTAATGATGCTGGAACACGTCACTAGTCTAGACATCTAAAAATGTGCGTTAGGTTTCAATGATTCCTTAGGCTGATTGAATAAATTTTAAAGTTGATCTTGAATTATGTCTCAGTTTCAAGGCCCTATCGAATGTCATCTGACAATCTCCCATATGCAACTATATGAGAAAATAAATCTTTCAATTCGATGAATGATATCTATTTAAGGGAAGAGTCTCAAACAATGATGTAACAAGCAACAACACTGCAAACAATTTTTTTCCAAACTAGATGATTTTCACTATCCAAAATTAATCTAAAACATTCAACGATGCGAATTATGCAATGTAATCTATGCAAAATCCTCTTCTTTGAAAACTATGCAATTGTAATCTATGCACAATTCCCTTTTTCTTTTGAAAGAATAAGAATGCACTCAATGCATTTTTCGATGAAATAAGAATCTACTTAATGCATGCTTTTAATGAAAGAGAATGCACTCAATGCGACTTTTAGCTTTCAATCATTAAACAATGTAATCTAAGTTCAATGATATATCTCAAAAAACACTTTTCAATGAAATGTGATTTAATTCATTTTAACAAAAAGCAAACTCTGAGACGAAAACTAAATGAACGAAAATTTCCTTAATGGAAGGAAGAATAAAAAAGGGATGCAAACAAACACTTAGAATGCAATCTTTGTTTTAAACAATTTGTAACGAAATTCCTCAAAAGGCTACAAGACATATGAGTTCAAGCAAAAGAGGAATTCCAAAGTGTGGGCTCAAAACAAGGCATTCATTCCCCTTTACATGAAGCAATAATAAACATAAGACTTTTTAGCTGAACAATGAGCAATGTAATATATGCTCACAAGTGAACAAGCAGACCAAATAAACTCAGATAGACACTTGAAACTTGAACACTCAATCAACCAAAAAGCAAAAGGAAATCAACTAGAGATGGCTCACTAAGAAAGGAGACTGACTCAATCAGCAGGGTGATGTCCCGCGAAGCATGCAACCAAGCAATCGATGCACAGTCCTAGAAAAAAATAGGATTTAAGGATGCATGTCCGAACATTTTAAACAACCAAAAAACAAAACCAAAAAGCAAATCAAACCCACTTGAGTGAAGGGGAGCACATGTAAAACATACAGAGAAAAGGACCGGAAGGGAAAGACACACTGGTGAAGGACTTAGGGAAAAACCTTAATTTTTCACACACCTTGAAATTGGCACGACTTTTGTGGGTGAAAATAGCGCCAACTTGCGTGACTTGCTAACTGACAACTAGCACCAATTGGCGTGACTATCAGACAAATAAAAGTGCCAATGCCTGAAAAAGAAAAAACAAAGAATTTCTCCTAACGAAGAATAGACTCACCACTTCAAGAAAAAACTAAAATATCATAATTGATGAAAAACATAGGAACAAACAAGGAAAAGGTCATTCGACTAAACTCGTCGAATGACTAAGATCTCAAAGAGTGACAAACTCAAAGGAAACTCCCCAATGGAGTTGCCAATATGTTGTCTAGGTAAATCCTCTCCGCGGATAGAGACGATCCCTCTAGCCCTAGGGTGGGTCTAGCAACTACGGGAACATACTAACATCTACCTTCCTAGATTGTAAATGAAATTCAGAGCAAGGAAGATGACCTACCTTGTCCTGATGCTATGTTGTCGTCTTCCGTTGAAGCTTCTTGATCTGTCGCTCTTCCCAAGCTCGATGCATGCTGCTACCAACGTTTGATTACCTGTATAGAAAGTCAAGACACCATGACAAGCATAAAACTGTGACAAAAATAAAACAATTACAATCTATCTAACTAATCAAGGAATGCTAGAAATCTCATTATGAATGTAAACAAGAGTAGAATATTGTAATATTCCCAATTAGCAATGGCTAATTGGAATATTCGATTTTAGTCAATTTTGCTCTAAGTAGTTAGCTTATGAGTAAACGTAGTTAGATTATGAATAAAACATGAGTAAAAGGGGGCCACGACTCACGCTGAATAAGACGCATATGGTAATTATGGGGGAGCCGAATTGGGCACGCTGCAAAGAGGGGTAATACCATGGTATCATGAGGGGAGGCGCATGCAGCAAGGAAGATTACCGTGGTATCATGGGTTGAGGCGGTCGTAGGATTCAAGAGCGGCCAAACGCTATATAAAGAAGATAATTTCCTCATTGAGGGGATCATGGAGAATTTATGTATTTTGAATCTGGTCATTGCGACTATTGAGCACGCTGGATGTTTAGCCTGTCTGCAGCACTGTTTAGCGCATTGAGTGTCTCCGTTCGGAGATCTCGCCCTCAGCTCCAGGGGACTTCAAGTGCCTGCTCGGGTGAGGTAGTCCCGTCAACATCTGTGTAGGAAGAATGACCCACTGTATTCGTAAAGAAGCAGCGAGTTTATTAATTGCGCAACATCTGTGGAGGATCCGCGTGTTTATTGGCAACACATAAGGACGCAGTCTGTATTCAGGAAGCTCCGGGTGCATTCTTGGTAGGTCATGGATAGGAGATCAAGCGCAGGAATAGAAATGCGACTATTGGGGGAGTTCTGGATCAATGGATGATGATAATATTGCATATCCCAACCAGTGGAGGCATGATTAATTGGAGGATGCACAGATCTGCGAGGAGGCACGTCTGGGCAGCAACACAGTCGTTTGGCATTAACTGAAATGAAGATTTGAGTCACAGCCGTCCCATGCAACACAGATATGAAATACAGTAGTATTCTGAGAATAGATCTTAACTTGCCTTTGCAAGTATAGGAGCTATCGCTTTGGTCATTATTGTATTCCTCTATATTTGGCAGATTAATAAAATGGCTCAGCATTCCCATGGTATTTCTTGAGTATCTGTTCATACTTGGAATACATATAATTGTCTGTCTGCATGTCTGTTATTTCTTCCTCTTTGCATTGAGATTTTTGTACCACTTGTTGTGTTTCCCCCACACTCTTAGACAGAGTCTGGAAAGGGCTTGATAGCCTCCAGATCTCATCCTCTTTTTAGAGGTGAAATATTTGGTAAATTCCCTCCCAGTCCATCTCTGGTTAGAGCTTGCTATGTTTTAGAAATATTCCCAAAAAGGAATATTACAGTGGTATCATAGCATAGATCTGGCTCAGCCTGTGGAGCTAGTAGTCTATGTCATCGGAAGAAAAACCCTACATCTGCCACAGAGGTAGGAAATACAGAGATATTGAGCGTAGGTTGAAAAACACCTACGGAGAAGGAGATTGCGTTCGGGTGGTTGATACAGAACAGGAAGAGCCTACGATAGAAGCAAAGCAGAGAGAGCCCATGGCGGATGATAGTGATGCAAAACAGTTTGGGGAAGCGCTCCTCAAATCAGTGCAGGATCTGGCAAGACAGATAGAAGTGATGGGCCAAATATTCACAGATGTGGAGGCTAGACAACGTGAAATCCCAAAGGGTTTCCATGTTGATGAAGGTTCGGACACATCCCGCCAATTGCAGGAGAAGGATGCCGCTCCACACCAGGCATCACATGCCCTCGTTCGTGCCACTATGCCCACGTTTATGAGTGCAGATACGGGGTCAGGAGCACAAGAAGAACCAGACCACATAAGTGAGTATTTCACTGAGTACCAGGCAGTTGGGCAAGAGTTTAGGGATGCCATTTTATTTAAAGACTTTGTTCAAATCAAACGGGACAACAGACCCTGCAACCATCATAAAGGGCACAGACATTATCATGATGGAGATACCCAGCGCACAGCAAGCCGATTCCATTTGCCTACGTTTGATGGTTCATCAAACAGTTTGGCAAAGTCTTGGGTGGAGAAGCTGGATGTATATTTCCAACTCAACTAGATGTCAGAAACAAAGGTCATCAAGGTGGCCACGCTGCATTTAGAGGGTGAGGCTCAGGATTGGTGGTTCCATGGAAGGGTGACACTTGGGCATTCCTTTGTGACTACCTATGCCGAGTTCACTCGAAGACTGATAGAGAGGTTCGACCAGAAGGAACCGGAGGAGCACTTTGTTGAGCTGACAAGGCTCAAACAGACTGGGAGCCCTGAGAAGTATATTGTAGATTTCCTAAGGATTACAGTGATGGTGCCAGATCTATCTGCAGCACGGATGATCTATATGTTTGTGGAAGTGTTAACAGAGCCACTTCAGGGTCTAGTCAGATCGACTAGACCAACCACACTCCAGGATGCCATTGGAAGGACTCGGGATTTTCCAAATGCCTTACCCCGGACCAAGACACCTTACCCCCAGAAACAGGCTTTTCTGCCAAAGGGGAAAGATGTGAGGATTCCGCCTCCAAAGGGGAATCAGGGTAGGGTACAACTCAATGATTATGCCCGGAGGGAGTTGAAGAAGAAGAGGTTGTGCTTTACCTGTCAGGATCTTGGGCACCAGGGCACAGATGTGCTGTTGGCAAAGAAAATTTTATTGAAGTCTTCTATGAGAGTAGCGTGGAGGAGGATGAGTATGAGGATGGGAAGGAAGGAGCCAGTTAGACAAAGCAAGATCATTTACCACCTCCACCTCCAGGGACAGGAGGTGTAGCTTTGCACCCACAGGAGGGACCCTTGCAGCATTGCGGGGAGTACCCAAGTATTTGACGTAGCGGGTCTGAGGGACAGTATGTGGGCAAAAAGTTTTAGTTCTGATAGATAGTGGGGCAACCCACAACTTCATTGATGCATAGATGGTTGAAAGAAGAGGCATACCGACAGAGAGCTTCGATGGGTTCTCAGTATTGGTCCTGGGGGATCAGACGATGCAGTGTGCCAGATATGTTCCAGAGTTGGCCGTGACAATGGGAACCTACATAGTGACTGACCACTTTTTCATGGTTAACATACCAGACACCAATGTGGTATTGGGTGTATAGTGGCTGATTACTTTGAGGAAAGTCACCACATATTGGGAAGCCTTGGAGATGGAATGGGATGACAAGAAGACCGGGAAGCATGAGAAGATACGTGGGATGCACACTTACCCACCTCAGACTGTTTCAGCTCACCAGATGGAGGCAAAATTCTGGAAGGGAGACATAGAATGGGCAGTTGAGTTACGGGCATCATTGGCAGAGGCTACCAGGTAGACAGTTCATCCGGATATCCAAGCCATCCTCGATAGGTATGAGACGGTATTTGGCGAGATACCGCAGGGATAGCCACCATATTGGGGGTTTGAGCATACTATTGAGTTAGAACAGGGAATCCAGGCTGTTATTACCACACCATATAGGCACCCCAAGGCCTATTGGGACGATATTGAGTGGGCCATCCAAGATTTGTTGTCTCTTGGACATATTCGGCCTAGCACCAGTCCTTTTGCTTCTTCGGTGGTGTTGGTAAAGAAGAAGGACGACACATTGAGAATGTGCATTGATTATAGGGCCCTAAATAAGAAGACCCTAAAGAAAAGGTACCCCATATTGCGGGTTGACGAGCTGATGGATGAGCTAAGAGGAACCCAGTTCTTCTCAAAGATCGATTTGAGATCCGGGTACCACCAGATTCGCATGAGGGAACATGACATTCCCAAGACCGCTTTCAGTTTCCATTACGACCACTTTGAGTTTTTGGTAATGCCTTTCGGGCTAACCAATGCCCCAACTAATTTCCATTCATGCATGAACCATATCTTCTGTAGTCATCTGAGGAAGTTTCTGTTGGTCTTTTTCGATGATATATTGATATATAACAGGACTTGGGAAGAGAATCTCCAGCATATAGAGGTAGTACTGCATATTTTAGAGGAGCAAAAATTCTATGCTAAGCTCTCCAAGTGTGAGTTTGGGATGACGAAGATGTTTTATTTGGGACAAATCATAAGAGTGGACGGAGTGAGGGTCCACGAGGAGAATATTAGGGCCATCAGAGACTGGCCAGAACCGAGAAACGTGACGAATCTTCAAGGATTTATTGGCATCTGCACCTATTATAGGAAGTTCGTCAAGAGTTTCTGTCAGCTTACAGTACCGCTTACAGATCTGACAAAGAATGGGGAATTCAGTTGGTCGAATACAGTGCAGTGGGCTTTTAACAGGCTCAAGGCAGTTATGAGCAGCTGTCCAGTGCTTGCATTTCCAGATTTTACGCAGCCTTTTGTTTTGGAGTGTGATGCATCAGGAGAGGGGATCGACGTAGTCTTGATGCAGAGAGGCCGCCCTATAGCCTTCGAAAGCAGAAAGCTCCTTCCTCATGAGCGATTGTATCCTATATACGCCAAGGAGATGTTGGCCATTATGCATGCATTGGCCAAATTCTGGCAGTACTTAGTGGGTAATAGGTTCCGGGTAAGGACTGATCACAACAGCCTCAGGTTCTTTTTGGAGCAGAAACAGCTACAAGAGAAGCAGCAGAAGTGAATCAGCAAGATCCAGGCTTATGACTTTGACATTGAATATGTCAAAGGGAAGAATAACATGGTAGCCGATGCACTTTCATGTAGGCCAGCCACATTGTCTCTGATGAGCTTGGATACAGATTAGAGGGCTCGAATTTTGGTGGAGTACTCCAAGGATAGATTTTCCTGTGAGGTCCTGGATGGTCAGGTGACAGATGACAAATATAGGGTCATAGATGAAATAATCTACTACAGAGATAAGATCTTATTGAAAGATGGCTCCCAGCTCAAGGAGAAGATACTTCAGGCATCTCATGACTCACCATTATCTGGACATCAGGGGTTTAAAAAAACCTATCGAGCCATCAGAGAAAGGTTCTCATGGAAAGGCCTCAAGGAGGACGTGCTCCAGCATATCAGGGAGTGCAAATTTTGCCAGAGAAACAAGGGGGAGATGAACCATCCCGCAGGATTTTTGCAACCTCTTTCAATTCCGGAAAGGAAATGGGAGAGCATTTCGATGGATTTCATCACAGGGTTGCCCACGGTGCAGGGAAAGGACTGCATATACGTCGTCGTTGATCGGCTGACAAAGTACGCACACTTTTTCGCCATATCTGCACACTATACAGCAGCACAGGTGGCAGAGTTATTCTTTAAGGATATTTTCAGGTTGCATGGTCTTCCCAAGACCATCATCAGTGACAGGGACAATCTCTTTATGGGCAGATTATGGCAGGAGCTCTTTCGATTAGTAGGGACGGGGCTAACACCGAGCACCAACTATCACCCACAGACAGATGGGCAGACATAGATAGTTAACAAGTGGCTGGAAGACTACTTGCGTAACTATGTTAGTGGGCAGCAGAGAGCGTGGCTGAAGTGGTTACATTTGGGGGAGTATTGTTACAGTAACACATATCATGTGTCCATCGGTATGACACCATTCTATGCTTTGTATGGGTACCATTCTTTATCTTTTGTTGATATGATGTTGGGTGCTAGCAAGGCTCCAAGAGCTAAAGATTGGATATAAGAGTGTCAAGACATTCTCCGCTCTCTCAAGGATAACATGGCTACAACACAGAACCAGCAGAAGCGGTATGCTGACAAGGGTCGGATGGTAAGACAGTTTGAGGTAGGAGACTTGGTATACCTACGTTTACAACCATACCGACAGTCATCATTGAAACAGAAGGGAGCTAAGAAGCTCAAGCCTCGTTTTTATGTACCATACAGGGTGATACGAAGAGTGGGACGGGTTGCGTATGAGTTGGAGCTGCCCCAAGGCAGCAAGATTCATAACATTTTCCACGTGTCCTGTCTAAAGAAGGCATTGGGGCAGCAGGTGACAGTGACAAAGGAGCTGCCACCTACAGATGATGAAGGGCATCTGGTATTACAGCCCGAGGCAATTATCGATACCAGGGAAAGGCATCTGCGGAACAGAACAATCCGGGAATTCTTGGTGAGGTGGAAGATGTTTCCAGATGAGGATGCAACTTGGGAGAATGAGAAGATCTTGCAGCATCCATCACTACAGTTGCTTGGGGACAAGCAACATTCTGCCGGGGGATATTGTAATATTCCCAATTAGCAATGGCTAATTGGAATATTCGATTTTGGTAAATTTTTCTTTAAGTAGTTAACTTATGAATAAACGTAGTTAGATTATGAATAAAACGTGAGTAAAAGGGGGCCACGACTCACGCTGAATAAGACACATGTGGTAATTACGGGGGAGCCGAATTGGGCACGCCGCAAAGAGGTAATACCATGGTATCATGAGGGGAGGTGCACACAACAAGGAAGATTACCGTGGTATCATGGGTTGAGGCGGTCGTAGGATTCAACAACGGCCAAACGCTATATAAAGAAGATAATTTCCTCATTGAGGGGATCATGGAGAATTTATGTATTTTGAATTTGGTCATTGCGACTATTGATCACGCTGACTGTTTAGCCTATCTTCAGCGTTGTTTAGCGCATTGAGTGTCTCCATTCAAAGATCTTGCCCTCAACCCCAGGGGACTTCGAGTGCCTACTTGGGTGAGGTATTCCTGTCAGCATCTGTGTAGGAAGAATGACCCGCTGTATTCGTAAAGGAGCAACGCATTTATTAATTTCGCAGCATCTGTGGAGGATCTGCACGTTTATTGGTAGCACAGAAGGACGCAGTCTATATTCAGGAAGCTCCGAGTGCATTATTGGTAGATCGTGGATAGGAGATTAAGCGCAGGAATAGTAGTGCGACTATTTGGGGAGTTCTGGATCAGTGGGTGATGATAATATTACAGATCCCAACCAGTGGAGGTGTGATTAATTGGAGGACGCACAGATCCGTGAGGAGGCACGTCTGGGCAGCAACACAGTTGTTTGGCATCAACTAGAATGCAGATCTGAGTCACAACCGTCCCATGCAACATAGATCTGAAATATAACAGTATTCTGAGAATAGATATTAACTTGCCTTTGCAAGTATAGGAGCTATCGCTTTGATCATTATTGTATTCCTCTATATTTGGCAGATTAATAAAATGGCTCAGCATTCCCATGGTATTTCTTGAGTATCTGTTCATACTTGGAATACATATAATTCTCTGTCTACATGTCTGTTATTTCTTCCCCTTTGCATTGAGATTTTTGTACCACTTGTTGTGTTTCCCCCACACTCTTAGACAGAGTCTGGAAAGGGCCAGATAGCATCCAGATCTCATCCTCTTTTTAGAGGTGAAATATCTGGTAAATGCCCTCCCAGTCCATCTCTGGTTAGGGCTTGCTGTGTTTTAGAAATATTCCCGAAAAGGAATATTACAAAGATAAACATCAGTTGCATTTTATTATGATAAAGACAAGGGGATTTTACAACCAGGCCTTGATGTTGAGGCTCTCCTTCAGCAGGTCCGTATCCAAGCACGTTTGTAACACCCTCATACACAAAGGTCCAAGATCTCACTATGTTCTCAACACAAAAAAACAATCACACTCTGCACTATTCTCCCGAAGCTATAATTGCTTCTCCTTTATATCATCACTAAGGCTATAGAGATGAAGGAGGTCTCCTTATATAACAATGGAGGAGGAGGTTATGGGCCCTCAAATAATGGGGAAAGAGCTTATCCTTTGGAGTAGTTCATATTTCTTGGGAACAAGAAGCCCAAAGGGGAATTCCTTGGCCATATCCTCAAAAAAATCTTCCATCTCACCACCTCGCGAATATTCTAGTCATCGAAGCTTCGCTTCTATTTAAAAATATTTCCAAAAGAGGATTGGTGCGGGTCTGACATTAAGACAGAGTGCCGATTGGCAGGGGTACAAGTGCAAATATCTGCTATCGGTGCGGGTCAAACACTGAGAGAAAGCGCCGACCTTGAAAACCAGGCTTTTATAGGGATCTTTTAGAAAAGTTGTAAAGGGAGATGATTTGGTAGACAAAATGTGGTTCAGGGGTATGTATTCCAAGCTTGGAAAGTACACAAGGGTCACTGTATGAGTCCTCTAGGATCAAGGAACGGGGAGTACAGGGAAAGTGACAAATTACTGTGTAGCACTATTTACATTTTCAACACTCCCTCTTAACTAGGAAGGTATTCATAAAGCCATAATAGGATACTCTCAAATTGAAATATTATCATGAGAAGGGATTCATATTGATAAGAATCATCATCATCATAACCAACATTTTCAAAATTACCAAGGCCTTGACTAACAATATCTATCTCTCTACTACATCAAAGAACAATGTTGGGAGCTATACATTTGGACACCATCATTTACTCTCAAGGCACATACCCCATCCAAATTTTCTCTAGGTATGTACTTACAAGACTATTCTTATCTTGGATATCACCCATCCTCAAAGAATACCAGTCCTTAGGACTACTCTTATATTGTATATCTTATCCTCAAAGAGTATCAATCCTCGTGACTACTCTTAACTTGGATACATTTCCTCAAGAAGTATCAGTCCAAGATGCTTATCCAATCCACCATTCTCCCTACCAATGCCTTCACTAGGCTTACGATTGTTATTCCTGGACATAATGCATGACACATGGAGAATACTATTAATTTTCTAGTGTTTTATGATTAACACAGTCACTATTAGAATTATTATTCAATTAGAAATCAATGTATCCAGTAAATTCAATATTCCAACAATAATAAGAAATTGTATATAGAATAATAATCCAAATGTAAAAATAGAATACAACCAAGAATAATAGAGACATAACAGTTTGGTAAAATATTGGGGAAAAACCTTTCAAAATTATTCTTCTATTAGATTGTCATTAAATTTTCAATAGAGAGTTACAATGCCCAAGCACATAAAAAATGATTCATAGGTCAAAACCTTTTCTAGTTTGATCAACCATCCAATATCTAATCAAAGATGAGCCCAAAAAGTCAAATCTTGTCAAAAGTAAAATCCGTAAATTTTTGTCAAAGTCAAAAATAGTCAATTATTCCATACCTAGTTCTGTTCAAAATTCAAATAAACCTCCAAAAGGTTCATTTAAGGTAGAATAAAACTCAGCCTCTTTAGCTTGGTTAAACTCAGTCAAAACAGTCCTAAAATATGCCTCTGAAATTGGTCAACATCAATGTCAACCTTGCGATCAAAGGGCAACTTCACGTTACACGTTATTTTGTCGCCATGACATTTGAATGTCTATATGGGTTCATCAATACCTATATTATGCTCTCTTAGAAGTAAAAAAACCTAATGTTCCTAAACCAAGTCTTGGAATTGGAGAAAAGCTCATTAAAACCCTAAAAAGTCTAACTCCGCACTTTTCGTAGCCCTTACCTGCGGATCCCCAGATATTTGCTCTATAGCCCATGGTACATCCCCCACGTTTTGCTTATAAAACCTATGGACCCCCATAAATAGTCAAATAAATGAAAAAGTAGGTTCTAGAAGCCCAACTGGATGAATATTCTCCAAACTGTAAGCTTCTAGAAGCACATTCAGTTCGAGCTTTATCCTATACTCATGAGATCTATCCCTTCACTCATGGAGCTTATCCCTTCGTCTATGGAGCTCAAATCCCTTCATGAGAGGAATCTATCCCCCTATTCATGGAACTAAAACTACCTCCATTTCCCTATAAATTGAGCTCATGTTTCAGTCTCAAGGGTAGCTTGTAAATAGTAGATACATACATAATAGTTGCTGAATAAATTCTTAAGAGAGCATACTCTCTATACTAGCCATTTTTTTGATATGAGAATGATCACAAACTCATGTCCATAACTTTATGCTAGTTCAAAGAGAACAAAGCTTGTCAATCTGAGAGAGAACGATTGTTCAGGACCCCGGAAGAATCTGTATAACATCAAGACGAAAGGTTGTAAGGTTACCTCTTATTATACGAGTTAATACAAATGGATTCCATTTTCTCATTGAATTGTTCATGTATCTATTTAAGTATTTCAATTCTTAGATTCCTTGATCACTGAGATAGATTAGTTTTTTCTCAATTATTATATCTTGCAGGTGCTTTTAATCCTTTTATCTGTTTTTGATCGCAGGTTTCACATGCTGAAGTGACCTCTTTTGGAGCGACTGGATAAAATATTTCGGCAAGTGTTGGAATTCAGGTAGGGGCATGTCCTCGTACTTTTTTATTAATAATTCTGAATCACAAATGATCTAGAGAAAATGGTTTGCGTTTGGTTGTTTGTTTCTATATATCCTTAGGATACTAGGGAGACTATTCTTGTCCGCAAGAAGCATTTATCCGCATAACAAAATGGTGAATCCACTAGGGAATAGAACTTAGTTTCTCTTTTTACTTTTCAGTTTGATTTTTCGATTTTGATTAGTCTAAAACTGGGTTGGGTAGATAACTTACCAGAATCCCTGAAAAGTAAATCTGAGCTGCTATTTTTTCTGTGTTTTTCCTGGCCTCCATAGTTTTTTTTAAAGACAGTGCGGTAGCATCAGTAGTTTTTAGGTCAGAATACTGCAGTACCACACTGTTCTCTATTGAAACTTGCAGACTTGAGGAAATTTTTTGAAAAATTAAGAAGTCTCTTTTCAGGAACAAGATCACCAGATTCTCTGTGTTTGCCCCAACTTGTCTTGACTCTCAAAGTCTTATGTGTGAATTTCTTTCAATAATTCTTGTGGCTAAGTGGTTTTTCATATGATTTGCATTTTACAAGTAAATGTTTGCCCTAATTTCTTGTTGCTCTCTATTAGAAACCATCGTATACCTTAGCTTACTGGTATGCTGTTGTTTTCTTGCCGAGCCATTGAACTTGTTGCAACTCTTGCTTTTATGAAAATTCAGTTTTATTTTCATTTGAAAATTTAGAAGAGTCTTAAGCTTACTAAGGCCTGAATTTCACTTTAAACCATTGTTGAATGCTTTGATTTTTGCTGAGATAAGCAGAAATTATTCTTTGTTAGATCAAAAACTAAGTAAAACATCCTCAAAACTTTCTAGATAGAGTTCAAACATTAATGTTTTCTTTTGGTTTTGAATTTTATGTTTTTAGGAGTTTTTGATAAGGTTTTATTATTGGAAAGAGTTTGTTTAATGATTCATATTTTCTGATATGATTGATGAATAATTTTATTTTGAATGAGTAATTGATCATCATATTAATTTGAGTTCCCAACGAAATCGTCTTCTTTTCAAATATTTTTGTTTATAAGAGAAAGAATCGGTGCTTTGAAAGTTATCTAAATCTCTCAAATCTTTCCTTTAAATAGGTTTCATTGAAAAGAAAAGAGTCACACTCTCATATAGATGCATTTAGCGTATTTTTGAGTCGGGTCATTAAACATCATTGAAGTTTCACTTCCATACCTTCTGTCTTAAGAAACATCCAAATTAAAAACAACGCTTTAACTAAAATCAATCTAGATATTTTACGTTTTTTAGGGCTCTTTTCTACTATCATAGCTTAGGCTAGTGTCTTGGAATAGGTTGTAATTAACATTCCAAGATAGTTAAAACAAACAAGTAGCAATATTGCGGTAGGGAAAATCTAATTGTAGCATGTATGCTCTGGGAAGCTCTTCTTAAAAGAGTAAAGCACGAGATCATGTCCAAACTAGTGAGATAATCGTACCTATCTCATTGGGAAAGATAGCATATGTGCACGTATTAAAAATAGTAAACCTCGGATAGACCATTGTTGAGGAGCCTGGGGTCACTTGTCGATAAACCTTGGATTATATCAAGGAGCTTTCAAGGGGATTGAGCTAGTTTCTCTTCCCTTGCGTGTATATTGGATCGTAGACTGTTCCCCCAGATATATTTGTTCCCATTGGTGACCTTAGTGGCTATAAAATTTAGGATTCTTTCCCAAGGTGATGGTGGAGGGAAGGTCCCACTGTACCTGGAGCAGACGTCGACTAGACTCACTTGGACTTTCTGGAGGGTTCTCTTCACTTCGAGATGGTTTAAGTGGAGAAACTTGCACCGAACTATTTCATTAAGCAGGTTGTCAGGGTAACTGTTACAACCGTTATTTCTGCATTAAAATTCTACGACGTTGGATTTCATTACCAACTAGTGTTTTTAGTGTGGGAATCTACAGTTTGTTTGTGGATTTCTCTCTTAGATTTTGTAGGCGTGTGATTCATTTGATTGTTTCCTTAGAGACTGTAGGACATTTTGTTGAAATTTTCTTTGATTTCAAGTGTTAAAACTTTTGATCGTGGTTGAACTACCTAGACAATCACATAGAATGCAGGGGAAACCCCCTGAGTACACACCAAGCCAGTTAGAAAAACTTAAATATGAGAAAGGATAAACATAAGGGACTGGATCAACTGAACATGAAGAAACATCAATAATTATTCATCCTGAATATGAAGTAGATCAACCTCAAACATCAGAGAGTACTCCAAGAAGAGTATCAATTTCTGAACTAGCTGAACTTGTTTCTACAACTAGTGAATTATCAGCTTCGGATCCTGAAATTTCTAAAACAGAAACTGAACCTACTATATCTAAGATTACTTCCGAGTTCATTACTCCAACCCCTCACCGTCCTGATTCACCTAGAGTGAAGTATCGTATCATTGAAAATCTTCCTCCTAGTCTCATTAGTATTGAGGAAGTTACTGAAACTGCAGAAGAAGTTGTTATTCCTCCAAATCAGGACTCTTTAGATCTTAGGCCAAGTTAATCGATTTACTATAGCCCTTTCAAAAAATATCCTTATTATTCTCAGTTGGTATAAGTTCTACACAATACTGGTCTAAATTATTCGCCACCCCGAATTCCTTTTTACGCCATACCAAGAGATTATAGACCTCCATTAAACATGTCTGGTGAGTCATCCATGTTTTATGCATCACCATAATCATATTTGTATGGTGTTCTGTCTATTCCGGTAGGATAACAGTCGCTTTCTGGTACTTTCTCAGGAGCAGATCCTTCTCTCGACAAGCATATACCATCATCTGGTCGAAATGAATCACATACCAAAAACTTGAGTGCGAAACACATTTACATGATGTCTGGAAACATTCCTAACCCTGACCCTCAAGGTAGTAATTTACTGCCTGGGGGGCAACCTCAAAGTGGTATTTTACTGCCTGGGGGGCAACCTCAAGGACAATACATACCTCAAGTCCCATATCAACCTCAAGGATAGTACATACCTCAAGGTTAGTACACACCTCAGGGTCAATATCAACCTTAAGGACAACACCCAACTCAAGGTCTGCAACCTCTTCAAGGACAGTACCCTACACTAGGGCCACAGTTCTACCCGGAACAAAAATTGTTTCAAGGAGGTGGGAATTATCCAGGCTAATTATCAAGCATATGTTCCAAATTATCAACCTGGTTATGGTCCTTCTTATGCAACACAAACTTCAATGGGATCTTCATATCCCGGAGTAAATACGGTGTGGGACCCATCTTAAGTTCAACAGAATTTGCAACCTAATGTGCAAGTAACCTATTATCAACCTGGCCAACCAATTGGTTACAATAAAATCCAACAACCTGTCCAACCTGTTCAACCTACGATTTGGGTACCTGCATCTGGTACAGCTCAGCAGCCTGGTCCGAGTACACCTACAACTCCAACTCAAACATCTGCACCAACTTCTGTTCAAGCTACCACACCTATTCATGGAGTTTCTGCAGCCCCTATTTATACATCCCCTCAAGTATCACAACAAATCCCTGTCGTCTTTGCACCACAACCTGGACCTACAATCCAGACTACTGTTCAGATGCCTATGGGACCACCTAGTACAAGTACAATTGTAACAAGCCAACCTCAGTTTGTTTATCAACCATATCAAGGGCAGTATCAATATGGGCCTGCAACAAAAAATACAATAATAAACCATACCCTGGTTACACATATCAGATACCAGCTCAACCCTAATACGGTCTGGCTAATCCTGGTTATCCAGGAGGTATTCCAATCCCAAATGCACAAGCTATTCCAGGATATCATGGATATCTTCCTCCTGGTATTGGTATAGTTCTGCAAGGTTATCAATTTGCTCAAGCCCCTAACCGTCGGTTTCCATTCATAGCAACTTTGGATTTACCTGATTTGTCGCGTCTAACGAATGATCCCATCTATTATCTTCCGTATTCGCTGCTAATGCCAAATAAGTTTCCCAATGATATCCCTAAATTTGAAGGGAAATCAGGAGAAGACCCCTCAAACCATGTCATGACTTACCACCTCTGGTGCGCATCCAACTCTTTGATTGATGATTCTATTCGATTACGACTATTTCATAAAACATTGATAGGTTTAGCTACAAAATGGTATATTGAACTACCACATGGTTCATTTAACAATTTCAATGCTTTAGCAACTGATTTCTTAACACATTTTCAGTTGCTATTAAGATACGACAATGGCACGAAATTATTGACTTCACTAAAACAATCTACGTCTACGTACATCTCCAATCACATACATGAATGGAGATGTAGAAGATGTTTGGTGAAAGTTTTTATTCTGGATCAGATCTTGGCAGGATGGTTTAGCAAATCATTACTTCCAAAGATCACTGAAGATTTGGCTAAGGGAGGAGTTGTTACTGAGGAATAGGTCATTGCTCAAGATCAGTACTTAGACCTTGTATATACACAATCTGGTACTTTGTACGAAAAAATTCCTGATTTACCATGTCCTAGTCAAATAACTGCAAATCCTTCAGGATCTCACACTGTAGATGGTGTAATTGGTTTAGTTAACACAAATAAAAGTAAGAAGAATTCTTCAAAAGCTACTTCTCCTATAATAACTTTACCTGATTCACCAAAAGGAGATTCTTCCCTTGAAACTTCTGTCGAAATTCATGTTGTAGATTCATCTATAGCTAAATCTAAAACTAGTAATAAGAAGAAAGGTAAGAATAAAAGCAAACAGATTTCGTCGCCCAAAGAGAAAACCGAAAAGACTGAACCATATGATGATAAACTAAAAACCTCGTTATCCTTGTCTTATCTATAACGATGATCACTTTACTAAAGAGTGTCCAAATCGGTCTGAGGTCTCTAAATTTTTCAAAGGTTCGCCCACACCCGCTGTCTTCAAGGATCCTTTTCCTACTCAAGATAGAAAAATGATAGGATCTTCTTCACACTCATCAACAGATATTTTAATGATGTTTAAGGTTATGGTTGCAATGAGATCACAAGATTATGGAAGTAAAAATCCTATTACTAGTAAAGAAGTAGAAAATTCTAATTCAACACCAACTACATCTCGTTCGATTTCTGATCCACTTCATATCGAGAAACCGAATCCTGATCTAGTAATTAAACCACCTACTAAAGGTGTACTTCAGAAGTCAACTTTCAATCCACATGTGAGAGCTGCTCAGAACTACAACATTGTTGAAGACTTGGCGATTTCCCCTTTAGTAATGTTGGCCTTAGAAGTGTTGCAATCATGTCTAGCACAAAGAAAATTACTTTTATTAGCTATTGGAGCTATAGATCCTCATGATTCTAACCTTATGGTCTTTTATTTAGAAAATTTTACACCGAGACTCCCCCATTAGATGGCTTTTCATATTCTGGTATTAGTATAAAACAAAAAAAATTTTCGTACTGTAATTGATGAGGGAGCATCCACGTGCATTATGTTGTTAAATTTTTGGAAAAGTCTTGGTTCTCCAACGATCAACCAATCTCTAATAATCCTTAAAGCTTTTGATGGAAGAGGATTCCATCCGTATGGAATTTTACATGATCTACCTATAGAGGTTGAAGGTAAAACTGTTAATCTAGATGTGGAAGTAGTTGATGCCCCTCTGGATTACAACCTTCTTATGGGTCGAAGTTGGTCTTATGCTATGACTGCTGTCGTGTCTTCCATCTTTCGGTTAATCATGTTTCCTCATAAGGGAAATATTGTGAAAATCGTTCAGATGTCATATTATTCGTCTGACCCAACCTCTACAGATAATATTCAACATGTTGGAAAATTGACTATTCCTTCTGAAGGTGTCAGAGTAGGTTTAGTAAAAGATTCTATTTTAATGAGAAATTTTTCTATGCCTCCACCCAACGTACCACATACCATTTCTAATATCAATATGATTTCATCAAGTACTATTCCATTTGATGATCCTTGGATAGTGCCTTCAAAGTCAGAAATGGATTCTTTTAATGGCGAGATGCCTTTGAGTCCTTTTGAGATAGCATATACAACAGTACAGTCATTTTCTAACACACCTTCAACTAATCCAGATCCAATGAATGCGGTCACTGAAGAATCTTCTTCACTATCAAGCTCAACCTTGACATCTTTTTTCAATCCTTTCCAACAAGTGTTTTATACTGATGAAATTATTCATGAGTTTTTGTCTATCGATGAATTACCCTGGGATGATCTACACCATAGATCTTCGTTTTTACCTGAAATTGATAGATTTGAAAATTATTTTTCATCAATTTTTGCTATTGATTATGTCAAGGAACCATAGAATCCAATTACGATTACAAATTTGGATTCTGATATTAATTTGGGAAACATTTCTACAACTTTTCCTATTGAAATATCAATTAAACTAGGAGTTGTTGAAAACATTCATATAGGAGCTTCTTGTACGATTGATGAAATTAATACATATAAAGCCCTATTTCAAGAATTCTGTGACATATTTGCTTGGTCCTATGAAGAAATTCCAGGAATTGATCCAAAAATTTTCGTTCATGAAATAAAGACATACCCGGATGAAAAGCCTATTAGACAAAATTTACATTCGATACATCCTCGAAAATATGCTGCTGTTAAAGTTGAAGTTTAGAAACTACTAAGAGCAGGATTTATTTATCCAATCCCATTAACAGATTGGGTATCTAATATAGTTCCTGTTACCAAAAAACAAGGGACTATACGAGTATGTGTCGATTATAGGGATATTAATAAAGCTTGTCCAAAGGACAATTATCCTACCCCCTATATCGACCAAATCATTGATGATTGTGCCAGAAATGAGATGCTTTCATTTATGGATGGATTTTCTGGATATAATCAAATAATCATACTCTCTGATGATCAACAAAAATAACGTTCATTTGTCCTTGGGGAACATATTCTTATTGTAAATTACCTTTCAAGTTAAAGAATGATGGTGCAACTTTTCAAAGGGCGATGTCTTATGCTTTTCATGACATCAAACACATTGTGCAGCCTTATCTGGACAATTTAACTACTCACTCATTGCATAGGGAAGATCGTCCTACTCATTTACGAGCAATTTTTATGAGATGTAGGCATTATAGGATTAGTTTGAATCCGCACAAATGTGTTTTTTGTGTGCAATATGGACAATTACTACGATTCATTATTTCCAAAGCCGACATTCGTGTCGATCCCTCAAAGTTTGAGACTAGCATAAATTTACCTCCTCCTTCCACACTTCGCCAACTCCAAATTTTGCAAGGGAAAGAAAACTTTCTATTTAGGTTTATCCCGAACTATGATGAGTTAACAAAAGGTTTTACCAGGTTGTTGAAACATAATGTTCCTTTTATTTGGGATGAGATTGCTAATCGATATTTTGATGCTCTAAAACATGCGTAAACCCATGCACCATTATTGCATCCACCCAATTACAACCAGGATTAATTTTTATACCTAGCAACCTCTGATTCCACCATTGGAATGGTTTTAGTTCAAGAGGATGAATTTCACAATGAGAATGTGATTTACTATCTAAGTAGGAATTTTAATCCAACCGAAATTAAATATCCACGTGGAAAAATTGGCCTTGGCAACAATTCAAGCTGTCCAAATATTTCGTCATTACATACTGTTACGTACGACAACTGTAATTTCTAATTGCAACCCAATGATGTACATTTTAAAAAAACAATTACTTGGGGGAAAATACTCTAAATGGATTGTTATCCTACAAGAGTTTGATTTGAAATTCAAAAATTCTAAATCAAATAAATTGCTAGTGTTTGCAGAACTTATGTGTGAATTTCCCAATACTGAAATATAAATTGTGGTAGAGCATCCCATTGCAGATGAATCTCTATTTCTCATCAGTACATTAGATCCATGGTATGGAGATATCATCATTTATCTTCAAACCCAAACCTTTAAACCTGATATTTCACGTTCAAATCGACGAAAGATCCGTTACCAATCTCAGCAATACAATATTTTTGGGGACACACTTTATTGTCGTGGTGCAGATTCTGCTTTTTGACATTGCATAACTCATGAAGAGGCTGAAGGGGTTTTAAATAACTGCCACTCTGGAGCGTGTGGTGGTCATATGTCTGGGTATGCCACAACCCAAAATATATTGCGCGCTGGCTATTTTTGGCCATCATTATTCAAATATTTCATTATTGCGGTCCGAAAATGCCACAACTATCAAATATTTGATCGAAAGATGCATGCACCACCAACTCCTCTTCACCCCACAATTGTTGTTGGTCCTTTTGTGAAATGGGGCATTGATTTCATTACATGTAACCCTCACTCGACTAGGGGGCATGGGTATATTATTCTCGCTGTAGATTACTTTATCAAATGGGCTGAGGTGATGCCTACATTTGTGGCAGATGGAAAAACTGTAGCTACGTTCATATTCAATCATGTGATTACTCGTTTTGGTGCACCCCAAGCTATTATCACTGACCATGGGAGTCATTTTAGAAATACAATGATGACCGAACTTTTTGATCAACTTTGCCTGTTCCATGATAACTATACTCCATATTACCCGCAGGCTAATGGTCAGGTTGAAGTCGTTAATAAATTTTTAACCACCATGATCAAACAGATTATAGGAACTCACAAATTGAATTGGCATACCATGCTTTTTTCTTCATTATGGGCATACCGAACCTCAGCAAAAATTGCAACAGGGTTCACTCATTTTCAACTGGTTTATGATTTAGAAGATGTGTTATCCATTGAATGCGGAATACTTGCACTCCAATTAGCCATAGAGTTACCACCAGTTACCTCTGAAGAGGAAAAACACTTTTTGTACTTAGCACAATTAGATGAGACTCGGTGCACCACTGCATTAGCAGCCGAAGCTCATAAAAAACACGTTAAATTTCAGTATGATCAAGGTGTTACACCTCGTGTTTTTTCAGAAGGTGACCTAGTCTTAGTACATGATCAAGCTAACGATAAGCTAGAAGTTGGGAAATTCGAACCAATGTGGCATGGTCCTGTTGTGGCCAACAACAAACCCCCCTTTCTTATTTAGTATTAGTCATAATACTAAATAAGAGGGGACCCTTAGTCAAAAAATCCAAAAAATATTAAGTAGTTTTTATTTCCTTTCTCAAATAAAAGTACTATCTTAACTTAGGAAAATTCCTTTGAAAATCTTTAAAGCAAACCTAAGTTTATGATAGATCAAAGAATAGTCCTTCTTTGAATAGAAATACCGCATCCATCGCAAAAAGTGGATATCATTTATCAAAACATAATATTTTAAATTTGTGATTCCGCGATATTGCGATAGCGCGATCCCAAAGAACTAGACATTAAAGTATTTATCGCAAACCGCATATCGCAGAAAAGTTGTTTAATAAGTTACATTTTGTGAAATTGCGATTTCACGAATTTGCGATATTGCGATTTCGCGATGATATTAGATTGTGATTTGGATATTGCGATTTGCGATGATTGCGATCCGCGATTTGCGATGATTGCGATCCGCGATATTGCGATGTTGCGATATTGCACAGCAAATCGCAAATCGCATTATCGCAGATTCTCTTAGCGCGGTGTCCAAAGTAAATCTCTTCATAAATAAATATCTGTTATGCACTTTGATGTCAAAATTAATGAATGGATTGTTAATCATTGATGGAAAGGATTTTATTTTGATTGAAAGGTTGTTTCACGTTTTTATCCGCCTTCAGCGTTTAAAACTATCCTGTCACCTTTCTCATCTCATTACTCTCACTTAATTCATAACACCGCAGGCGAGAAGGAGCAGAAGACTATACAAAGCATTCACAGAGCATTATGGGTAAGAAAGAGAAAGTTCCAAGTGCTGAAAACAAAGAGATGGCTTCCCTGAATGCGGATACTGCTTGCAATAAGGACGCCAGTATCACTACCTGGGAGGGCATGCATAATCTTATCGAAGAAGAAAATCCCAGGGTAATGGAAGTCGCGGCCACTGCTGGATCAAGTAATTCCTCTGAAGCGTCTCTTACAGAATTCGCTTGTTCATTTCTTCACAGAATAGCAGCAAGAATGAGAATTCTTCCATATACATATATGATAAAATGGGTTCTGGATAACACAGATATTTCAGACAGGAAATTCAGAACTCCAGGACAAGAACTCATCGGGTCATTCACTACAGAAGATTTGAGGCTTATGTATCACTTACCAGAACCTCAGGCGACCTACAACAAACAATTTATGGAGAAGTTCGCCAGAGAAAATGTAAATTTGGCGGAATGCACCAAGGAATGGACCAAGAGAGAGGAACCATTGAAGAAAAACAAACACGGTATGTACAGTACTGGTTCGCTCACCTCTCCATATTGTTCCTTTCTGTGTGCTATGTTATGTAGGCTTTTCGGAAACGACAATTCTATGGTCTTGCACGAATGGCTCCCTTTGTTGCATCTGCTGACCAATGCCACAATTGTAAGTAGGCCAAAATCTTATGCGATAATTGCTTGTTGCCATTTTCAATTACCAGTAAAAATAGACTATTTCCCGGTTTTCCTCCTTTTTATCTATCTTGCCTATATGTATGGATTCAAATTTTTTTTTCTAAATTCCTTTGATGAGGTTGGCTTATGGACAATCCATGATCCCTTGCCTATTCATGTCTATCACAAAGAGTTGTGGAATCAAAGTTTGTTTCCTCATTTTTACAAAATTTGCCATGGCATATCTTATACATACGAATATTGTATAATAAGGATGCTCCAAGGTTTTCCCCTGAGGCAGAAGTCGACATTCTCCCTGTCGCACGATGGTTTGGAGAAGAATTGTTTACCTATGTGAGGGTTTTTGGAAGTTCTGCTTCTCCTCATGTTTTACCCTTGTATGTTCCGGATAAACTTATAGCTCGGGAAATTGCATATCAAACCTATGGTGAAGGAGGTTTGACAAAAGAATTAAAGGATAAAAAGAAGGCCATCTGGCCACAATTTCCCGTGGCCTGCAGAGCATTTTCATTATTTGATGTTGGTCATGCATTTAAAGAAGTAAACAATATTACATGCTTACAACTGTTCAAGTTTTCAAGAAGGCTATTCGATCCATATGATGTTGTAAAGAATTTCACCACTGCAGTCAAAATAAGAGTATTTTCTGGAGAAGAAGATCCTTTTGATGATATATTTCAAACAAAATGTTCATTTAAAGAAGTTTTTCATTTAGCTCAAACACAGTTATCCCCAGAAGATTTTCAGGAATTTAAAGTTTACAGAGAGAGAAGACTAACTACTATCCCTTTGGAAAATTTACGCTTGGAACCCACAAGGGAACCAACTCCTAGTGTCAGTCTTAGTGGCAGCTCAAATACAAAAAATTCTAAGTCGAAGTCTGACAAAGAGACTTCTGAGCGTTCTAAAAATATTGATAATGATGAAAGCTCAGTGAAGGATACAGCTCAATCTAAAGAGCTTTCACAACAACAGATTTTTACCACTCCACAGTTGAACCTTCCACCTCTCAATGTACAACAACCGACAGTCAGGAATGAATTGGACAAAGAATGGAAAACTTTTAATCAATTTCTTAATGTAGAAGGACAGAATATACAGACCCCTGTACAGACAACAAAAGTTTTGAGCAAGGGAATAGGTGGCACTATCACAGAAACTGAACATATACCTATCATTCCTTCTTCTGAAATTGTACTCAATATAGAGGACATTCCTCCTCTAGACGTATTCTACAGCCCGCAGTATAAAGCAGTAGTGAGAAAGCAGAGAAAAAATATAAAGCTAGAGAGCTCAATCTCTACTGAAGCAGAACAATTAGATATCTTATGGAAGGATCCTACTACGGATCCAACTGATAATCTTGCCAAGCTATCTCAGATTACAGGATCTTATGCCTCCGCAACTATTGATAAAGCATCTGAGGTAAAGCTATTATTAAATCAAAAAGAAGATCAGATACAAGCTCTGCAACAACAATTGCAACAAGCCTGTGCTAACAGTGAAGCACAAATAAAACTTGAAGAGTTACAACTAGAGCTTCAAAAGATGCAAATTGGTTATCAGAAAAGTTTGGCAGATAAAGAGAAACAAATAAAGATTATTCAAGAAGAGCACAAAGACGACCCTAAGCTTCCAGATTTTATTTCAGAGTCTGTTTCCTTGAACAAACAACTACTGCATCAGCAAGACATACTATGCCAGAAAATCTCGCAATACAACTCTTTTTGTCAAGAAAGTGATCAAATCACTAATCATGTCGTAGAATTACGACATGATTATGATTTAACTAATGAAAGAGTTACTAATTATATGGCATGGCAAAAGACAGAGGAAGGAAGAAGAGCAGGAGCACCGATCATCAATGATAGTCATAAAGAACTGCTCTTCAACAATTGGGATGTACAGCTCAGAGAAGCAGAAAAAGCAGCAGAGGAAGCAGCTACAGCAGCAGGAAATATTACTGATTGTGTAAATGAAAATTTGCACAAAGTTAATTTGATTTCAGAAATTATTCCGGGACACCTTCCGCAAGCACAGCAATTGAAAACAGAATGGAGGCAAAAGGCTGATGAAAAGGCAAAGTCAATTCAAGGACTGACAAGATTAAACTGGGATTCTTACTGGACATATCTAGTGAAACCACACAGTCAATGCAGTGCGCTTAATTGCATCATTAATTCTACTGAGAAGATTGCTCCTACACTTGCCGATTCTGTCTTTTCGGGGCAGTTGAAATCTGAAGTCGGCCAACCACCTCTTCTCAAAACAATGCTGGATGCTTGCAAGATTAAAGATCAAATTCATAAGTAGATAGTTGATAGTCTTTATTTTTAGATTTAGTTTTAGTTTTACTATATTTTTGCCTAGGAAAAGGACGGTCATTTAAACCGAATCCTAAATTTTTGTAATAAACTATTTTTAGATTTTAGTTATTAGTATTTAAACCCTTCTCATGCATTTAGAGAAGGGTCCTGAAATTTGTCAAAAACTTATCCTCAGAACATGCAATTCTGCACCCTCAGAGGAGGTTTTGATAAATGAATGGAACAAGATTTATTGATATCTGTGTCTAATATCTGTTACTGATGTTGCATTTCTGTACTCTTGATAGATTTTGGATTAAGAAAGAGATAAATCATTATTGCTTCTAGCTCATAAGTAGAACCAGTTATAAATGGTATTTTTATCTCTTAACTGTTTCTGTTTTCTGTGTTAAAAGCGATATTTATGTTTAGTTGTTTATATGCTAATGTTTGAATATCTGAGTTATCATTTGGCATTTTTGTACAATGATAATTATTTATTTGTACTTGATATATGAATAGCTTGATATGCGATATGCTTTTCACAACTGTTTCATCTAACTTCTTATGTGAAATAGTTTATCTTTATTGAATTCTTTTCTTATGATAATTGAATGATCTTTATTATCAATTTTTGTCTGAAATCCTTTTAGATCGCATATATTGAAAGATTACATCCCGGGTTAGTTTAGAGTTAGATATTTCTTAGAATACAGTTTTCATATGAATAGATTAGAAATATATTAAAAGCATTTTAATTAGGAAGTTTAGAAAAGAAATATCAAATCTCAAACACACACACACATATTGGGAAACTGGTCCCATTATATCCAGTCGGATCCACTATACCAAATGGAAAAGGAACTGCTAACCAAGGTCCGAACCGGGTGGGTATCCCCCTTGTTGTAGACCCGATTTTCGGGGCCTCAACATATTTGGCGCTAGAAGGAGGGCCTTAAACTATGAATGGCAAGTGAATCTAAATCTAAAAACCATTCTGAGAGTAAATCACCCTCACCATCTTCCCCGACTTCTCCATCTTACTCAGAAATTTTAAATCTAGAATAAGAAGTCGAAAGAAGAACAGACACTGCTACAAACCCTGACTTTTCAGAAGAATCTGCTATTGAACCTCCTGAAGTCGAATCTTTGATTCATAAACTTCAGCGATTTTCCATATCACCTCAAAGATATGATAAATCTCAAGGCAGTGTGACTTCACAATATTATCCTGCTCATCCTCTCACTAGATCACAAAGTGAAAAGCTTGGCATTCAGCCAACTGAGTTACCTATACCTACAAGAAAAAGAGCTAGGAAATCACCCAAAGAGTCTGACAGTGAGACTCTTTCATCATCATCATCCATCTCAAACACTTCATCGTGAAGTCAACCACCCAATCCTCCACTCCAGATTACTGTCCATCAGTCCACTCAATCTCCACATCCCCTTCTCAAAACATAATATCTTCATCTTCACAGTCACAAATATCATCATCTGCACTTTCACCTGTTAGTAGTTCAGTGATGGCCCAAATGCCATGGAATAATCCAGGGGCAGTCTTAATGCCTGCACCCTTGAGTCAAATACCAGCTCATCCTGAAAAATGGCTGCCTAAGTTTAATCCTGAAGCAGGCATGCTAGCAGAAGAACATATCAACAACTTTATGTTATCCATAAATCTTAACGGAGTTGTTAATGAAGATGTTGTTGTCCGACTTTTCCCTTATACCCTACAAGGAGCAGCTGGATCATGGTATTTCTCATTACCATCTGGATCTATTACTAGTTAGGATATCTTTCAAGATCAATTTTTGACTAAATTTGGTGATGACAGGTCTACAGCAACATTGATCAATGATTTGTCTAATCTTAGAGCTGATTCAAAAGAACTTGTCAAGGATTTCAATTCACGTTTCAATAAATTGTTAAACAAAATTCCTACTGCTTCCAAGCCTAGCGAAGAAGTGCGAAGTGAATGGTACATTTCTGCTTTGCCATCAAACATAGCAATCTTTGTTGATAGGGCTAATAAAACAACTTTAGCAGACAATATGAACGAAGCAATAGCAGTAGAGAAATGAATCATTACTTTGGAAAAGAAAAATGCAATAGAAGAACGGAAATCCAAGAAGGTCACCTTTAAGGAAGATCCCAAGAAAAAACAACCAAAAGATCCATTTGATTTAGAAGGATTGCAGAAAGTTTTGAAAACCATGTCCAATGAAATGGTTGATATCAAGAAACAAGTAGCAGAAACATCTTCTAAAAAATCTTTCAAGCCTTTTAGAAGAAATCCTTCAACTGATCAAAAGCCACCAAATGCTATTACAAATGCTGAATCAGAAGAAGAAGAAGAAGAGACTGTTACTGAAGAAACTACTGATGAAGAAGAGGTGGTAGAAGTACAAGGCATGTGGGATTTCATCCTCCCAGATGAGGAAGACCAAGAAGCATCCCCGGTTAGCACTAGAAATAGAAATCAACTTGATCCTCCTCAAACTACTCCTAAACCAAAGAGTGCAAGCTCATTGGCTAAGGACAAAGTCACACCCAAGAAAACAACATCCAAAGCAATTCAAACTAGCCCAGTCCAAATAGATTCATCAATTCCATCAATAACATTGATTGTTCTGGATGGAATGGAATATAACATTATAGAAGATATGAAGAAGACTAGGGCAAACATCACTTTTTATGAATTGAGCAAGTTAAAACATCAGCAAAAAGTACTTTTGAAAGAATTACATGTTGTACCAGAAAAACCTTTGCTTGATCCTATAATTTCTCAAGCTTCTAATGATATGGGAAGGCCTCCAACTAATTCAATCAGTAAAGTTGATCTTGAAAATATTGCTTTAATTGGAGGAAGGTCAAAATCTCATACTCCTCCATTTCTTCTTACTTACGAAGTTTTTAATAAAAATTTGCATAACTGTTTAGTGGATTCTGGAGCTTCATCTAATATTCTACCAAAATCAGTATGTGCAAAATTGAACGTTCAACCACAAAAATCTGTTGTGCGCATAGTGCAGTTAGATCGATCGCAAGTTGAAGTCATTGGTGAATTAAACCAAGTTACCATAAGGCTATCATCAAATCCAAAGGTATGTCAAGTCATTGATATTTTAGTTGCAGATATTCCAGAATTTTATGGCTTAATTCTTAGCAGAGATTGGTCAGAAAGACTTCATGGATACTTTGCAACCGATTGGTCGCACATGTGGCTTCCTTATAATGGTAAACCAAATCAGATAAAGGTTGAGCGAGAAAAGCTTCAGAAATACATAGTAACAGAATTGGAAGGAGAGAATGAAACAATTGCGTATAGCAGTAATATCATTGGAAATTACTCAGTTGATTCTTTCTTAGGAAATTTCAATGCTCATACTTCACCTTATTTAGAACATTCTGTTTTATCTCAAATAGAAATTTTTTCTCAAACAGACAGTTCTAAATGTATTAATTTTGTAGATACTCCTGTAAATAAATCTTTATTTTGGAAATAATTTTTTGATGGTTCTAAGTCTAATGAAGGAGCAGGAGCAGGATGCGTGTTGGTTAGTCCAGAGGGAAACAAGATTATGCTAACCTGCCGACTTGAGTTTGAATGTACTAATAATACCGCAGAATACGAGGCTTTAGTCCAAGGGTTATATAAAGCAATCGGATTGGATATTAAATATCTGCAAGTTTTCGGAGATTCAGAAATTGTAATCAAACATGTACGCAATACTATACATTGTTTATCAGGTCATTTAAATCATTATCAATCTTTAGTTCAAGATCTGACTGAACATTTTATAGCATTCAATATTTCACCAATTCCTAGAATCCAGAATGCTAGTGCAGACCTATTAGCCAATGTAGCCTCTAAGCTTATTCCTGCAGAAGACTTTAGTCCTGATCGATTTTCAATTGAATTAATCTTTAGACCTTCGATTCCTGATAATGTTACCAATTGGAGAATTTTTAACGATGATCCTGATATTGTAAGCTTCCTCACATCTGAAGGATCTTATACTAATCAAATAATCGATGAAGATCAACATGAAAAACAATTACAACATGATAGCACTAATAATGCTATTCCAAAGTCAATAGTCAAATTAGAAGACCTTTATGATTTGAAAGACCGATTTAAAAGATCTACCAATTCAAAATTACAAAGTTCAGCTTTGAATTATGAATTAGTAAATCTAGGAACTGATACCAAACCACAGAATATTAACCTAGGCCTTGGTTTAACTCCCGAAGAAAAATCAGCATATGTGTGTCTTTTGAAACAATATAAAAGTGTCTTTGCTTGGAACTACGATGAACTCAAAACTTATGACACTTCTATCATCCAACATACTATCCCAATGATGAACGATGAGAAACCTGTACAACAAAAGCTCAGGAAAATACATCCCAATCTAGAAAATCAAATCAAATCTGAACTCAATAAGTTATTGAAAGCCAAAATTATTTTTCCTGTTCGACACTCTAAATGGGTTTCCAACATGGTTCATGTTAGAAAGAAAAACGGAGATATTAGAATTTGCATTGACTTTCGAAATCTTAATAAAGCCTGCCAAAAAGATAATTTTCTTTTGCCTCCCATGGAGCAAATATTACAGGTAGTTGCAGGATCAGAATTAATGTCTTTCTTAGATGGTTTCTCTGGCTACAACCAAGTGTTAGTCCATCCAGATGATCAATTGAAAACTACATTGAGAACCAAATGGGGCACTTATGCATATCAAAAGATGCCTTTTGGTCTGATCAATGTTGGTGCCACATTTCAAAGAGCCATGGACATCGCTTTCAAGGGATTAGTCAATAAATCAGTAGTAATTTACTTGGATGATATAACTGTATATTCCAAAAAACGAAGCAATCATCTTAGAGATTTGAAGCAGATCTTCCAACGTTGTCAAAGGTATGGAATTTCACTTAACCCGAAAAAATCCTTTTTCGCATTAAGTGAAGGAAAACTTCTTGGATTCATAGTGTCAAAATCTGGGATTCACATTGATCCTGATAGAATCAAGGAGATTTTTTAAATATCCTTACCTCACAACAAGAAAGCTATGCAATATTTCCTCGGCCAAATTAATTTTGTAAAGAGATTTGTACCAGATTTTTCAAGAATTGTATCTCCTTTACAAACAATGATTAAAAAGAATTCAAACTTCAAATGGGGCCAAGATGAATATGAGGCATTCAATCTAATCAAACAAGCAATCATTAATTCTCCATCTTTATCAACTCCAAATTTTTCCAATCCTTTTATTTTGTACACATTTGCCTCTGATAAATCTTACGCTGCGATTCTCACTCAAGCAAATCAAGACAAAGCAGAAGCCCCAATTTCTTTCTTTAGTTCAAATTTATAGGGAGCTGAGTTGAATTACTCAGATGTGGAGAAACAAGCTTACGCTGTTTTCAAAGCAATTAAGTATTTCAGACCTTTTTTACTTAAAGCCCATACAAAAATCATTGTACCGTTTCCAGCAGTAAGAAATCTTTTAGTTCAAAAAGATGTCGGTGAGAAAAGAGCTAATTGGATTACTGCCTTACAAGAATATGATGTTGAGATCAAACCAGCAAATATTTTTAGAGGTCAAGGCTTTTGCAAAATACTAGCTGGAGCATCACAAATTTCTGAGAAATCATCTGAAGAGATACAAACGTATGAGGTAAGCCTAAAAGATGTTGAATCATTATATGCTGATATCACTTTTTATCTGAAGAATGGATATGCCCCTCCAAATATTGATCACACCAAGAAAAGAGCCTTAAGGTTGAAGGCTAAGCAATATTAGCTTGTAAACGATATTCTTTTTAGAATGAATTATGATTCAGTTCTTCTTAGATGTTTGGAGAAATCTGAAGCTGAAAAAGTCTTGCAGGAACTTCACGATGGGCCAGCAGGTGGACATTATGCTGGAAATACTACTGCACATAAAATTCTTCGTGCAGGTTATTACTGGCCCACTTTATTCAAAGATTCCCATAGCTATGTAAGTAGATGCCAAGTTTGTCAAACCGCAGCTGGAAGACAAAAAAAACCATCATTGCCATTACAACCAATAAACATTGAACAACCTTTTGATCAATGGGGATTGGACATAATAGGTGAGATCGTTCCTCACTCTTCTAAGCAACATAGGTATATCATTACTGCAACTGATTATTTTACGAAATGGGTAGAAGCGGTCCCTCTCAAGACTGCTAATGCTGAGCATATCATTGAATTCATAGATCAGTTCATAATCACCAGGTTTGGTTTACCTTCTGCTTTAGTATTTGACAATGCATCATATTTTTTTGGTAATGCTATGACTGAATTTTCACTCAAGAGAGGTTTTAAACTTAAATACTCTTCCAAATATTATCCACAGGGAAATGGGTTAGCTGAATCCACAAATAAAAACTTAATCAGAATCATTAAGCGAACCATTGATCAAAATCATAAAAATTGGCATAAGTCTTTAATATATGCTTTATGGGCAGATCGAATAACACAGAAGGCTTCTATTGGTACTTCTCCCTTTAATTTAGTTTATGGGAAAGAAGTAGTTCTTCCAACTCATTTAGCAATTCCTTCTTTGGCCTTAGTTCAATATATTGATGAAGTACCAACTTCTTCCTTACAACTAAGACAAATGAAAATAATTAAGTTAGAAGAACAACGAGAAAAAGCCAAAATAACTCATGCTCATCATCAAGCATTAGTAAAATCTTCTTTTGATTCAAACATGATAACCAGAAAAGACTTTCGGGTTGGAGATCTTGTTTTAAAATGGGACAAGGCTCATGAAGAAAAAGGAAAACATACAAAATTTCAACGAATGTGGCTTGGTACTTTTCAAATTGCAGAAATCATAGGTCCGTCTACTTTTTTGTTACAGGATTTAACAGGCAAAAGAGAATCTTTACCTCTTAATGGACAAATTCTCAAAAAATATTTTCCATAGGAGATCATTCTTCTATTTTGTATATTAGTTTTCTTTATTGTCAAAATAAAACGAGTTGTTAATGGTTACATTTGGAATTTACAAAGAAGATATAAATTTTCTGTTTAGATTATGTTTCTTCATTTTTATAAATAGAATTCTTGTTAGAATATTGATCATTATTATTCAAAGATACAGTTAAAAAATTTAGTCTTGAAATGATACTAGTTTCAACTTTGAAGACTTTGATGAAAGGCAACTTTTAGTGAAAGATTGTTTTATATCAGTTTAATAAAAGGTATCAATAGCAAAACAAAGTTTCTTTATAGAAAAGTTCCTTCTAAAAACTCTACCATTGTCGTCCAGAGCTATCTTAAGGAAACAATGATATCCTCCCTGCTTAGAAAATTACAATGTTCAAAGAATTATCCAATGATACACTTTTAACTTAAAGAGTAAGAGGTCTCATCACGAGCCGACTTATCATGATCATAGATATTATAGCTTGCTGACTTTGCCAATACTGCATACCATAACAGGGCAATGACTCAATATTGTTGCAATCAAAAGACAAGGGGTCTCATCACGAGCCAGCTTGTTCAGCAAAATTATAAATCAAGTGAATGGCATTGTCATGAGTTGGCTACCAAACCAAGACATTATTCTTTAAGAATAAAAATAAAAAGCAAAAACAACAAGTGTGGATATGTATTTCTCTTTGAAAATTTTATATTTCTCTAAGTAGGATACATGATCATTGCTGGGTAACAGGTAACCCTGTCGAGGCTATAAATGCTTGCTGGCAGCAGTGGCTCTACCTACGACAAATGAGCATATTTAAAGCTGATTTATAGAGAAGCGTTTGTTTTTATCTTTTTAAACCAAGTAATAACTGATGTAAATACAAGGAATAGCTTGAGGAAGTAAATAATCAAAATTTGAATAGAGAAGAAATGAAATATCATTTATAGATTCAAGCATAATGTACTTTGTCTTTTTATAATAAAGCTTGATTTTCTGGAAAATTTTCTGTTTTGAAAAGTTTAGAAAATTCAAAAGAAAGGCAGAGATAACTGGTTCTTCCAAGTGAATCGCCAATGTTGTGGCCAGCAACAACCCCCCCTTTCTTATTTAGTATTAGTCATAATACTAAATAAGAGGGGACCCTTAGTAAAAAAATCCAAAAAATATTAAGTAGTTTTTATTTCCTTTCTCAAATAAAAGTACTATCTTAACTTAGGAAAATTCATTTGAAAATCTTTAAAGTAAACCTAAGTTTATGATAGATCAAAGAATAATCCTTCTTTGAATAGAAATATCGCATCTATCGCAAAAAGTGGATATCATTTATCAAAACATAGTCTTTTAAATTTGCGATTCCGCGATATTGCGATAGTGCGATCCCAAAGAACTAGACATTAAAGTATTTATCGCAAACCGCATATCGCAGAAAAGTTGTTTAATAAGTTACATTTTGTGAAATTGCGATTTCAGGATTTTGCGATATTGCGATTTCGCGATGATATTAGATTGCGATTTGGATATTACGATTTGCGATGATTGCGATCCGCGATTTGCAATGATTGCAATCCACGATATTGCGATTTTGCGATATTGCACAGCAAATCGCAAATCGCATTATCGCAGATTCTCCTAGCGCGGTGTCCAAAGTAAATCTCTTCATAAATAAATATCTGTTATGCGCTTTGATGTCAAAATTAATGAATGGATTGTTAATCATTGATGGAAAGGATTTTATTTTGATTGAAAGGTTGTTTCATGTTTTTATCCGCCTTCAACATTTAAAACTATCCTGTCACCTTTCTCATCTCATTACTCTCACTTAATTCATAACACCGCAGGCGCGAAGGAGCAGAAGACTATACAAAGCATTCACAGAGCATTATGGGTAAGAAAGAGAAAGTTCCAAGTGCTGAAAACAAAGAGATGGCTTCCTTGTATGCGGATACTGCTTGCAATAAGGGCGCCGGTATCACTACCTGGGAGGGCATGCATAATCTGCTCGAAGAAGAAAATCCCAGGGTAATGGAAGTCGCGGCTACTGCTAGATCAAGTAATTCCTCTGAAGCGTCTCTTACGGAATTGGCTTGTTCATTTCTTCACAGAATAGCAACAAGACCGAGAATTCTTCCATATACAGATATGATAAATTGGGTGCTGGATAACACAGATATTTCGGACAGGAAATTCAGAACTCCAGGACAAGAACTCATTGGGTCATTCACTACAGAAGATTTGAGGCTTATGTATCACTTACCGAAACCTCAGGCGACCTACAACAAACAATTTATGGAGAAGTTCGCCAGAGAAAATGTAAATTTGGCGGAATGCACCAAGGAATGGACCAAGAGAGAGGAACCATTGAAGAAAAACAAACACGGTATGTACAGTACTGGTTCGCTCACCTCTCCATATTGTTTTGCTGCTGCTATGTTATGTAGGCTTTTTGGAAAGCCTGACATAAATATGGTCTTGCCTGAATGGCTCCCTTTGTTAAATGCTGCTGTTAATGCCACAATTGTAGACTGGGCCAAAATCTTGTCTGATAATTTAGCCGCTACCATTTTCAATTACCGGTCCAAACGGACTATTTCCCAGAGGATTTATCCTCCTTTTTATCTATCTGCCTATGTTATGGATTCAATTTGTTTTGTTTCTAAATTCCCTTTGATGGGTTGGCAATGGACAATCCATGATCCCTTGCCTATTCATGTCTATCACAAAGAGTTGTGGGAATCAAAGTTTGTTCCTCATTTTTACAAAATTTGCCATGGCATAATGCTGCCTTTGTACAGAATATTGTATAATAAGGATGCTCCAAGGTTATCCCTGGAAGCAGAAGTCGACATTCTCCCTATCGCAAGATGGTTCGGGGAAGAGTTGTTTACTTATGTGAGGGTTTTTGGAAGCTCTGCTTCCCCCCATGTGTTACCCCTGTATGATCCGGATAAACTTGTAGCTCGGGAGATTGCTTATCAAACCTGTGGTGAAGGAGGTTTGACAAAGGAATTAAAGGAAAAGAAGAAGGGCATTTGGCCACAATTTCCTGTAGCCTGTGGAGCATTTTCACTATTTTATGTTGGTCACGCAGTCAAAGAGGTAAGCAATATTACATGCTTACAACTGTTCAAGTTTTCGAGAAGGTTATTTGATCCAATTGATATTGTTAAAAATTTCACCACTGCAATCAAAGTGAGAGTGTTTGTTGGAGAAGAAGATCCTTTTGATGATATATTTCAAACAAAATGTTCATTTAAAGAAGTTTTGCATTTAGCTCAAACAAAGTTATCCCCAGAAGATTTTCAGGAATTTAAAGTTTACAGAGAGAGAAGACTAACTACTATCCCTTTGGAAAATTTACGCTTGGAACCCGCAAGGGAACCAACTCCTAGTGTCAGTCTTAGTGGCAGCTCAAATACAGAAAAGTCTAAGTCGAAGTCTGACAAAGAGACTTCTGAGCATTCTAAAAAGATTGATAATGATGAAAGCTCAGTAAAAGATACAGCTCAGTCAAAAGAGCTTTCACAACAACAGACTTTTACCACTCCACAATTGAATCTTCCACCTCTCAATGTACAGCAACCGACAGTCAGGACTGAATTGGACAAAGAATGGGAAACTTTTAATCAATTGCTTAATGTAGAAGGACAGAATATACAGACCCCTGTACAGACAACAAAAGTTTTGAGCATGGGAATAGGTGGCATCATCACAGAAACCGGGCATATCCCTATCAATCCCTCTTCTGAAATTGTACTCAATATAGAGGACATTCCTCCTCTAGACGTATTCTACAGCCCGCAGTATAAAGCAGTAGTGAGGAAGCAGAGAAAAAAGAGAAATTTAGAGAGCTCAATCTCTACTGAAGAAGAACAATTGGATGTCTTATGGAAGGATCCTACTACGGATCCAACTGACAATCTTGCCAAACTATCTCAGATTACAGGAGCTTATGCTTCAGCAACTATTGATAAAGCATCTGAGGTAAAGCTATTATTGAATGAAAAATAAGATCAGATACAAGCTCTGCAACAACAATTACAAAAATCCTATGCTAACAATGAAGCACAAATAAAACTTGAAGAGTTACAGCAAGAGCTTCAAAAGATGCAAATTGATTATCAGAAAAGTTTGGCAGATAAAGAGAAACAAATACAGATTATCCAAGAAAATCACAAAGACGACCCTAAGCTTCCAGAGTTTATTACAGAGTCTGTTTCCTTGAACAAACAACTACTGCAGCAGCAAGACATATTATGCCAGAAAATCTCGCAATACAACTCTTTTTGTCAAGAAAGTGATAAAATCACTAATCATGTCGTAGAATTACGACATGATTATGATTTAACTAATGAAAGAGTTAATAATTATATGGCATGGCAAAAGATTGAGGGAGGAAGAAGAGCAGGAGCACCGATCATCAAGGATAGTCATAAATAACTGCTTTTCAACAATTGGGATGTACAGCTCAGAGAAGCAGAAAAAGCAGTAGAGGAAGCAGCTACAACAGCAGGAAATATTACTGATTGTGTGAATGAAAATTTGCACAAAGTTAATTTGGTTTCAGAGATTACTCCGGGACACCTTCTGCAAGCACAACAATTACAAACAGAATGGAGGCAAAAGGTTGATGAAAAGGCAAAGTCAATTCAAGAACTGACAAGATTAAACTGGGATTCTTACTGGACATATCTAGTAAAACCCCACAGTCAATGCAGTGCGCTTAGTTGCATCATTAATTCTGCTGAGAAGATTGCTCCTACACTTGCCGATTCTGTCTTTTCGGGGCAGTTGAAATCTGAAGTCGGCCAACCACCTCTTCTCAAAACAATGTTGGATGCTTGCAAGATCAAAGATCAAATTCATAAGTAGATAGTTGATAGTCTTTATTTTTAGATTTAGTTTTAGTTTTACTATATTTTTGCCTAGGAAAAGGATGGTCATTTAAACCGAATCCTAAATTTTTGTAATAAACTATTTTTAGATTTTAGTTATTAGTATTTAAACCCTTATCATGCATTTAGAGAAGGGTCCTGAAATTTGTCAAAAACTTATCCTCAGAACATGCACTTCTGCACCCTCAGAGGAGGTTTTGATAAATGAATGGAACGAGATTTATTGATATCTGTGTCTAATATCTGTTACTGATGTTGCATTTATGTACTCTTGATAGATGTTGGATTAAGAAAGAGATAAATCATTATTGCTTCTAGCTCATAAGTAGAACCAGTTATAAATGGTATTTTTATCTCTTAATTGTTTCTGTTTTCTGTGTTAAAAGCGATATTTATGTTTAGTTGTTTATATGTTAATGTTTGAATATCTGAGTTATCATTTGGCATTTTTGTACAGTGATAATTATTTATTTGTACTTGGTATATGAATAGCTTGATATGCGATATGTTTTTCACCACTGTTTCATCTAACTTCTTATGTGAAATGGTTTATCTTTATTGAATTCTTTTCTTATGATAATTGAATGATCTTTATTATCAATTGTTATCTGAAATCCTTTTAGATCACATATATTGAAATATTACATCCCGGGTTAGTTTAGAGTTAGATATTTCTTAGAATACAGTTTGCATATGAATAGATTAGAAATAGATTAAAAGCATTTTAATTAGGAAGTTTAGAAAAGAAATATCAAATCTCAAACACACACACACATATTGGGAAACTGGTCCCATTATATCCAGTCGGACCCACTATACCAAACGGAAAAGGAACTGCTAACCAAGGTCCGGACCGGGTGGGTATCCCCCTTGTTGTAGACCCGATTTTCGGGGCCTCAACAGGTCCTTACATTGTCAAGCGAGTGGTTGCCAAAGGGGCCTATGAATTGGCTAATTATGATGGAGTCTCTTTAGATAAGCCCAGAAATGGTCTTTATCTTAAGAGATATTATGCTTGATTATTGTGTGAAGATATCACTTGTATATTAGTTATTTTTTCTATTTAGTGTGCCTTAGATTAGATAGGTGTGCCTAGTTTTTGCTACTATATTTTCTTATCTTGATTAATCTTGATATTGCAGATGTTGAAATCCCTTCAAACATACATTTCTTTTTCTGATGGTGCCTGTCGTAGTACACGGAATATTTCTTCCGCAGCTTGGGTTATATATTCACCCATTGATGAATTAGTTTCTATGCATGGGGTAAGCCTTGGTCAAACAACAAACAATATTGCAGAATATAGAGCAGTGATTGAGTTATTATATAATTCCATTTCATTTGGTATTCGATGTTTGATCATAAGGTTAGATTCAGAACTCATTATATTACATTTAAACAGAGTATATGCAATTAAAAATCCAGTGTTATTAAGATTATTTTTGAAGGTTCGTCTCTTGGAAAGACAATTTGATTACATCAAATATCAACACATTTCAAGAAATTTAAACACATTGGCTGATGCATTAGCTAATCGTGTTCTAAATAGACATTTTCAACATTAAAACAATAAACCAAAACAATATTCGATACATGTTGAACAAGATAGTCAGAGAAAGTAGTAATATTATAAATAAGAGTTTTTGTTTTAAAAAAATATTAGGTTTAAAACACCTTATGATCTAAAAGATACTGATACAAAAAAAAATGTCAATCCACGATGATCACCCACTATCCATGGTGATGATCATGGTAGGAGACTATCGCATGTGCCACCTTGCGTAGGAATCTCCTAAACTGGCCTGTAACACTAGTAACATGTCTATGGAGACAGAGAGGAATATCGTCTGTCAATGTCTCAGGGATATCTATAGTCAACCTCTATAGGTTTTGTTCCATGTCAGTAAGGATTTCTGCTACCTGATCATGTGGTTGTGCTATGGGCTCTGTTTGCCCCCTTTCAAAGCGGCGGAGTGTAGCTGGTCGTCGTGGATCAACATCTGCATTTTAAAATTTTGTTATCAGTATTGGACGATTTAAAAAACAAATAAAAATTAGAGTTAAAACACATCAAAATGATTCACTTACCTGATTTGTTCCATTTATCCCTTAGAGGTAAGGACATCTCGAGATCACCTATAAAGTCTATACCCGCATATGGGAAATATTCAATTGTGAAGATTTGGTTCTGCAACCACATAAAATACGCAGGAGTAAACCGAACTGTCGTACTGCTGTCGACACCATGGTGGGCCATCAATGCAACCCAACGTACCATACGAGGTTCTCTAAGTTCACCATGATCGACAAGAATAAGCTGAGGGGCGAGTAATGGAATCCTCTCCAAAGAAAAAGAAATCAGGATGGTGCCATACACAAAGTTTTTCAACTTTGCATTTTTTGCTCTGGTCAGTTGGCCTTTCATGTTGGCCAATACCCCTTCACACCAGTTGAAAATGGTGCCTCTGAAAAATTCAACTGCGATCTGCATCTGAGACTTGGTGGGAACATGTGGAGCCACACTTCCACACAACCTGGTTACTATGAATGCAATAACTTTAGATAAAGTCACAAGATAGTCTTTATATCTATGTGGTTATCTTTGGGATCTGCTTCATCACTGTAAAACTCTTGTTTGTAACTAGCAACGGGTAGGCCACCCTACCTATCTCCAAACAAAGAAATGTTTTCTCCTCTTTTGGATAATCCAGTGAGAAAATAAATATCTTCGAGCTCAATTTCAAGCCAATGATCGCCAATGATAAAGCATTGATTTTGAACATCCCACTTGTTCACTAGCCATGTCATCAGTTCCACTTGTGCCCTCATACCTTGGATTGCCAGGAATTTATACAAATCACAATTTCTAAGCACACACATTGTGGTTGGATCATTCATAGTCGCATCATTTGTAACTTCATGCTCACGTTCTCTCCACTCTAGCATTGTGGAAGAGTCTGCGAATGGACGCATTTGAAGATTAGAAAATTTTAGAGTGGGAAATTTTAACCATTTTTGTGAGAAATTATAAATTTCATTTGGTCACAGTGCCTCCACAGTTTTCATGTAGAGATAGTGCAGACATCCACATGTGCTCTACACAAAAACCGCGGTAAGCCAATAATTTTCCTTTAAGAAAACTATCGGGGTCCACAGGGAACACATGTATGACCCGCGGACCCTCGAGAGCGGAATTTTAAACATAATTTCTCCTTAAAAAATGATTTTAAAGCCTAAAAAGAGAATTTAATTGGATATAATTGAAGATAATAGTGTTGTGGATTACCTGGTTCTGAAAAATCTCGATTTGAGCAGTCGGTTCTTTCTTTATCAACTCCAGAATTTTTTCTGCCAAAAGCTCTCAATTTACAACTTTGAAGACAAAAGGTGAAAATGACTTTGTTAAACTCCTTTTTATAATATTTTTTGAATGAATAAAATATTTTATTTTATTTATTTTCCACTTTAAAAAGTAAATTTTCAATGTTTTTACTTATTGGAAATAGGTATTTTTAATCTTTTGAGTTTTTGTGTAGAATACATATTTTTTTGCTGAAAATAATTATTTTGATGATGAGTACACTTTTATCACTTTTTCGGGCTCTTGAAAATTACGAAAAATTGAAACCCTGGAGTTATCTTTTAAGCCCTTTTTAGACTCTCTAAACATGAAAATATCGTCGAGTACTTGACTATTCGAACTCGTTAAAGGAAATGAATAGTCGTTCTTTCAATATAAGTTTACCCCTTTTCCAGACTGAAATGGACTATTTACGAAAAAGGTATACATTGACTAATCATGGTCAATAGAGTTCTCTATTGTACTATTTTATCCTTTTTCGGGCTTGAGAGACTAAATTTACGAAAAATTACAGCCACATATTTTTCTTATATTTTTCTTTTGACTCCCTAAAATTGAAAAACACTGAGTTTCACCTATACTGGACTCATTAAAATTCAACAGTAAAGGACTTGTCGATTACAAATAGGAACAAACCACTTCTTCTTAGGGTTCAATTTTAATACTAAGTTGGACTCATCTGAAGGATGAGCTTACACAATAAGCAAATGTTATCCTCCTCAAGCTTGTCAAAAATAAATAGGTACTTGCCAGAAATGGTGGGGGAAAAAGAGAAAATGAATCCAGTTGTCACAATTTGTTTTGAAAAGTAGTATACCACTCTTGAACATGACACTTTTTGTCACACTTATACCTGGGTTGGGAAAATCCTTTGTCTAACAGTTAATCAAACCACATTGAAAGCCTTCAGCTGGTTTCTGGGTATTAGCTTTAGGTCAGTTGTTACCAAACCATCTACAATGTCGTTATGTGTTCAAGAGATAGTTCAAATAAACCATTCATTTCAAACATTTGTCTCCATTCGCGTTGACCATCCGTGAGTCAGTCCTTGCTAAAAATTTCTTCAAAACTTGATCTAATGGTTTCGTGTCATAGGCTTTCCTGCAACGGGTCACTTTCTATCGATGATAGCTCATCATCTAGAAAGTTGATCTAGAATCCTATCAGTACCTTGGGATCTGCATGCCCTAATGGAATGTTTCTCACCTTTGACGATCGGTTACATCATTGACCTTCGATCGAATGATTCCATGAAGTGTTCGATTGCAAATCATTCATTCACACTTTGTGGATTTTATCGAGTACTTTGAGAGCCATTGTCATTATTGGTGGTTTCTCTCACACTTGTTAACAATTCACATCATTGACTGGTAATCAAATGGTTTCTACCATGTTTGACTTCAACACAATCAATCGCATGGATAGAATTGTACTAGTTTGGGAAGCGAAAATCAAGACCCTGGATTCAGTTTCCATCATCCAGGCTGCGAGGAGTTTTATTATTCATGATACATTAGACTATTTATGACATATGGTTGCGTCCATGCTGTGTCTACTATTGATGTAATTTTAAAATCTTTTCTATACTAGACCATGTAGTTATTTTTGATCTGAGTATGGGAATGCCTACCTCAATGATGATATACATATATATGTTTGCATTGAATGCTTTTACAAGCTTTCAACCGATATGTCTGCAATCCAATCCTCCGAAAGATTAACGACTTCACTCTTCAAAACTACCTCGGAATTCACAGTTTAGGGGGCAATCTATTACACGTTATTTTGTCACCATGAAATTTGACTGTCTATATAGGTTCATCACTACCTATATTATGCTCCCTTAGAAGTCAAAAACCCTAATGTTCCTAAACCAAGTCTTGGAATTGGAGAAAAGCTCATTAAAACCCTAAAAATTATAACTCTGCACTTTTCCTAGCCCTTGTCTGCGGATCCGCAGATATTTTCTCTATAGCCTGCGGTACATCTCGCACGTTTTTCTTATAAAACCTGCAGACCCCCGTAAATAGTCAAATAAAGGAAAAAGTAATTTCTAGAAGCCCAACTAGATGAATATTCTCCCAACTGGAAGCTTTTAGAAGCGCGTTCAGTTCGAGCTTTATCCTATACTCATGAGCTCTATCCCTTCACTCATGGAGCTAATCCCTTGGTCTATGGAGCTCAAATCCCTTCATGAGAGGAATCTTTCCCCCTTTTCATGGAATTGAAACTACCTCCATTTCCCTATAAATTGAGCTCATGTTTCAGTCTCAAGGGTAGCTTGTAAATGGTAGAGACATACATAATAGTTGCTGAAGAAATTATTAAGAGAGCATACTCTCTATACTAGCCATTTTTTTGATATGAGAATGATCACACAATCATGTCCATAACTTTATGCTAGTTCAGAGAGAAGAAAGCTTGTCAATTTGAGAGAGAATGATTGTTCAGGACCCC